>OY755183.1:11126525-11232253 GCA_963576735.1 Bedellia somnulentella
GTATCGAAATGTTTTTGTTAGTGTATATAAAACATTTAGTCGCGAGACTTTTCCAATAACTTACACGATACACATTGAGCAGAGGGGAGTGGTGGACCGGGGGACAGACTGACGAGTTACGGTAAAATAGGTATTGTTAACTTATGAAACAATATTAAAACAAATAAAATAGCGGCGCGGGCGCGGGGGGCGGGTTCATGGCGATCGCGCGCGCGCGGTAGCCAAGTGGCGCTCGCGGAATATCGCGCTAGAGGACCTTCCACGCGGCTCTGAACACCAGGCTCGGCACGCGCGGGACAGGCGTCGGGGTTTCCCCCATGGGCCAGCTTCGTCTCGGGGGGGAACGTCCCCCCCGGTCTTTGGGCACCTCCCCAGGCGATATAGGGGAGGGGTGGCTATCCCTATTGGGGATTAGCCACTAAGGAGGGTGAGGGAGGGTGAGGATACGCGTTACGCACCTCACCCTCGGGACTGACGTCGGGGCAGTCGGCGGTGGAAGGGGCGGTCCCCGGGGGTCGCGTGTCTTGCGACTCCGGGGAGCGCGCGAGTTCCCGAGGCAGCGGTCGCCCGTCGGGCGGTCGTGCGTGTAGCGGGGCGATTCCGCGGAGGTGCTCGTGGCGGCAGTTGTCCGCCCGGTCGAACAGACGACGGGTCAACCCCACCACGAATTCCTCCACGGTCTCGACCCGGAGATCACGGTGGATCGTGCTATTACGCACGTACCGCCCGGCTTTCACAAATTGGCGGAGCACCATGTTCTGAACCCTCTGCAAGCGTTGCTTGTTCTGGGCTGAGAGTAGGCCATACCAGGCCGGCGCCGCGTACGTCAGGCGGGAGCGTATATACATTTTGTATATACGCAGTTTGGCTCGTAGTGGCAGGCCGGAGTCGAGCACCGGCCGCAAGACCGACCGGGCCCCGAGGGCTCTATGGCGGACATGGTCCACCATAGACCCCATACGGAGGTTGCGGTCGATCTTGCAGCCCAGGTACTTGACCGAGGTCTGCCACTCGATGCTCTCGCCGCCTAACGTAAGCGGCGCGAGCCCGGTCGGCCGTCTCACCCTGGTGATCAGGGCGGCCGTCTTCCCGACGTTGACGGCCGTCCTCCACCGACCAAGCCAAGCCGGCAGAAGGTCCAGGACACGTTGCATCTTGGCAACCGCTACCCGGGGCCGACGAGAGGAGGCGAAGAAGGCGCTGTCGTCGGCGTAGAGCGCCAGCGTAACGTCCTCCTCACCCTCGTATAGGGTGTTACCCTCGAGGGTGGGGATGTCGTTGGTGTACAGCGCGTACAGCAGTGGAGAGACACAGCTCCCCTGGGGAGTTCCCGCACGGATCGGCTTCACCTCGGACCGGGCGTCCTCCACCGACACATAGAAGGACCTCCCCTCCAAAAAGGAGGCGATGATCCTCACATATGCCGGCGGCACCCCCGCCTCCAAGAGTTTGAACAGGGCCCCGCTATGCCACACACGGTCGAACGCTCTTTCTATGTCAAGAAAGACGGCGACCGTGTAGCGTCCCCTGTTCATCTCGGAGGAGAGGTGTTCGACTACCCTCACGAGCTGGAGCGTCGTACTATGGCTGTCGCGAAAGCCGTGTTGTTCGTCCCGCAGCTGAATGTGGGGACGAAGGCGTCGCAACAGCAGACGCTCAAACAGCTTCGCGATGTGCGGCAGCAGAGTGATGGGTCGATACCCGCTCGGCTGCCGCCGGTCCTTTCCCTCCTTCGGTAAGACAATAATCTTACCGGTCTTCCAGGAGGGTGGGAATCGGCCCGTACGAAATATCCCGTTAAAGAGCCTCGTCATGGCGACGAGGGCTCTACGGGGGAGCTGTACTAGGGCCTCGACGGGAATCCCGTCGGGGCCGGGAGCCTTCCGCCTGTTGAGGCTATTGACCAACTTCCGGACCTCCGAGGGGGAGATGAAGTCATCCCCCCTGATCGGAGGTATCCGGTCGTCGGTCAAAAACTGCTGTACCCGCCGTTCCACGAGGCTGTTGTGCTCTTCGTCGACGACAGGGTTAGGCGAGAATTGACTCTCGAAATGATCCGCCAATATCGCGGCTCGGTCCGACGCTGAGTAGCAGCGTCTGCCACCCCGGTCGAAGATGGGACAGACCGGGGCCGGAGCCCGGCTGAGCTTAGAGTTCAGCCGGTAGAGGGTGGCGTCGTCCTCAGAGGCTCTCTCAATGAGGCTTTCCCACGTCCACCCTCGGAACTCCGTTATCGCGTCCTTGATAAAGGACGTGATAGCATTCAGCTGCCTCTTCAGCGCCGGACAGCGAGAACGCGACCATTGGCGGCGCAGCTCCCGCTTGTCGCGTAACTTCCGCCGGAGATGCTCCGGCAGGAGGTGACGACTCGCGAGAGCCGGCTGAGGCCGGGCTATTGTTGCGCCATCCTTGGCCGACGCGATGGCCGAAGCTAAAGCCTCAGCCAGCTCGTCGACGTCGGTGGCGCACGATATCCCCCCCGTTGGGTGGAACTCCTCCATTTTGGAGGAGTATGCACCCCAGTCAATCTTGACCCGGGGAGGAAGGGGATGCCGGAAATCAGCGTTCATTCCGAGAGCCAGAAGAACGGGGAGGTGCTGCGTGTCGGCGTCATACAGCACCTCGATCGCCGTCGGGCATGTTATCCCCGACAGCAGAGCTATGTCCAGGACATCAGGAAGATGATTCGGGTTGGCCGGGTAGTGCGTCGGGGTGCAGGGGGCAATGACCGTATAGTCGTTGTCCTCCGCATCCCTCAGCAGTCCCCGCCCAGCCGAATTGTAGGTGGCCGAATTCCACTGCGGATGCTTGGCGTTGAAATCGCCTAACACCACAGTGGCGGTCCGGCCATCCACCATGTTCCGGATGTCCTGGGGATAGAAGGGGCAATCAGGCGGTTTGTAGGCGGCGTACACCTTGAGCTCCATGTCGGCCGCCCTCAACAGTATTCCGATAGATCGGACACTGCTAAAGGCTGGCTGTCCCAACTCTTCATGCACCAGGTCTCTCCTTACGAGTACTGCGGTACCTCGGTACGCAATACCCCTCGGGGAGACCTCGTCCCTACGGTACACGAAGAAGTTGGGTACGCGGAGCTCCTCGCTATGTCTCAGCTTGGTTTCCCCCAGGAGCACGATGTGGACGTCATGCTCCTGGACCAAAGTGCGGAGACTTAGGATGTGGCCCCTGATACCGCCGGGATTCCAATACACAATGCGTAGGGATGTACTACCCATCGTGTACCGGATCCATGGCCTCCATTAGAATGTGCAAGGCCCTTCGCAGGGCCTGCACTGGGCTTCTACCCATCAGCGTCGCCTCTAGGGCCTCCTTAATTACTTCGATCATTCGAAGTAATGTGGAGGCCATTTGGGGCGACACCGATGCGGCAGGGACGGAGGGTGCTGGGCCTGTTGGTCCAACGTCCGTCCCTGATGGAGCAGGGGCTGCCACCTTGACCGTCGCAACCGCTTCTGGCTGTTGTGCCGTCGGGGGGGGTGGTGGTGGAGCCGTAGGGGCGGCGGGCCCCTTACGGTTCCGCCTTCTGCGCCTCGCGGGGGGTTTGGTTCGGGCCGAGGGCCCGTTTGCCTCCGCCATCAGTCCCGAGGCTCCCGCGACTACAGGCACCTCATTCCTGGCTGGGGGAGGGGGGATTGGGACCGCTGGACGAGGGACGGGGATTTTTTCCCGTCCCTCGGGCTTCCCCTTCGGTCGCGGAGGTGGGACGGGCGGGGCGGTTTTAGTGCCCGCCCTTCTCGCCTCGCGGACGAAGGCCTTACAGCGGCGATCATTCGCTGTATGGCCCTCGCCGCAGTTCGCGCAGGAGGGGGCGTCCTCCTTGGGGCGCGGACAGTCACCGGCAGGGTGACCAAGCCCGCACCTCACGCACCTGATGGGCCTGTGGCAGTTAATGGAGGAGTGACCGAAGGCCTGGCAGCGATGACACTGCGCAGGCCCCCCGCGACTCCTCCAGGCCTCAACAGCCACGCCCGGCATGCACAGGAGCTCCTTGATTGCAAAGAGCTCCCTCAGCCTGTCCGGGAGGATTCGGCCCTCAAGCTGCGCGAAGAACAGGCAGCCGGGGCGGTCCCTACGGGGGGGAATGGGGCGCACAAGCGCCGTCGGAAATCCGATCTCCGACAGCGCCTGGGCGATCGCCTCGGGGGGTGTGTCCCGAGGGAGCCCGCGAATCCCCACCTTGTGGGGGCGGTCCTCGACGAGGGAGTAACAGTACCATGATATGGTACTGTTCGCCTTCGCGGCCTCGTCGAGGTACCGCACGATTTCGCGGTACTCCTCCGGAGACCGGGGGGTGAAGCGCACCCCCTTACCGAAGGGGCGCGCGTTGGGAGCGTGACCGAGTCTGGTCTTTAGTGCCGCGAAATGTCGCGTCCACTCGGGGAGGCAGTCCACCACGATTGGTGGAGTTGCCTTACCCCGAGCGGGTTCCGCGGGCCCTGCGCGGGGGGCGGTGGGTCGCGGCGACAACCCACTTTTGGCGGCGGTCGCGGTTGGCGAGACAACTCTTTTAGCAGCCTCCGCATACGAGGCAGTCGCCGTGCGCGTGCGCGTATGCAGCGCATCGAAAAGAAAATACGATGGACATTTTGTGGTAGTGTCCATTTCAGATACAGATTCTATATTGACTTTATAAATATCTATAGATCTTCAAACCTATGTAACAACAAAATGTGACACAAATATAAGTCCACACCAATTGAAAAGCTGTTAAAAAAATGGTGTTATTCTATATAATGAAACAAAATATCTCACCTCTGCCTTGACGAAGAAGAAGCCCTTCTCTTACGTCTAGCGCCCGGCGATCGAGAACTACGCGAGCTGGAATGAGAACTGCAGGGTGAGGGAATACCATGGACAGAGAATGAGTGAAAGAGATGAACGAGTGAAATGAGTGAATGGACAGACAGATGAAGAGAGAATATACACATTACATATAAGACAAGAATCCCACCGACAGAGAATGGAAAAAAGAGATGGAGAGAGCATACATGACATGACATATAGCACGAAATTAATGAAATTGAAAGACAAGATTCACAAGGATGATGAACCATGCAACGTTTAGTGGTGTTTGTTACAAAGAGGGGAGGAAGCGGAGAATAATAAATTATTTTTTTAAAAAATAATATTATGTTATTGTTGGCAATATTTTCTTATATATCTATAGTATGCGCGTCATTAACTGAGTTGATAGAATATATTTCCCAATGTTTTGACTTGCACTTAAATCTTCAATCTTTGACTATGATCATTGTGCCTCAATTCATAATAGATCCACTGTAGTATATAGACAAATCTTGGCAATAAAATCTTTTAGCACTATTATTTCATAGCTATAGTATAAAATCTATTCAAAATTAAATTATAAATTATTCTTTGTCATAATGAAATTAAAAGTCAAATACGATTGTGTTAAAAATTCAGTATTTATTTTGAACTTAACTTCCAAAAATGGCTGTTGTATCGTTTATGCCAAATCTCTAGCTATCACTGTTTTAAGATCTAAAACCTTTTTCATTACAACTTTAGTTCTATTCTCTATTCTATAAAAAACTTGCCTTCATTACCATTAAACCAAAGGCGTGTGATAAAAAAAAACCTAATAGACAGTATAATATTTTACCTAGCAGACAAGTAAGTCTACTCACTAGAAGTATGCCTTCGCTTTCCGGCCATTTCAGCTTGCATCCATAGGTCAGCCCACTCGTCCAGCCTGCCCTGCCTTGGTTCTACTCCACAATTGACGGTATATTACCTGGTAGATGAGTAGTCTCCTCACTAAATGGATGCCTTTGTTTCCTGGCTGGTTAATTCGCATCCACAGTTCAGCCAACTCGTCCTGCCTACCCTTCTTTTGTTCTACTTCAAGATTCTAAATAGCTCAAGCTTCTCTTTAATAGATTGTATAGCAAAAACATAGTAGAAATGTATAAATTACCTAGTAGATGAATAAGTCTCTTCACTAGATGGATGCCTTCGTTTCCTGGCCGGTTCAGCTCGCATCCACGGGTCAGCCCACTCATCCGGCCTGCCCTCCCTAGCCTCTCTAGCTCGGGCTTCCCTTCGCTCTACCTCAGCCCTCTGGACTATAACTTCTCGGGAGGAGCGGATTCGACGCTGTGATGGAAATTTGTTATTTTTATTGTTTGTTGAAGGTACTAATATAATCAGTTTAATATTAAAAGAGTTTAAATTTGTACATACAAGTTTTTGAATAAGTGAACTTTCTGACAATTATTTCAAAAGCATATAGCGTATTTATAATAGGGGTCTGCCTAGGTATCGTTTTCTAGTGACAAATTTATACAATTCAACATTTGTAACATTTTGTTTGCAAACACATTTTTAGTGAATATTATACTAGAAAAGAAGTAAGCCAATCGGTATACTAATTTTAAACGAAATGCTTTTAGAAAATCATATTAGTATTGTTAGGGTGAAATATTCAAATAATTATTTACTGATTATTTTGGTTCACTCGCACCAGCAGTTGAAGTTTGGTATGAGGTACAAAAAATTTTATTTTAATAAAATATGATTCTACTTAAAATAGCAAAAATTAGATGGCAATAACTAATAGTAGAAGCAAATTTTAAATTACCGTAAGGTTAAGGTCCCTCTGCATAGACTAGAAGGAAAAAGAGAAAAATATGATTTTCATGTCCAAGTATGAGCCAAGTAACAAATTTGAGGCACAAAACAAATTGAATTAAGTTTTCAGTTTACAATATTAGTTTTAATGTGTTGTGACCATCTACCAAGTAGAAAATCAAATCGGTGCTCAACTTATAATATGATCAAGCTACAGAGCATTATATTGTAAATTTTGAGAAACTTTCAAATAAATATAGTCTTTTGTAAATTCCGACTAAAGACTATTTTAGACATCAAAACACTGACGAAACATATCCATTTTAATTCTAGTTATATGACGGACGCTTACACTATAATGTAACATTTTGTTACTTACATAACTAAGTGTTAGTTACAAGAACAATAATGTACAAACCCCTTTACCAGCATTGCTTTTGAACGCTACATGGAGATTCATAAGGTTGATATTATGGTGGCAACTATTTAACCTCTACAGGTTGGGCCTTTAGTTTTTTTTCTTTCAAGTAATCCAAATTAAGTATATCAAATATAGAATAATACCTTATAAGATGCTTCATCCACAGCTGCCACATGTTCATCGTAGTGAGGTGGAGGTCGCTCAAATCTTTCCCTCTCAAAGTGACCTCTCTCAGGAAATCTTTCTTCAGGTCGACCTGGGCCATACCGAGCTCTGTATACTGCTGGATATGCACGTCTGGAATGAAATTGTTATAAGGTTAATGTCAAGCTTTTAAGTCTTATTTTATATCAACCTTAGTAGCCGAATTCAGAGAAAAAAAACATATTTTAATGAGTTTGTTACAGGATCAGATTCAGCCAAGAATAGGCTATTTGGCAGTATGAAAAATAAAGTGTTGTTGATAGTAATTTATGTAAGTTATGTCTTGACTAATCGATAAAGTAAAATAACTTTAAAATATATGACAAGTGATTCAAAAAATAGTGATAGAAAAACACTTTTTTAAAGCAAGTCATGTGATTTCACTCGCTTGTAAATTTGACGCCTTCGCCTGTCATAGAAATACATATATATACTTACGGCCATAAATCCCTATAAGGGGTAGCCAGATCTTCAGAGCCAAAGAAAAATAGTACTTATAACTAGTAACATAAGGCACATACCCGTAATGGTCTCGCTCGTGGTCGGGCGACTCGGGTTATTGCGGTGCCAAAGAAAAATAGTACTTATAACTAGTAACATAAGACACATAATCATAGCGGTATTGCTTATAGTCGCGCAGCTCTGGTTATTACGGAGCTATAGAAAAATAGTTCTTATAACAAGTGAAATAAGACACATACCTGTAGTGGTCCCGTCGCGGTCGGGCGACTCGGGCTATTGCGGAGCCAGAGAAAAATAGTACTTATAACTATTAAAATAAGGCACATAATCATAGCGGTTTTGCTCATGGTCGGGCGACTGGAGCTATTGCAGAGCCAAACAAAAATAGTACTTATGAATAGCAACATAAGGCACATACCCGTAATGGTCCCGCTCGTGGTCGCGCGGCTCGGGCGCGGGCGGCGGCGACGCTCCCACGGCGGCGGCCGCGTACGCCAGCTCCGCGTCAGGATCGTGCGCGGCGCCTCCCAAAGATAAGTGCAGCTTCTTCTCTTCGAAGTCCATGTCTTGTTCTTTGCGCTTGTTGGCTATGCGGAGCATCTGTGATAACATTATTGACGAGTGACAATTAATTGTTTCTTATAAATAAAGGAAATAAAGGAAAGAAAAAAATCGACATTAGCGGGGATCGAACCCACGACCTCCGGGTATACGCCCCCGTCGCTCTGCCAATTGAGCTATAGTGTCAATGGCTTCTAATGCAAAATTGTTCTTTCCTTTGTTTCTTTTACACTTTTTAAGTAGTGTTAGCGTTCCCTACCTCCGAATTTTGACAAATTTTTCTTTCCTTTATTTATTAGGAAATTCTTCACATGAGGTTTTCATTAACAAAAAACATTCTAATTAATCGTTTGTGACTATGATATTTAACAATTGGTGACTATCGACATTTCATCATTTGATGACGAGTAACATTTAATATACTGTACGCTAGCTCCGCGTCAAGATCGTGCGCGGCGTGGTCTAAATATAGCAGCTTCTACTCTTTGATGTCCATGTCTTGCTCTTTGCGCTTGTTGGCTATGCGGAGCATCTGTGACGGGGGCAGTTAGGATTTGTGATATTTGTGGGGTTATGGACAAGTGACTTGTAATGATAAGTGATGAGTGACTTCGATAAATAAATACGAGCAACAGAAGCTTTGGGTGCTTTTTTAAATTGCACCAACCCCAGTACCGAAAGAAGCATTAGCTACTGGCCCTTTATTAATTTAGTTAGGTGCGGCAAAGTCATCGCCACTTAAATTACCAAACTCTCATTACAATCTTTAGCTTAATCAAGTGCAGCATATTTATTCAGTCGTAGACTGGCTGCTGTGTAGTGTCGGCTTAGAATAGCACTACCCCATTTCTTCCCCTGGGTGTACGTAAGAGGCGACTAACGGTATTGGGGCTTTTAAGGGATTTTTGGGCGATGTGGTTGGAGACCCATCACCAACAACCTTTATTTCACCATCTTTCCCCACGCAACTTCTTTAAGTGGCTGAGGAATTACTAATTCCTTAGCTCTGGCTACCCCTTCTAGGGATTTATAGCCGTGAGTATATGTATGTATGTATGTACACTAGCTTCTAGATCAGATGGTTGCGAAATTGATCATTACTGAGTACAATAATTTACATAATAGATATTTTTTAGTCTTGTATGTCATTTATATATGTATTATATATGTTTAAGTCACTATGGTTTTCACATTAGGGCTAACTGACTGGTCATTTATTTTAAATATAGAACACCTAGACAAAAATATGAAATGGTGTTCGATTTTCAATATTTTTTTTAATACTAATCTGCTAAATCACAATTACATTCATTATTTTTTTACGATGGAGTAGACTCGCAAAGAGAACTGAGTAACAGTAATTGCATTGCATCGTTACGGCCGTCCACCAAAGACGATATTCAACTTGCTTCAAAAATTAAAAATCACGATGAGGTTCGTATACCGTACCATCAAGAGTTACAATGAAACCTCTAGTGTCGATGACGAGAAAAGAACTGGCATACTTCGTCCCGTTAGGACTCCAGGGGTGATCAAAGCAATCAAACGCGTGTGGCAAGAAATCCCGACCGCAAGTAAAAATTGACGTCTTTAAAGATGGGTTTAACCAGAAGTACCGTAAAAAAAGTACTCCATGAAGACCTGGGACTACGAGCTTACCGAAAAATAGTGGACATATTCTGAAAGCGCGTCTGATAGCTATGAGAGCCAAAAAATTCAAAGTATTGCTTAAGCGGTACGCAAGAAAAAGGCACCGCGATATCCTGTTTACAGACGAGTTCTTTTTAAATATTTGAGTGAGGTACAACAAAAAAATTGTCAGGGTGTACGCTACCAGCTCTGCGGCCGCTGGAAATGCCTTTCCTCGAGTACAGCACGGTCATCATCCATCATCAATCATGATTTAGTGGCGAGTGTCCTACTATGGCCCTACTCAAGTACATTTTTGTGAAAATTTACACAATTTAGCAGGAATTGGAGAAGAGGGTCTGTTCTAAACCTCACAAAAATTTGAGCAGCCTCTAGTCATCATTGACTAAAGCGGTGACTGATATCGACATGAATATGGGCCGTGCTGCTTTTGAAGACTGGCCGCGAAGATTGAAGGCTTTTGTGAAAATCTTTTTTTTAATATCATGAATGACTAATTTTAATTTTATAGCCAATTTTGTTTGTGACAGAATTTAAGGACCAACTAGGTAATATATCCACATTTTCCCCTACATACCTCTTTAGCAGTCCGCAATCCTCTCTCCCACGCGGACTCGGGCGGCGGCGGCTCCCGGGCGGGCGGGGCGTAGCTGCCGTGGCTCGGGACGCCGCGGATCACCTCGAACATGCTGTAGTTGCCTTTGTCCGTTACGCCTGGGTGGAGGAATCTGTGGATTTAAAACCTTTTTGGTTGAAGATGTTGGACTGAGCTTAATTAGGTAATGGTTTGACGTCGATCGATAGACAGTTTCTAGATAAATAAAGGAAAGAAAAATTACGACACCGGCGGGGATCGAACCCACGACCTCCGGGTATAGGCTCCAGTCGCTCTGCCAATTGAGCTACAGTGTCAAGTAGCAGTAAGTAGATTAAAAAGTATAAGAGAAACAAAGGAAAGAAGAATTTCCCACTAGTAACCGCTTGACACTGTAGCTCAATTGGCTGAGCGACAGGGGCGTATACCTGCTGGTCGTGGGTTCGATCCCTGCCGTTATCGAAATTTTTCTTTCCTTTATTTATTAGTAATATACCCCACATGAGGTTTTCATTAACATAACATTCTAATTAGTTTCTAGATATTTTGATTACGAATGGTCCAATAAGAAACATAGATCGGATAATCGGATGCATATTTACCTAAAGTTGACCGGCGGCTTAGTATGGTAAGCACTTCTTTATCGTAAAGATTTCGGGATTTCGGAATTGATGCATTTAATGTTCAGTATATAGAATTAAATGTATTTTCATTACGTTTGTAGTGTTTTCTATTACAATATATTATTTGTATGTACATTACTTGTATGGTAAAAACCCAATGTTTCGGGATGAATACCGTTAGCGTTTTGGTTATAAATATACTTGAATGCACACTCAAATAAAGGTTTTTAAATGAGGAGCCGTAATTATTTGCGTTGAGAACAATATTTGAATAACATTGTAAAGCTTGTTGTGCACTTAGCTGCACATTTACTAACGTCAAGATTTTAACTATTATGGAATATATCGAAAAATAAATGGAGATCAATTTCAGTTTTGAATTTACAATTCTCGTTATGTTCAAAAAAGCGTTATAAATGTGAATGTGCGAGTGAGACGGATAGGTAACTTTGGCTGCTTGTGCGAATGAGACGGCATTCTCTTTCTACCCTTTTTCTTTCACCTTTCAAATACTTAATACATATTTGCATCGACGTTTAAAATTCAGTTTAAGTGCAGATGCTTGCGAATATCCATTATGAATTATGATGTTCGAAGCTTAGTAGCTAGTTATTTTATAAAAAAATAATATATTTTATAAATTAATATTATAATTTGATAGGTAGGTAACCAACTAACTCGTAAATTCGTAATTTGTTTTATATCCGATTAGTTCAAAATCCCTGATTTTTTTCGAATCCCGACATTGAAAAAGACAATTCCGAAAAAAAAAGCCGTCTCCATATTTTCTTAGCCAAAAAATAAGTTTAGGTAAATATGCATCCGATTATCCGATCTATGATTATAAACTAATAATTGGTGAATTTCGTGATAGACATCTAAATAGCTACAGGAACAAATAGAAAGCAACTATGCAGCTAACTCGTAAACTAAGAGATGATGAAAAAAGCGGTTCCTAATCTTAAATTATTGCTACCTCTGCGCCAAGTTTGTGGTCATGTTATAAAAATATAATATATGAAATTCCCATGTCAGCATTAGTAATAAAACTTTTCCTGAATGACATGACAAAATCTTCGCAAAATTCCGAACGTCTAAAAATAAGATGAAAATTATTTCTCATACCCCTAAATACAAGGGTGGGTCAAACTGGTACTCCCTATACATTTTTATTTGTTTGTCACATGTCCAAATTTGGTTGTCGCATGTCCAAACAATATTTATTAAGTCAATTATAAACTTTAGTGGGCTAATTAAATTCCGCATTCATACCTGCAACTGATTCCCCACGTGCAAGCTCCACGCGAGTAGAATCTGCAAACTGGTCTGGGTTCTGTTTCCTCAGGTCGTCTTTCTGCCTCGTCAGACACTTCGCCTTCCTCGGGAGATGATTCGCGAGCTCTTTTTACTATAATTCCTGGAGTGATTATACTTATTCAATAAAAGGACATGAACAAAAGATTAACAATTGTAGATAAAGCTTGAGAGGTTTTTGAGTTAGACTTTAGGGTATGTAATTTGCAAATTGTGGATTTTTACCTTTATCATGTTTCTTGTCTTCTAATTCTCCATCTGCTATTACTGTAGGCTTAGGCTCCACACATTCACCCTCCTCCGCTTCAAAGTCTAATTGTTCTTCACCATCCTCAGTGTTAGATGTCTTTTCTTGCGGAACTTTTTCTAATTTTACAGTTTCAATTAATTTTCCAGGGTCTGATCTTGGTGAAGAGTTCTTGCTTGTGATATTGTTTCCATTTACATTTACCTCTTTTTTTATAGATTTGGGTGATAATGGTGGTGATTTGGGCTAGAAACATGATAAATATTATAAATTATCTGCTTTGTTTATCTCACACACACATGCAATTAAAGTGACTATTTAAAATGCCTATTGTCATTATCTCTTTCTGTTAAATTATTTTAAGGTTATATTTATCTGTACCTTCTCATCTCTGTCATCATCAGGTCCCGAATCAAGATCTGATACATCAGAGAGATCCTCATGGCTTATGTTTAGATCTTTATTTTCATTCTTCTCACTACCAGCTGATTTGCTCTGAGACTTGCTTTCTTCTTGATCAGATTCCATTTCACCTATTTTAGAAAAATAGCATCTTAACCATACTACACTAAAAGACCGGTTCACTCTATATTTAACAGCTATATTCAAGTAATATGTGTTGCTAATTCTAATATAAAAAAGTAATAGAAAGATTGTAACTGATTGTAATCACTTAGGACTACTATGCTAGATGAGTTTCAACAAAGATTTCCTTCCAAATGATCCACTTCCAAAATTGTATTTTATGTCAAATTGTAATGGCAGTGTTAAGAATCAGGAGGGTTGTTAACAAAGAGAGAAAGTACTTTAAAGCAACCCCAATATCTGAGATTGTGCTTAATTATCTGACATATGCCTGATTTCTGAATTGAGTATTCCAGCTGAGAACCACTTAAGTATCCTTCTGTCACATTGAAATCTTAACAATTGAATGAGACAAAACAATACTTAAGTCTCTCTGAGTTTAAATACTCAATTCAGAAATACATTTTCATGTTGTAGACAAAAAGTGGGCACCATCATATTCAGTGCCAGTAAAATTCACCAGCATTTCTGAAAGTGAGGAGCTATCTATTTGCTATAAAAGTTGTGATGCTACATAAATAGATCTAATAAAATGACACTTATTGTTAGTAACTGACCATCAGATATTTCTTCTGTGGCTGGATCCTTAGTACTAGTTCTCTTGTTATATGATGAGCTACAACTGGACTGACTTGAATTAGATCTTGATCTGATAGATGGTTCAGCTTTTTGTTGAGCCTTGTTTCGAAGGCCCCAATTACCTGTAGCTTCTGCATAGCTACGATCAGGTGAATGATCTATATTCCTTCGGGGAGTAGGTGGATGTGACGATTCTGGAGACGCCGGCTGTGACCTTGATTCTGGTGATGCTGGCTGAGATCTTGATTCTGGAGAAGCCGGTCCTGATTTTTGGGAACTTGCAGGACTTTGTGGTGTTTTTGGGCCTTCTTTTGGAGATGGTGGGCCTGATGAATAGTTTCTTTCTGGCGATGCTATATTAGAACCAGGTTCACTGGGAGACTGTGGACCTATAGGAGAATGTGGTCCTATAGGGGATCTTGGACCAGCGGGAGAAGCTGGAGCAGAGTTTTCAGGTGAATCAATATCTGAATGAGCTCTGCTCATATTATCAGGAGATTTTGGCTGGGCATGGATTGGTTTAGGAGATATGGAACCTGATCTAGAATCTGGGGAAGGAGATCTAATTTGATTTCGTGGTGGTGAAGGAGACTGTGGGGGTGACTTTGGGACCTTCTTCTTTGAGATTTCACTTCTCTCAGAAGATGAACTTTTTCTACTTCTTGAGGTAGAACTACTGCTGCTGGATGATGATCGAACATCACCACTTCCATCTCGGGATTCATCTGAATCCATTTCTGAAAATAGTAATGATATTTTCAATATGTCCTAAAAATCTGTATTACTTTATTTTATTTGATACCCAAAAAATATTTCAATGAACTTTTAGAATGTGTTCATACAATATTCATTACATAGATAAACTAAGCTTAAATGATCATTACATCTTTCTGGATTAATTTAAATAGATCTTGAATTTTTCTCATTTCCCAGCCAAATACCTGATATCTGTACATATAAACATTTAATGGGCAATAATAAAGTAAAGTATCATACACATTACTTTAAAAATTGTTGATGCTTTACAAAGTATTATGCATTTTGCTTTATGTACCTTGAAATGTGTAATTCATAACAAAAACAATAAACATTTTCCATTCAAATTATCCTATCAAACTATTTAAAAACATTAAAATCACATCACTCCACAAAATTATACATGCTGATTTAAATTATTTGAAATATTCAGGAAGAATCTTAAGTTTAATTGTATTTTAGTACTTGAAATAGCAATAATCATATTTCATGATTTTGCGCCTTAATATAAAAATTAAATTAATTCAGATTTCAAACAAAATGAGATAAATTAAAGTAGTCTCCAGTAGAAACAATTAGGTAGTTTTACTACTCTCCGAGGAACACACGACCGGCCTTACCTTAGCGAAGACGCCTGGACGCCAAAATTGACAGAATCGATGGCACTTTACAACACTTTTCATTTTTACTAAGAACAACTTTTCAAACTGTAGAACCACAACACAAACTAAACTTAGGTCTTTCACATCAAATCAACTTGTGAATAACTTTGAACTTCCAGTTTACGATTAAACTGACCGAAACATGGTAAAAAAAGCACTACTTGAACAACATGGCTGTGATACAAGAGGGGAAAAAATAACATAATAATATCACTTCTTAGTATTCCTGGAGTATTACCATACGCCCTTACCTTAACTGAGTCGTTTTGATGTGTTAATGCTTGATGAAATGTTAATATTTTAGAAAAAATATCCTTTTAATTTACGCCGCTACTCTTGTCTGGACGCGAATAATGACGCGAATCATTTTCATATTTTTTTTTATATTACGCGAATGACATGAACATGACGTTTCGATCTCGTTCGTTTTTCATAGAGTAAAGTACTACAACTATGATCTGTGACGCTTCTTAAAACTGTACAATGGGTTTACATTAGAAGTAGGTACACCAGGACCAAGTTAATGCTTCACTTGCGCTTGCGCATGCAAAGATAAAGATAACTATATAGTATTAGTTAAGTCATTAACTCTCTAAAATTAAAATATATTAAGCCATGTTGACGGAGGGGCCATTTATTAAAACGCTGTTTATATACGAGAAAGTGCTAGCGCTCGGCAGACTTATGTTACTTTAGTAAACTGCAAGTTGATACCATAAAGTCATAGATGTAGTACTTCACCTGCTATGTTATATTAAAGAATGGATCGCGCCGCGTCTCCCTTCTTGCCAAATAACCTAAGACCAGCTTGGCCCTTAGAGTATAATCGGAGACACAAAGGGTATATGGAACACGACCCACCTTGACGCGGGTGCTGCTCTACTACTTAGGGAAGGCAAGGGTTGTTGTTAGGATCAACGTGTTACGCAGACCTTCATTCGTTGCCGCGTCTCAATTGGCATATAAACACTTCCAAATCAAATTCTTCACACTACTCAATTACAAATCGAACCGTTCTAATCGGCTCGCTTCAAAAAATCGGGAGTCGCGATAGGGTTGCGACCACTCTCTTTAGGATCGCCCAACAGGACTCCAACTACTCTAGGAGTACCATCTGTACCCGGAAACAACTTAAGAATACGCCCCCTGCGCCACAGTAAGGGCGAAAGGTTAGTAAGGTTAGCTGTAAATATTTTAAAGACCAACGATGCCCGGAAAGTCTGGGTCGTCCTCTGGAGGGCTACAAATCGCGATACTCAGCTTGGGCTACAATCAACAAGGGGATACTCAGTCAAGGCGTTAAGTCGTTGTCTAATAAAAAAATGATCTCTAGTCAATACCTCCAAATCATTTGGATCCGACGAGATCGGGCACAAAGGCCGTGAATCAAGTTCATCATAAGTAAGTACAGTTTCACCAGTTACGTGCCGTAAATTAGTAAAAAATATCACCCCAATATGGGCAGGAAGGCGGGTCAAATAGCCATTTAATGCACAGTTAAATAAATTTTAGGGAAAATGGCAAAGTAAGATTTCCACTCCTGCAACAAATCTCCAACAATAGGTTGATCCCACGTAAGCTGAGCCGGGCCGACCACAGCTTCTGCATTAAACATTTTGCCCAAAAAACAACCGGAGCAATCCAACGTTGGATTACTCCAGTCCAGACCAGAGTCCGGAGTCCAGACCGAGGGCGAACTCAAATCAACCCGATATGTAAATACATCATCTACTGGACTTTATTGGACACCAAGAACAGACAATAAGTTAGGGTGTCCTGAATTTCCAAAAATGTTCTCGGCGGACAGCAGGGATGGGTGGTAGGTGGTAGGGACGTGGGTGTAACTCCCAACTCTCGTACTAGCTACGACCCGACGCGCGAGAATCAACAACTGTCGTATGACGACGACCATATCTGTAATTCCCTTTTAACAGGGGCTGCTCCATCAGAGGGGGAGAAATTCTCTCCGCAGCCATGTGGTACGTACGAGGTTCCTTGGGAGGAGACCTTCTACCCCTTCTACCCGCGCCCGTTGGGGAACGACGCAAACTCACCTCCCGATGACCATTATTAGCAGAATGGTGGAGCGTCAATGTTGTTTTGTGCAATAAGAGGCAGTTTTGAATTTAAAAGATATGCACATAGCGTATTAGGAGTCCTAATTTAGGACACACTATATTGTGTAATTTTATTGAGAAGTCTAAGTAAAGATAACGCATTATAATATATTGAAATCAGTTGCGTTGGTTTCTTTACCGTTTACCATTCCCCCTTTTTTCCTCACACATGGAATATACCCTAGAGGATAGGGAAATGTATAGGTAAGCTATCAATGATGTTTTCATACAGAGTCAATAATTGTTGATTGGTTGAGTCAACTGATTACGGTCGTATTTTGCTGTCCAAAGCTTTTAAACGTCGATATCAATGATACAAGTAACATGCGAGGGGCATGCCAATAGAAGTTAGATACTCTTTTCTCATTTAATTGACTCTGGCAAGCTATACACCATCTTATAGGCTGGTATTTTATTGACATATTTGAATATAGAACACACTTCTATTATTTATTTTTAATTTGAATGAGCATCATTTTTCCGAGAATCTGGCGGGAATTCACTTGCAACAATGGAGCTCAGTCGACGTGATTTTCGCGCAATGATTTATTATTTGACTTTAAAAAGGTTTAAAGCCTCAAGAATGTTTTGAACTTTTGGCTTCTACTTTTGGTGACGACGGGGATGTCTCGAAGATGAAGCGAAGACAGGACGGCCACCAACCGCGGTCACACAAGAAAATGTCAATGTTCGTGCAGTCGAAAAACTTATTCGCGAAAACCGACGAATTACATAAGTAGAGCTAGAGCGAGAACTAGGAATTGGATTAGCAGCAATGCAAACCATAATTCACGACCACCTTTCTCTCCGTAAACGTTGTTCGAGATGGGTGCCGCACAAACTTACCGATGAGCAGAAAGACCGTCGGGTGGATTGGTGCCTATTCACGATAGATAAATTCAACGGAGGCGAGAAAAAAAACGTATATGATATACTGACTGGTGACGAAACATGGCTATATAACTATGGTCCCGACAAAGCGACAGTCGACTGTATGGTGCTTTGAAGACGAGCCAATTCCAACGAAATGTCGCCGTGCACGAAGCACACAGAAACAAATGGTCGCCTCGTTTTTCTGCAAAACGGGTCATATTGCTACTGTTGTGCTAGAGAATGAAAGCCGGTGAACTCCGAATGGTATGTGACAGTTTGTGCTTTAACAGTAATATCAGCTTGGTGTGACAAGCGACCGAAGTCAGGAAGGTGTCAATTCTCCATCACCCGCCATATTCCCCTGACCTAGCGCCTTGTGATTTTTACTTGTTTCCAAAACTCAAAGAAAAACTAAAGGGGAAGAGGTTTAAAAGCGAAGAAGATGCGTTGGTTACCTATAATTTTGAGATTTCTGAGGTATCTAAAGAAGAGTGGTTACAGGTATTTTCCAATTGGTTCAGACGTATGGAAAAGTGTATACGTGCTCAGGGTGAATACTTTGAAAAGAACATAACATAACATAAACGTTCACGCCGTTTATCCCCGAAGGGGTTGGCAGAGGTACCAATACTCCTGAACTCACATGGCAAGCGCCATCTAGTTTCCAGAGAAGGTACCCACGTTTTGCTTAGACAGTGTACTCACGTGATAGGGGGCAGGCCTATCGCCGTTTTGTACGAATACACTGTCACATGACTAAGTACAACTCAGCCATGTGGGTTTCCTCACGATGTTTTCCCTCACCGTTAGCAACCATGATAAGAACGATACTTGTAATAAAGAATATATTTTTAAGAAATATAATTTTTGAGTATCTAGTTTCTTTTGGCATGCCCCTCGTACACCGATGTCTTCAAAACCATTCAACCTCTTCGCACTTTCGGGGATATACAGCTTAATCGATATGAAATATTTTTATTCACTGATTTGATTATACAGCGAGTCGTGTAGTAATACTGTATGTCAGATTAAATATCACGCCATATTCATGACGACAACAAATCCATTACGTACACAGATACTGATATATCGGTAATCTACAGCGAGGCCGTTATCTGTATATAATTGGTGTGTGTTTGTAATGAATAGACTTCAAAACTGCTGACCAAATTTAGAAAAATATTTTAGTTTTGTAAAGCTAAAAACTTTGAAAAACAACGCTTAAGGCAATGAAATGGGGGTGAGCAGAGCAGTTATCAAAAAATTCAGTGAAAAAATACTACTTATCAAAAGCCAGGGAGCACTAGTACAAATACGAGTAGCTTATCGATTTTCATGTATCTTTATACTCATCTTCTGCAGACTACTAATTTATTTAATTATTGTAATAGATTCGTCATAATTATCGGTCTCCGTGGTCTCGCGGTTAAGCGCTTGTTTTCACGTACGGAGGTCTCGGATTCGATCCCCGGGGGTGGTAACCTTTCAAATTTAATTTGTAAGATTTAACCCAGTCTGGAAGGATATTGCCTGAGGGAGGGATCACCTGATTATCTAAGGCACTTTAAGCCGTCGGTCCCGGCTACTATTACTAATGGCTGAGAGAATTATCGGCCAATATAGATGTCCACTGCTGCACCTATACAATACGTCTCCTCTAAAGTTTTCCATAACGACTGGTACTGTTCTGCCCGCATCCAACAGGCTTCTTGCTACATTCACCAATGACAAAACTTATTGAAGTGAAGCTCCATTTATCCCTCACTTCTCATATCGTTTGTCATTCAACTTTTGCTAGACTGTTAAACTGATCTTTCAACAACAGTCAAAGACCTCAGGAAATGTTTCTAACCATGTTTTATTTAGCGAAGAGATAACTAATAAACACTTTCTATGATCCTCGCAAACTTCTCGAGCTTAAAAAAAGCTTCGTCTACATCCACGCTGAGAGCAACAATATGTGATGAGCTTAAATTATTGTTTCTTAGTCTTGCATGTTATTTATATGATTATGTTATATTAGTATATCGTTGAGTTAGTATCCCATTATACAAGTTGGGGCTAACTTGATCTGTGTATAATATGTCTGTATATTTATTATTATATTTATTTAAATTTATCTATATTTTCACACTCTTTTATTATTCACACTTGGGCGCCTGCCTCTTTCAGCACTTTTTCTATTAGATAATATCTATATATACAGGGTGTAATTGTAATGACTGTTTTCCTTGAAAAGTATGATTAATTATCACGTATAGAGGCAGAATTCGTTGAAAAAAAACACACTTATTTTTTTTCAAATTTTGTTAAAATTTGCACTAAGAAAGTAGTACTATTGACACCAACACGCTCAATGTATGCGTGAAACGCGATGACAAGGCGGGCAACTCAGCTGACAGCTGCGACCCGCCCCGTGACCTTTAACCGGCGGCCAAATCAAATCAAGGCCAGTAAAGTAATCAATCGAACTTAGCTTCTAATATCTTCTTATTTTTTACATGTTATTATTTGACATGATAAATTTGAATAACACTACCCCATAGTTAATACTGCGTTGGAATGCGGCAGTATGTTCAGAGAAAAATTCATAATTCGTAAACATCGATCGCCGCGAAATTCAAAATCTGCATGTATCAACAAGTCGGGCGGGCTTGTCGGCATTACATCAAAGGAACAGTATTAGTACTAAGTTAGTTGTTTGTAGCTCATTGTGTTTGTGCCGCTTATGATTGGATGTCACTTTGATTTTTCGCATTAATTTTCGGAGTGTGAGTTCAGTTTTAGTATCTTGTGTTGTGATTGTGTTGAGTAAATATGGCGTACACGAACCAGCAAAGTTCAGTGTTGGTGTTTTATAATGTTAATTCTCAAAATGTTCTGCGTTTTGCGCAAATAAAGGTGATAGCCCGGATCTGCCACTGCCAATCAAAACGGGGTGAGTTATTTTTATTCGTATTCTTTAGTTAACTGTGATAGAGTACAGATACACCCGTTTAGAGCCCTTTAGCCCCGAGAGAGTTTAGTAAACACCAAGAACTCCTCCAATTTCGATGTCGGTTAATGAATGAATAGGTATCTCTTGCGCACTTTATTTTATGCCACGTAAATGCATCGTTTCGAGGGTCTCTATTTGTTTTTAACTTTATTATCTTACGCTCATGAAGTACATACATTACATACATACTCACGCCGTTACTACCCTTTGGGGAGGCAGAGATGTAAAGTAAAACAAAAATAGCGGTAGCTGATTATTTAGGACGACAGTTTTGTTATAATCGTCGGTGTTAATTAATAGAGATAGATTTTTTACATACATATTCTCACGCCATTAGTTCCCATTGGGGTAGGCAGAGACTATCGATCGCCACTTCGTACGATCCTGGCAAACCTCTCTAGCTTTGTTTACATCCATCAATCGTTTTACTTGAAAATGTTTGAATTACACTACCCCATATTTAATACTGGATTGAAATACGAGGCGACTAAGACCACAGCCTCACCAGGCGCGGCGATAAGTTCAAAGAAAAATCAAACATAGTCGCGAAATTCAAAGAAATTTTGCATTGCTGTCATAGTGCGGTTTATACGGTCACGAGCAAGTGTGCGCAAGACTAGATGGTCACATGACGCGCCCGCTGTTCTCTGTGTGGGTGAGACATTATACGGGTAGGAGTGTGTGCGCTAGGCTAGTGTAGATAACCACAGTTTTCCATCTGATGGAGAAAGTAAGTTTTTCTGCTAAAGCGGTTTTAATCTTTTTGTTTATTTCATATGGTGGATATTAAGCATTAAACTTTAATATACGAATTAATATTGAAGTAACAATCGCCGTCAAACTAACACGCTGTATAAGTATCCTCACTGAAAGTACCATCTGCATGGGCTCTTTATACCTCTGTAACCTTCTTTCATTATCATTATCCTTTGTATGTGTCCTTGTCCTTCCTAAAAATCATGGCGTTCCTTTTATCTCTCAGACCGCTCGACCTACTAACAACTAAAATATTTCTTACTATCCCATACGTATCACAAAACCTAACATTAGTTTTTTTCAAAAAGTATGTTGAAATATCAAGTTTTTCGTCTTTTCTTATATTTTAATAGGGTTAAAATTTAATATTAAAAAGAAATCTAAGAGAAATAAAACAATTTACAATAGGACACTTTATTTTAAAAATCAATTATGTTAACAACTTTTAGTCTTTGGCATCAGAAACCCCACCACTAGTAATAGCAAAAGTAGCTTCGCTCTCAGGTAAATCAGGGGAATCGTATATTTTTGCTATCCTGTTTTCTCCGCGGCCTTTTCGAAGGGATATTCTTGTAGTGGAAGCATGTGCTAATATATTGCCTCCTATAGGTTTCTTGGGATCTGCTTGGAAACTTAAGGTTGCTCCAGGATCGGATGTCATTTGATTTGTTATGAATACAGCTACATTATATTCTTCGGAGATCTGTAAAAAATATATTAATTATTGGATTATTTAAATGAGTAGCGGTGTCTTCAAATTATGTTTTTTCGTGCAATTGTCACATGCAGCCTGTAAGATACGAGAATATTCAACTGAAAGAAGAAAATTTTATGATTTTAAACACCAAACATTGAGCTATTTGGAAAAATCGCTTGGCTGAACTGGGAACCGAGCACGGTATAGGAGAATTAGATTGATTAAAATTAAATTAGATTAGACAGAATTATTTATTTATTTTATATATTATTTCTATTAACATCAAATCAGCCACACACATCGCCCTTGTACATACACACCCTGTGCCCTATAAGCATTATGCTGACCCTGCACCTAGGAGGCCTACGTGATGAACCGGCCTTTATGACTCAAAACTGCTGACTTGCGTTAACCATATCTCTACGTTATATACAGCCTCCCAAATAATCACGTACAATCGTAGAAGTTTAGTATATATAGCCGTGTATAATTTAATAAGTTAATTCAGATCTCAAAGCGACTGAAGATAGCTTGTAGGTTAGGTTAGGCTAGTGATTAAATTATGTTAGATTGTTAGATCGATTTGGTTTTTCTTAAGTCCTCCGGTTGCGACTTTAATAATTCCCTACAATCACATTCCCCAAAAATTCTAAGTCGCCTCCTACGGCAACCGCAAGAAAAAGTGGGTTAGTGTTATTCTAAGCCACATAGACTACACAACTAAATAATTCAACTAATAAATAAAGGAAAGAAAAACTTCGACACATGAATGAACATTAAAATGTCCACATCACACCTCACATTAAGTGCCTGAGATGCGACACAAACGTAAGTATTCCGTCACTATCTAGACGGACGGATGTGAATTTTTATCACGAGTGGCCTAATGATCTCAAGAGTTACATACCGACCCGCCTGACACGGATATAAGTTTCTACGCAGTGCATCGCTTTGTAGTACTATGAGTATAACTTCTATTTCTATTAGACACGACACGACTATATGTAATCTGAGGATACAACCCATATGCATGTGGGGAAATCGCACGTGTAGTAGGAACTTGCCATAAGGTTATTGAACTCTTATCTGCTATTGAGAATTGAATGAACTGCTAATAGGATCCACGATTAATTGTTTAGTTAGATTAGTGACGATGTACGTGGCCTTGTTGGTAGGTGACTAGCTTCTAGGTCGGAAGGGCCAGATTTAAATTCCGCTGAGGGCTGATTGTTGTTTTATGGATGATTGTTTCTTAGTCATGGATGATTTTATAATTGTAATATATTTATAAATATATCGTTGAATTGGTATTCCAAACCACAAGTAATCATACACTTTTTAAACTCTCGCGGGTTGTAGACATTATATATAATAATCGGAATTAACCAACCCGTCAGCCTGTGACCACGGCAACGGCACCAGTCGGTGTGCCGAAACGTCGGGCAAACATATCACGTAAGTGATTTTAAATACATACATACTCACGGCTATAAATCCCAAGATGGGGTAGCCAGAGCTAAGGAATTAGAAATACCTCAGCCACTTTTGGAAAGTTGAATGGGCGAAAGATGGTAAAATAAAGGTTTTTGGCGATGGGTCTCCAACCGCATCGCCCAAAAATCCTTAAAAGCCCCATTACCGTTAGTCGCCTCTTACGTACACCCACCGGAAGAAATGGGGTAGTGCTATTCTAAGCCGATACTGCACAGCAAATACTTATCGTAGTAAAAGAACAAAACAACCCAAAACAACTAAATGGACATACGTTTATACTCACGGTTTTAAAACCAAAAAAAAGGAATCTAGATCTTCAAAATTAGAATAGCGACTTTTGGATGTTGATTAGGAGAGGGTTTAAAAAATAAACGATGTTGGTGAGAGGTCTTAAAAATTACAATACACTAACGGCACTAAATTGGTTATGATAAATAATATTGGTATAATATTAATAATATTGGTTATATATAACGGGAAGAGGTGACAAAGTCACGTGATGTTCAGAAGTATTAGTACCTCTGCCAACCCCTTCGGGGATATTCGGCGTGAACGTTTATGTTATGTTTATGTTATATAACGGGAATAAATTGGTTAGCACTACTCTAACCCGACACTACACAGCATGATTAGAAATCAACATAATTTTACCTTTTGCAACCGCGACAGCACTTGTGCAAGTTTCTGTTGCCGATCAGCCAACTCTCCTCTGCCAGAAAAGTCGACACGAAACAACGCCATTATGGAATCGATGATCAGAAGTTTGAATACCCCTGCTTCTTCATGAAACTTGGCTGCTACGTAGTCTAGTAGTTCGGCCTTTCGGGAGGGAAATTTTGGCAAAGGTTTACATTTAAGATTTACTATAATTAATAATTAAAATAAATTTTATTTTACTTAGAAATTATCGTATATCACTTTTGTCACAATGTATTGGCATGATATCAATTTATATTTTCTGAATCTTGGAAATATACCTTCATATCCGTATATTTCCTAAAGTCTTAGTCTAATCTTATCACATTTAATATAATACTACACTACATTACCTATACTATGTTAAGTATTTCTAGAAAGTGGTTGATTATCAAGGTTTGTGAAGTATCCGAAGGTACTGACTGATTCGAACGAATGAGTATTACATAGTCATTTGATAGCGAGGTAGGTGATGACAAAGGCTGTCCAGCTCAGGAAAAGGTGGCCACTTTGAACATGAGGAGACGAAGCAGCCCGTTATGTTAAAAATAATTAGTAACTCAAACATTTTTTCTAGGATTTGATAGTCAGTGAAGAATACTATGTGTGAATAGTTTGATTTCTTTCTTGTGGTACCACTAATCCGGTTAAAAAATATTGTTCAGTGTTTGATAGTCCGAGGAAGACCGCAGTTAATTCAGTAATGGTCAATGCTGAAATTCCTCAGTCGATAATGAGCCCATGACACCCGAGTCCCCTATAGCGGACGTACATACGTACATATACCTACGGCTGTATATCCCTAAAAGCCAGAGCTTCTGAATAAGAAATAATTCAGCCTCTTTTGGAAGTTGTGGGGGAATTATTGTAAAATATGTGTTGTTGGTTATGGGTTTCAGTAGGCATCGCACATAACGATCACCCAAGGGAAGATATGGGATAGTGCTATTATAAGCCGACACTAAATAGCTGTAGCGGAAGCAGTAGCCCGTAAAATATACATGTAAATTTAGTTACTTTAAATAAAAAATAAAATAGAAATATTAATATTTATTTATTTATTTATTCACATATATTATTATTTTAATGGTGTTGCTATTTAAGCTATAGTTATCTTCACAACTGTGATTTGAAATGAATACAATTTTCGAATAAAAATAGCTATCCTCTTTTTAAAATCATATTTAGGTAGCGAAAGAAAACTTTAAATCGACACCATAAGGTCGCACTCACATATTCCGTACACTAGGCGGCGTCTTTCAGCACTGATTAAAAATAAGTTACTTGTGCTGTAGAGAATATTTTTTCTCGAAGTAATAATATAAGATGAGTTAAAATAAACCTTACCTGATGCTCGGAAGTATAAGCTCTAGCATATAACACATTATCCAGCACAGCATTCTGATCTAGATTAAACCTGTCCGCAATAGGCCGCAGTCGATCTGGCCTACTGTTTATACTATTAAGAAAATCATTCATCTCACAATATTGACACCGTCATATGGTGAGATTGAAACACAAATTATCGCTCAAGGTAATTAAGAAAAAAAAGTTTAAAGCACATGTAAGCATTGTTCAAGTGTGAACATCAGCAATATAAATCTGGGGCAAGTAACTGCCATCCGGTTAGACGAAACGCTGACAACAGAAAACGCACACAAGGAAATGCTTCATCCGTATAGATCAATACAAACATATAATATCATATAAATACTGTGAAAAATGTAAATAAAGTCTCTTTTCTACCTTTGACTCCGACTATTACTTACCTACCACTTCCTTACCCTTCCATCACTGTGGCCAAGACACCTTTAGCCTTCGCAGTTGCATGAGTCTGTGTAACTGACAGTGATTATCGTATCACTTCCTATATCCTACCAACCTTCCGTCTGTTACCTTAGGTCTACCGGTATACAGACATTCCCGTACTTATTTATATATTTATATATTTCAACTTGTATGGTTAGGGCTAGGGACTTAGGGTTTTAGGGTTGTTAGGCCGTCGGTAAGATAGAGGTAATCTCTACCTACCCCTCAGGGATTTAGGCGTGCATAATTATATAGATTGATAGGTTAGGATCCTAGGTCTTATAGCTGTCCCCAATTAATTAAATTAAAATGTTGTCAGCCATTTTCGAAAGTCAAGTGGGGATAAGGCTATAAAATAATGGATGGTTGGTGATGCAACTAAAGCGACTTACAAAACCCAAAAATACTACGTCGCCTCTTACGAATATGTTAGTGTTATTTTGATGCCCCATGAGATACGCAACTCAATGTGTAATTAAGTTGCGTATCTCGCAGGGAACAAAAGTTTGTGCTATCGCACAAGGTAAGACCTTCATAGGATGTATTTATGATACATATAATGTCAAAATTTATTGAGATCTAATGTTACAATATCTTTTCTTTCTAGAATTGCAGCATCCTATACCTTATCTCACAAGTGTCCTACGAGATATGGGGCGCTGTAACTAATTGATGCGGTGGCGTGGTTGAAAAGTCATCACCAGAGAAACCTTGTATTCCTCTGTATTTTACACTCGGGACTTCAGAATGTGACTGAGCTGAAATCGAGACGATCTAAATCCAATGGGACGAATTTTGTTTTATTGATGCTTCTGAAAATCTTCCTACATACATACATACACTCACGGCCATAAATCACAAAAAAGGGTAGCCAGAACTTCAGAGCTAGAAACTTCACAGCCACATTTGGAAGTTGACAAGGGGACAAGATGGTAGAAATAAAGTATCGTTGGTGATGGGTCGCCATATCCCATATCATAAAAAAGCCCCATATCCTTAGTCGCCGTCTCACCCGTGGTAGAAAGGGGTAGTGACATTCTAGCCGGCACTACATGGCAGTGTCACAAAAACGACAATTTAAAAGGATACAATGTATGTTCAGTATCAAGAAACATAACTTTCCCGCCATGGTAGCCAGTGTTGTTTGGGATCTGAGTGGTGACGCATAGAGTATGAGATAGCTGTGTCTTCCCTGTTCTAAATTCTCCGAACACCTCCGTTATAGCCATCGACTCAATTCCACCGGCAAGTAATTTACTGCGGAACGATAGTGGGTTTAGTATGAGTTTCAATCTAATAAATAAAGGAAATAAAAATTTCGTCACCAGCGGGGATCGAACCCACGACCTCCGGAAATACGCCCCCGTCGCTCTGCCAATTGAGCTATAGATTCAAGTGTCTACTTGTTGGAATTTTTAATTTCCTTTATTTCTTTAACACTTTTTAATTTGAATTTCGCAGTAGTAGCCACTTGACACTATAGCTCAATTGGCAGAGTGACATACCCGGAGGTCGTGGGACCCGCAGATCGACTGTACTGGTGTCGAAATTTTTATTTCGTTAATTAATTAGTAATAGTGGGGATCCACATGAGGTTTTCATGAACAAAACATTTTAATTACGAGTTTCAATCGAAATAATGTTTACGTTTATAATTATATGGAATGACAAAGGTTTAGTATTAGAGTAAAACAAAATATCTCGTTTACTGATCGGCCACCTAGTTGCAAGATTCAATGAAATTTCATTTTTGAAAAGGAGGTCAACTCTTTAATCTATTAACGATAAAAGCATTCGAATCTCTTCTAACCGTGAGAGCTCAGCGGGTAGAAAACCGCTTATCGTACTGACGATGAGGGTTCCAATCCCGGGTCAGGCCCACACCAATTGGTCTTTTCTAAAGACATATGTGTGGTTAATTTTCCATTGTTGTTAACGGTGAGGGAAAACATCGTGAAGAAACCCACATGGCTGAGTTTTACTTAGTCATATGACAGTGTATTTATACAAAACGGCGATGGGCCTGTGCCTTATTTCGTGAGTACAATGTCCAACCAAAACGTGGGTATTTCGTCACTTGATATTCAGAAGTATTAGAATCTCTGCCAGCCCTTCGGGGCTATATGGCTTGAACGTTTGAGTTTGAGAATCTTTTTGAACCCCTATTAACATTAATTTCTGTCTCTTTCGCAAAAAACAAAATCGGAATGCCACTTGTGTACCTTTTCAGATAGAATGCAAAAAATTGTAAAAAAATTGGAGGTAGGGAACGCAAACACTACTTAAAAAGTGTAAAACGAACAAAGGATTTTGCATGGAAGCCATTGAGACTGTAGCTCAATTGGCAGAGCGACGAGGGCGTATACCCGAGGTCGCAGGTTCAAACCCCGCCGGTGTCGAATTTTTTCTTTCGTTTATAAATTTTTTGTTTATTAGTAAATATTATTCGGATTTTGTAATTTCTTGATAAGTGAGTGTATTTGACGAATCGAACGATACCTCTGTAGTTGTAATCGACTAGAAAGCGCTAGAATTAATATTATTCAATACTTCTGTAATAAAATTTATTTGACCTTCGAAGTGGCGAGAGGGACACGAATTTATAATTTACAAGAAGTTAGAAAAGGTACGAATGCTATATCGTTTCACGGATACCGATTGAAGAATACACCTGAATGATTGAGTTCTCTACATCAGAGTAAAACATTATATAACCAATACATTTTGATATCTTCAATCCAAGGTAGGTAGGGCAGGTGCCCTACCTATTTTATTATAGGTATAATTTAAATGTTTTTGATATTAAAACCTCATTTGAGGATTATTACAAACAAATAAAAGATAAATAAAGGAAAGAAATTATTTTTTTGACACCGGTGGGGTTCGAATTCGCGACCTCGGGTATACGCCCCCGTCGCTCTGCCAATTGAGCTACAGTCAAGCTATACTGGAAGCCATTGACACTTTAGCTCAATTGGCAGAGCGACGGGGGCCTATACCCGAGGTCGCGGGTTCGAACCCCGCCGGTGTCGAAATTTTTGTTTCCTTTATTCATCTTTTATTTAAGGCACCTATAGTTTGGTGATGTTAGTGTGTGAATAAATACATATGATTCTAAGCATAAACTAGACCAGGGTCATTCCATTATCGCGGGTGCAACATTTAGACGCATGTTTTAGTTCGATTTAATTAAATAAAAAACATTTTTAATGAAATGAGCCTTTAAAAGGCTACATTTTAATATTTTCCCTTTATATTAGTTGAGAAAGATTTTCAAATAGTATTTAAAAAGCTAGGAGGAAGGTTCAAAGTGCCATCGCGGGTGCAACGTATTTGGCCCAACCTTTCCAGATCATAGACAGGAAACGCATAAATCTGTTAATTGTGCTTACATTTAATATGTTATTCCTTAGTATTTTGTAGGCTGTTAAAGTAACAAAGTAAATAAAACAAAAACTCTAAGCTAAAAGAAAATAGACAATGAATTATTCGTTTTTTAATCAATCGCGGTTGCAACATTAAATTATCGCGGGTGCAACCAGTCTAATTTAAGTGAATACAAACATCAATTTAACTTATATAGAAACAAAATCAGAGAACAAAACATATTTATTACTAATTAGCATACTTTTGTTATCACTAATATTAATGTATTTTTTCAAATACGTCAATATTTGCCGGAAATTGTATTATCATTCTATTTCCTTCAGAGTTTTTCTCTGGAGCTTCCAGCTTCACGATAATTTCATCAAATTGCCCGTCTGCTATGTCATTAACGATTTCTGTGTAACGTTTGCCCTCAATTGTCGTCATAAATTGTACTCTGACTTCTCCATCTTCATCTATATCGCTCTGACACATTCCGACATAACGATATTGAGTATATTTTTTTCTACAAATACATACTAACCAGCACAAATATATAATAAATATCTTTCGGTAAGACAGGAGATTAAACAGAAGCAGCCGGACATTTGGCTGCTTATTTCATCCCTATTATTAAAATCACAAATCAGTTTTTTCCCTTCATCCGTTAGCATTCCAGGCGCTGCTTTAGGGGTGTCATTTTCGTCAAATAGAGCAATATGGAATTCAGAAGCAATTTTTTATACAACATCCACAGCTTCGGTAATGGTAGATTACGTTTTTCTTTTGCTACAGCCTTCCCTACGAGGACTATCTATTCCTATCTAGTACAAGTTTGTTAAACTTGTTCTTCTTTACGCCGCTTTCTAGTTGCCTGCATTCTTTCTTCGGATCTGATTCTAGCCAATATTTTCGAATCTTTATCTGTCTCCATTTCCCTTTTCATTACTTTCCTCCGTTTGGTATCACGAGCTCTTTCCCGACGGTACCGATGGTGTTTGGCATGAAGCTCAGGATTTTCTTTTAATGAAGAATGCAGCAGTCTCCTTGAGTTGCCCTGTTGTCAATTTGACCGAAAATTCTCTAAAACAAACAAAATGTAAATAAAAACACAGATATTAAATATATATCATCAATCGTATTTACCATATATTATTATCAAGGCATAACAAAAAAACAAAATATGTCATTAATTACACAAAAAGGTGAAGTGATAAAAATTTGCTCCCGCGATCTGACATTAAGATCGCGGGTGCAACCAATTTTAGATAAGGTTTATTTTAATCTACCAATCATTACACTCGTAAAAACGATTAATTTAAGTAAAGTTTTAATTTCTTCTTACTTCTGCAAAGTTTCAGAATAATAGCTCTTCATTTCTGTAAAAAAATAAACTTTTATATCTTTTGTATCGCGGGTGCAACAAGTTAACAATGTGATCTAGTAGTCTATAATACTCAATAAATAACAACATATACTTACATTTTTTGATATATGAGGATAAATAAATATGGTCACTACACGTTTAGCCGGTGAAACATACTGAAACTGTCAGCGACAGCTGTTTCGCGCCAGTGTTGGCAGTCATGATTTTACAGTTTGTAACAACTCTTTGGATGGTAAACTTTAGTAATGCGCCCGAAAAGCAAATACTGAGTAAAATCAGATAAAAATAGATTTTATATCAAATTTCGACTTTCTTCTTTCCACTAATAACAAAAAATATAACTATTAACGTGATTGAAAAATTAATGTCGCAAATCGTCTATAGCGGAATCGCCCACCAATGAAATATCTGTAGATATTTTATAGGTATGCCATATGCAGTTTTAAAGTGCTTTCAATCGGTGTAAGTGCTTTGCAAAGCAAGTCAAAATAACTAGAAAAAAGCATCGTTTAAATTCACAAAGGCAACTTTGATAATAAATGTAGGTTTGTATATGTATATGTTTGAACCAAGATATTTAACTGAATACATTTTTTTTGCCAATCTTAGCTTCACCTTATAGCATTAACGATGTAGACCCAATAGTTTTTGATAAGTAAACGCGATACTGACAGAGAGAAATAAAAAGTGTGTATTTCCCTATAGGTTTTGAAAAACTAACAGAACTTCGGAATTAACTAATAGCAGTGCAAGCAAAACCTCCATAACATATAAAGAGTTTATTTATTCTAGAGCAGATTAAATATAAATATGACTTCTTATATATTGTTTTTGAAATGTTGTCGTTAGTTTCGTTACCCCATAGTTGTTTATCTTTTCTATTATCAGAAACGTACTTGTAAGGTACTCACTCAAAGTAATGTATCGTTTAATTTATTCCATCAACTTACTCCAGTTCCAAACTGCCGGTGCTAATTTTAAAAACCAGTTTTCTTTTGTCACTAACTTCTAAAGCAGTCATAAATCCTAAAGTAACAACTTTTTGACAAGCTTCTTTGATTTTTTCAACTTTTGTTTCTGAGAACCCTTTAATATTGCAAAGTTTTTTTTTCGTCGACATTTGGATTCCTTTTATCGTGCATATACCCGAAGCTTTAAGTTTTTTGATATCGGCTACATTGATTCCGTGTTTTTGCAAAATATCAACATCTTGGAAGAAACTTTCCTCCTCATCTACATCCGAAACATTGTCATCTAGTGCTTGGTCCGTCATTATGAAGAAACTCTTTTGCTATTTGAATCACTAAAAGATGATATTGGACACTATTTTTTATGTTTTAATTAAATATAAATTTATTATTAGTTAAATTTCTAATTCCTTAGGACTTAGGAGTGAGTTGAATTGAATTTGGCGGGTCAGGTCATATTTTTTTATTTTTATGAATTGGCTTATGGATATAAAAAGTTGGTGCCAAATCTTATGGGTACAAAAATATTTTGGCTGTGACTCGGCTGCCGGCGCCGGCTACCGCAAAATAATGGAACGGTTGCAGTTGCTGTATGTGGTCTATGGTTGTCGAAAAGTCTGCATAGTCTGTGGTCCACTTAAATAAAATAAACGACAATCCTACTTCAACCTCAGACCTTTGACTATGAACATTATAGACAGAGTCATAATGCAACGGGAGAGTACCTCTTTTAGATAGCAATATTTTTCCCTGTAATGTTGCGATCACTAGAAAACAATTACCCCAAAATACTATAATCACCATTCTAACAGCTACTTTTTACTTTAAAATTGATTACGTCAATTTATTGTTTAATTAAAGGTTTACTGTTTACTATATTATTTCCTGCAATCATATAATTATACATACTTGTTCCTAGTATTATACAATTTTTTTTGTTTAATTTTACCCTTTATACTGAGGTTTAATACACCGTGATTAAATTATTTTCTGATCGCGCAATGTATTTATTATGTATTTATCTGTAGAAAAACATTAAAAAACTTACTCACTTGTGGAAAGTCAATCCTTTGATGTGTTTTTCGCTGTGGCTTCCGCAGCCAAGCACGCTACACCCAACCATACCTTACTAAATAATAACTTAACTAATGGAGTCCCTTTTGTCACAATAACAATATACAAATGAATAAAATATTTCTCAAAATCAAAAGAAAACCAAAATCGCTCACAAGTCGACGCTTTGTTTGTCACTATTTAAAAGTGTGACATCAACATAACGGGTTACGCGATAGAGATGACAATAAAGATTTGTGTCTCTTTTTAACATATAAGAACTTAAATAAGGGCTTCTCTTTTTAAAATGGATGACGTAACATCGCTCTGTCTATAGTGTTCATAGTCAAAGCCTCAGACCAACTACCTATAGACAGATAACGCGCGTGACTCCCTATATGTCTTTCTTTCGCACAATCGGTGTTGACACAAAAAGAATTTTACCTCACTTGTGGTATTTTTTGTAAGGCTCTTCCCATGATTTCAATAACAACAAATATATTTTGTTACCGAACATATATATATATATATATATATATATATATATATATATATATATATATATATATATATATATATATATGGCAAATATCCTCAAATAATAAGTTTCTAAATGGATAAATTATAAGGAAACAAAAAACCTAAAATAATAACAAAAAGAAAATGATTAATATTCACATACATACATATACTCACGGCTATAAATCTCTAGAAGGGGTAGCCAGAGCTAAGCTAAAAAATCCTCAGCCACTTTTGGAAAATTGAGTGAGGAAAAGATGGTTAAATAAAGATTTTTGGGGATGGGTCTCCAACCGCTTCGCCCAAGAATCCCTTAGAAGCCCCAATACCGTTAGTCGCCTTTTACGTACACCCACCGGAAGAAATTAGGTAGTACTATTCTAAGCCGACACTACACAGCATATTAACAAAATCAGCGTAATATTAACAAAATACATATTAACAAGGACTTATCAATAAATAGACAACAATCACTCCATGGGTACTCGGTGGAAATAAAAACATAGTTTAAAAATCATACTAATAGGGTAATAAATCAATAATGTTTTTGTTAAAATAAAACAACTCTTAATCAAATGTTCATATTTATTGTATTACACGTTACCTTAATCAACTTCAACATAGTTTAAATCAACAATCAAAGTTCATAGTAATTGTCTTATTCATCTTACTTCTTAAAGATTATTGAGATTTTGAAGTGGGCAACACCATTTTTTTTGGTTGTTGAAGGTTATGTTTAAAATTAAATCAAAAACCCAGGTAAAACGTATAAATAACAGCATATCTTCTGTTATAAATCTAATAAGGTTCATAAACTGTAAATATATCCCGATATTTCTTTGATACGCCACTAAGAAGTGATTCATCTGGGGCTTTTTACTCGCTTCTATAACTGCAGTCCAAAACTTTGCATCCGCCCATTTTTACAGCACAAACACATAAACAAGGTCTCTGTGGTGTATACCTAGTTATAAGATCTACTTAGTAACTAATACATATATTATCTACCTATATCTATATTACTCGTGCGCACGTATGTAACCTTATGACTAATAAATCAGTATCTACTCAGTACTCGCGTGTTTCACTCCTCTCCTCTAGCTACCTCCTTACATGGCGACCTTGCCATTGGAGATGTGCCTAACGCGTTAAGTGTGTGCGGACAAATAATTAAATAATGAAGTAAAATTTAAATATAGTAACCATGGGTAATTCAGCTATAACTACGAGACCGCCAACAGAAAATCAAGGAATAAGTCGTCAGGACATTTTGACTCAAATTGGGCATACCAATACCATGATGCAGCATAACGTAGAAATATTGGAACATACGAGCCACATGAAGACATACATGTCAGGACTCCTTTATGCAGTAATTCTTTTTGGAGTATTCTTCATGATGCGATACTTCGCGAAATTCCTGAACCGGCGCATTGACCAGAGAGCAGCAGCGAGCGTGATGCAGATGAGGCGAATCGAGGCACCTTTTTCGGGTGTTAATACGGTGTAACAATATGTGTTAAGTGCAATGAATAATGTATAAAAAACAATTAAGTGAATAGTGCGAATATTAACAATCATAAGGAACGTGAAGCGGTGTGACGAATATGGACACTGGTATGAAAACAACTTCCATAATTATTGCGCTAGGAGCTAATGAACTCTATTCTTAAGACGTACACATCGGTAATAATTAAAAGATACGATTATGTAATATTCATAATTATTGATCCTAAAATAACTTTCGTAATTGCTTATAAAAATAAAAATAAATTACTATTACTTAATCATAAATAAATCTTTTGTTTAATCAAAATTATATAAATGTATATTTTATTATAAAGTTTTTATTATGCAACATACTCTAATAATAATATGTTAATACGACTAAGAAAAATATATGAGGAACTAAAAGAGATACGTACTTACTTAATAAAAATAGGTCCAAGTAGGAGACAAGGACAGATATTAATTAAAAAGTTTGAGGAATGTTCCATAATACTTACGCGATATAATAGCTTATTAGATGAATTAAGTAGTTTAATTTTAGAAGGGAAATTAGAGAAGAAAGATATTAGTTTATGCAACGAGTTGAGTTCTCAATTTCAAATATTATATAAAGAAGTACAAAGTTTGTGTCAAATGGAAACAGAGGAATTTTCTTTATGTGAGGATTTAAAACAAGATAACAAAATGTCTTCGTTCGATTTAAAAGTTGCTTTGAATCTTTTACCTATAATGGATGATTGTGACACGATTACTAAACAATTAATCGACGGTATAGAATACTATAATACTGTTTTAACCAAGAATGAGTGTAAGAAAAACTTAATTCAGTTTGTTATTAAGAGCAGATTATCTCAAAATGCCAAGATAAAGCTTTCTTCAGACTATAATTCAGTGGAGGAGCTTGTGAAAGACATGAAATGCCTTCTTTTACCACAGAAGTCAGCTATGGCCATTCAAACTAAATTACAGAATATTAAACAGCACGAAAGGTCAATTGGTGACTATGGCAGGGAAATTTCCGAATTAATGAATGACTTAACGATTTCTCAAGCCAGCGGGAATTCGGATTGCTACAGTATTTTAAAACCAATAAATGAAAGATTTGCCATTAAGCGTTTTTCCGATGGCCTTAGGAATCGTAAGTTGAGCACAATTATTACTGCGAGGAACTACGACTACCTTAAGGATGCCATACAAGCGGCACAAGACGAAGAAATCTCTTCTTCTTCTGTGAATAATGGTGAAATTCTAAGTTGTCAGAGGAATAACCAGTCATTTTATAATTACAGAGGAAGGATACAGTCCCAGGTAAGACAGCCCCATGTAGTTAATCCTTTTAGAAGACCTGCAATGAGTTTCTACAATAGTCAGTTCTCGCGACCCCAGAGACGGCCGTTCACCTACGGCTACGGTGGAGGTGCAAGAGGTTCGTACGCTCCGCGGGGCGCCCGAGCAGCACCGGCGCGAGCAGCACCGCGAGGAAGCATGCGAGGTAGGTACCCAAACAATCATTATAATCATAAACAAGGTAACAGACGTAATATTAGGATGATGTCAGCGGATGAAACTGAACGGAGAGAGTCAGAGAAAAATTACAATGAGTTTTTTCGTGAATAACGTAAACCATTTTATTTTTTCATGCAGTAACTCATTATTTGCGACATTAAAAATTTTCCAGAACGATTTTATATGGCTTATTGATACAGGAGCATCGATTTCAGCGATTAAATATAAACAATTATTGCAACTCGGTATACCTTACCATAAAGAGACCAGCATTATAAGAGGCATTGGCGGCAATGTTGAAGCGATTGGATATGTTTACATTACATTTAAAGTGAAGGATGAGTTGTTCAAGCATAAGGTTTATATTTTCAACACATTACCATGTTCGGCTACAGGCATAATTGGCAATGACTTTCTAAACAAATACAAATCGGTCATTGATTATGAAAACAAAACTTTATCTTTGAGGACAGTCGACAACAAAAGTGTTTCAATTAGTTTGACTTCAAATCAATATAAAAAATATATTGTACCATCGAGATCAGAGAGTATCCACTACATCGAAACTTCTTTAAAAGAGGATATTTTAGTTTGTACGGATGAAATCAGTGAGGGAATTTTAATTGCAAGTACTATAGTAAGACCAAAAAATGGCAGAATTCCAGTTCAAATATTAAATACATCTGAAAAAACCATTTGTCTGAACGAAATTAATCCAAAATTAGTTCCATTAAAAAATTATGAAATGACAACATTCAGTAAATGTACTAGTTTTAATTCGGAAAGAGTTTATAAATTATTTAAAGAATTAAATTTATCGCATCTAAATAAGGAAGAACGATTATCTATAGAACAGTTATGTGCTAAATATGCGGATATTTTTCATTTAAGCGGTGATAAGTTAACTACAACAAACTTATACGAACAGTCCATTTCTATTAAATCAAACACACAACCAATATTTGTCAAAAATTATAGATTACCGTACGCCCAGAGACAAGAACTAGAAAAACAAATTGAAAAATTATTGGATGATGATATTATAGAGCCAGCGTGCAGTGAGTGGTCCAGTCCGGTACTATTGGTTCCTAAAAAGTCTGATAAGAATGGGGAAAAAAAGTGGCGTTTAGTTATTGACTATCGGAAATTAAATGAAAATATAGTGGATGATAAGTTTCCGCTCCCTAATATTACGGAAATATTAGATTCTCTTTCTGGAGCGATATATTATACACATTTAGACCTCTATTCAAGTTACTACCAACTTAGCTTAAATAAAGACAGTAGAAAGTACACAGCATTTTGTCCAGGATACATACCCCAATCTCAAAAAACAACACAGTCGAGTAATAATAAAATAGTTTATTCGGGACAGTTCCAACTAAAAAGATTACCAATGGGACTTAAGACTTCGCCTAATGCTTTTAGTAGAATGATAACGTTGGCGATGTCGGGACTGAACTATAAAAAATGCTTTGTTTATTTAGACGATCTAATTGTATTTGGAAGGAACTTAAATGACCATAATAAAAATTTATTAGATATTTACAATCGGTTAAGAGAAGTGAATTTGAAGCTTAATCCGGCTAAATGCGAATTTCTCAAAAAAGAAATACTTTACCTAGGTCATTTAGTGACAGGTGATGGAATTTTACCAGATCCTGAAAAGATAAGAATTTTACAAGAATATCCTCAACCCAAATATAGTGACGATGTAAAAAGATTTGTTGCATTTGCAAACTACTACCGGAAATTCATACAAAATTTTGCTCATTTATCGTATCCCTTAAATCAGTTGTGTAAGAAAAACGTTAAATTTATTTGGAACTAGCGACCCGCCCCGGCTTCGCACGGGTGCAATGCTACTAATATAATAATAATAATAAAAATTAAAAGATATTCAACAACAAAAGATACTTATTCTATTCAGTTTAATTAATTCTTGATATTTTCCTCGCTGGAGAGCTCCGATAAACATGACGACGATAGACATGACGCGCTATTTATAAGCACGCGCCGCCCGGCGCAAACAACTACGACCCTGCATTTTAAATTTGTAATATCTTCGGTAATATTCACTTAAATTACATGCTGTGAAAAGCATATTGATCTATAATAAATGCACAATTTATTTAAGGTACTTAATAGGATAAGGATTAATGCTGTATTGTTTAAAATCACTTCGTAAATAACCATTTTTTAGTAAAGAATAAAAATGGTTATGCTGGGTTATCCCTAAGAGATAGACATATACCATTGCGAACTATTTTGATGAACTTTTTAAGGTGAACAATACTGTAGTACATTATTTTGGTCTATCTCGTAGGGTTCAGCCAGCGTTTGCAATATAAGCGCAAAAAACGTGCTTATTTACGACATCACATTAGAAACCTTTAAATTTATCAGTGTTTCTCTACTATATTATGCATTTATTATACATACAAACCTTCCTTAAGAATCACTCTATCTATTAAAAAAAACCGCATCAAAATCCGTTGCGTAGTTTTAAAGATCTAAGCATACATACGGACATACAGCGAAAGCGACTTTGTTTTATACTATGTATTGAAGAAGAACACGAACAAGCTTTTCAGAAATTAAAACAAGCACTTATGTCACCACCTGTACTTCAATACCCTAATTTTACAGAGACTAACACATTTCAGTTGCAAACTGACGCTTCAGGCTTCGGATTAGGAGCGATTTTATCTAATGAAGATGGACGTCCTGTTGCATACACTAGTAGAAGTCTTAACAAAGCCGAAATGAACTATCCTACTATCGAAAAGGAGCTTTTGGCTATAGTGTGGGCAGTTAAGTACTTTCGACCTTATTTATATGGACGGAAATTCAACATTTACACAGATCATCGACCGTTAGTATACTTATTCAATATGAAAGATCCATCTAGTAGATTATTAAAGTTTCGTATGATATTAGACGAATATAATTTTACAGTGAATTACGTAAAAGGTTCCGAAAATGCAGCTGCAGACGCATTATCGAGAATCAAATTAACATCTATGGAATTAAAGGAGATGAATGAAAGGATAATGAATGTGATGACAAGAAAGCAACGAAAGGAGATGGAAGAAAGAGAAAAAATTGAATCGGATTTGTCAAAACAATCAAATGACTCAGAAGTAATAATTAACGATGATGAGGATGATAATCGGTCAGGCCAACCGAGAATTGTCGATATGCATACAAATCCAAAGGAATCAGTTGAGTTAAGTTTTATAACAAATACTGAATTAAATAAATTATTTAAAAAGGAAAAAGAACTTAAAGAAAGTAAAACTTTTATATATGTTCCTAGGAAGAAAATATTATACATAAATCCTAACGCTCAATCGCAAATTACGCGAGACGAATTTGTGAGAGAATTAGAGATATTTTGTGAGACGTTAAAGATTGAAAAAGTATATTTTATAAAAAATAAAAGTAATAATAAATTTATAGAGAAGCTTATAAGTGGAATAAAACAAGTAAAGGATTGGAATGGTCCAACTTTTATAATATTGCCAGATGTAAAAAAGATTGATAATAATGATGATAAGAAAGTTATTTTAAATGACTTTCACATATTGCCTACAAGCGGACATGCAGGTGTAAGACGCATGTACAATAACATTAAAAAGTACTATTACTGGTCAGGGTTAGATGATGATATTAAGAAATATGTTAAAAAATGTGATAAATGCCAGAGAAATAAACATGACTTAAAAACGAAACAACCAATGGAAATAACGACAACTGCATCTTCAGCATTACAAAAAATTTACCTAGATCTTGTTGGTCCTTTAGATCGCGACATTAATAATTACAGCTATATACTAACGTTACAGTGCGAGTTAAGCAAATATGTCGAAGCATACCCTTTGATAACCAAAAGTAGTAAAGAAGTAGCTAAAGCCTTTGTACAAAACTATATCCTTAGATTCGGAGTGCCCCAGGAAATAGTGACCGATAGAGGCACGGAGTTTATGGCGTCAACGATGAGTGAGGTATGTACTTTACTAAATATTAACAAAATTAACTCAACAGCGTACCATCATCAGACATTGGGTGCTCTAGAGAACTCCCACAAAAACTTAGGAGCATATCTACGTAACCAAGCAGGTAATCATCCAGAGAGCTGGAGTGAATGGATTCAGTTCTGGTGCTTTTCCTACAACACGTCTGTACATTCGGAGAGCTGCTACACGCCCTATGAATTGGTGTTCGGTAAGAAATGTAGTTTACCAAATAATTTAGGTCATCAAATTGATCCTTTGTACTGTCACGATGATTACGCGAAAGAACTTAAATTTCGATTGCAAGTTTCAAATAAGGAGGCAAGAGATAATCTTCTCCAAAGTAAATTGAAAAGAAAAATGTATTATGATAGTTACACTAAATCTATTCATTATAAGCCTAACGATAAGATATTATTAAGAAAAGAAAATTGTAGTAAAATGGAAAGTTTATATAGTGGACCATATATAGTAATCGAAGATATATCACCTAATGTTAAGATATTAAATAAAGGTAAAATAGATATAGTGCATAAAAATAGGACTAAACTTTATATAGAGGATTAGAAATTTTAGATATTGGAAAAAAAAAAATATATGTCTTATTTTTTTTTAAAAAAAATAATAAGGGAGATGTGGTGTATACCTAGTTATAAGATCTACTTAGTAACTAATACATATATTATCTACCTATATCTATATTACTCGTGCGCACGTATGTAACCTTATGACTAATAAATCAGTATCTACTCAGTACTCGCGTGTTTCACTCCTCTCCTCTAGCTACCTCCTTACATCTCTGTCCTAAACAAAATCACAACCTACGAGTCAAAAATATGATTTTTTGCACGTATTTGAACAAAATAATCTTAAATCATCAAAGGTAAACAAAGAACTTATTATTCTGACACTGAATTTTCTACAAACTGTCAAGAGTGACAGTTTGTTCCAACAAAAAACAGGTTACACCGTAAGGGACATAAAATCACAGTACTAACTCTTTCTATCTTTAAGAGTTTTATAATTAGCTATCCTTTTCTTGCTCGTCGTGACGTATTCTTTATCTCTCTAGTTGTGTATGCTCTAAGACTTTTACATCCCCCCCCCCCCTGCTTGGGGAGGTTGGGTGGCAAAAACCCCCTTGCAGGCGAAGAAAAGCTAGTTCACATTTAGCTAGGTTAGGAAATGTATAAAACGAGCACGAAACAACACCTTTAATGCATAATCAGTATTTTAAATATATGGAAAATGATTTTATTGAATTAAAATTATTCTTATTCAATATTTTCAACATAACAAACAATGTGAAAACGGCACAAACAAACTCACTTTCCAATTTGTAATATTAGTAAGGATAAACACGGAGGCGGTGACATAGCTAGCCACTCATCACGCTTACTCGAGCAACTACGTCTATGCATGTATATTATTAGCCGTTCTAAGTGCCAGCTCCGGCTGCCGTTCTAGGTGCCGGCTCCGGCAGCGGAGGCACAGCCAATTATTTCTATCGAGATTGTTAAGCTTCTTTTTAGTTATAGTCTTTATATAAAATAGATTTTATAAAACTATATCTACATAAAAAGAGATCGTTACTGAAAATCCAGGGTGGACCATTCAGTAAACTTGTTGAAATCACGATCGATAACCGTTCATAAGTTGCGTCGTTATCGGAATAGATGTCACTATTGATTTTCACTTATTACATTTTCTAAGTACACACATGGAAGATACCTGCTCTTGAATTAGGCGTATTGGCTTAAGGGAGTCCGGGTGTCATCATCAGGTTGGATTGACACTTACGACATACTTTCACACGTCTCATGAGAATGGGATCATGGGCTGGCTGGATAGTGAAAGTTTTGAAGTTTTACTATAATGCCATTCGTATTTGCTGTGTAGTGTCGGCTTTGCTGTGTAGTGTCGGCTTAGAATAGCACTACCCCATTTCTTCCGGTGGTGGTACGTAAGAGGCAACTAACGGTATTGGTGCTTTTTTTAAAAATTTGGACGATGCGGTTGGAGATCCATCACCAACAACCTTTTTTTTACCATCTTTTCCCCACGCAACTTCCAAAAGTGGCTGAGGGATTTCTAATTTTTAGCTCTGGCTACCCCTTCTAGGGATTTATAGCCGTGATTATATGTACAGTCTATATCGATTAGATTCAAAATAATTGTAAACAAACCATTGCCGGGTATAAAATCATGAATTTCATTAAGAAACTACTTCCACGTCATTTAAGCTTTATATCCATCAATTAGTAGATAACAGTCGTCCACTTATTTATCAAAATTTAAGAAGTAATTGGAGCTTAATCTTGCGAAACTCTAAAAATAAGGTTAGATGAAAACATTGAGGTTATTTGTTATTTTTTCTAATGCCAAAATTTTGGGATGGGTATTTTATATTGAAGGAATGACAGCAATCGATTACCGATTATTTTAATCGATACTACAACATTCAATATATTTATATAAATCGCAGTGAATAATATCTATAACACCGTAAAGTATTTTAAACAAAAAATATATATACACTAGCTGTTGCCCGTGACTTCGTACGCATCAATTTCTGTTTTATTATGATCGCGATTAAGAACTTTTTAAATGAATATATTTTAAATTACTTGTGTTTATGATACTTATAGTTTTATATTCTTGCGGTAGAAAGCCATGCTGATTTTCTCCGCAACCCGATCTTGACAACGCAAAATACAGTTGGCCGTATGTAAAGCAGTATTGACGTAAATCGATTCCTACTAATGAAATAAGCGTTTCATTAGCATTGAACGAGTTAGATGTTTAGTATCAGGAGAGGAAGCGTAACATTTGATTGACTGGCTTCGCAACTATCCAAATTTTACGTAAATGTTACCCGTCACTTGTTTGTTATGTAAACGGGTGTCTTCTATGTTCTATTGGTCATTATGACAACTTGGATTTTCTTTTGCGGACTTTGGCAATACTCTGTAATTTGGGTGGAGATTTTAGTTGGAACGACGACTTACGGCTTTGTTAGAAAGAAGTGTGATATTGAATCTGACTGAATTGTTTGCGTGTACATCCCTTTAGTTCTAGCCTATTTCTGTAGTTCAATAGAACTAATGATACCTCAGTTTAGTATCAAGTATCCCGTTAGTACTATGTGTAACTAATGGGACATTGTTGTATGTGTTGATTTCAGAATGTTTGTTGGTGTATTAAACTGAACAGTTTTTCCAAATACTATTACTAACTGCAGATTAAATCTTTCTTATCAGTGATGTGTGTAATATTTGATGCAATGAGAGTATTAGAAGCTGATATCGAAATCGAATAAATTATATATTAATACCTAAGTTCTTCTTGCCTAAATTATTCAAATAAACCCATTTTAAATTTCCATCATATTAATGTAAATGTCAAATTGTTTGCTGGCATCTGGTCTAATAAATAATCAAATCTGTGTGTTAACCATACAATAACTATTATTTCATACTTTTTAATGAAATTTTAGCCATATGTTGGTTTTTATAGTCAAATCAATCATTCATTTTTTCAGAACATTTAAGTTAATTGTTTTTATATTTTTCTTTTTTAGGAATAATTAATTTAGTTTTTAGTATTGTTACCTTTATTTCTATTGTTCTCGGTCTGTTATTTCAATTTACTTTTAGTTTGTAAGTTGTTGTTTTTAGTATAATTGTTATAGGTAGAGATTTTTAATGAGAGGTTTTCCTTTTTTTCTTTTTTTCTTCTTCCCTGTTCTCAGGATAGATGGCGCCAGACTTGCTATGTTACTGGTAGGAACGGAACGTCACACCGTTTTTCACACTTGGATGTAATGATATCGTATAACGGAACGTACATAAAAACGTTCTGATTTGAAAGTCTAAATAAATATCAGTTTAAGCCAAGATAGCTTAAAAGTAAATAAACAAAGACGGTATTTATATTTAACATTCTTTTTGTTGTTTTTACTCGCCAAAAAATTACTCTATGGTGATGTGACATATGTTTTTAAAGTTGACATTGGAGAAATTATTGTGGCAACACGATTAAGGCCACGAAGAAAAAATTTAACTAAGTAACGTAGTTACATCAACGCCATCTACAGAGCTCTAGGAAACTATGTTGTTTTTTTTATTTCTCAAAAAGAAAACCTCCCATTGGCATTGCATAGTTTACTTTATTGTTTAGTTAATGTATACGCTGTAAATCTTCCAAATAAAATAAATACCTTGATCATTTTATAAGCAGTAAACTGTTTGATCATACTATTGTTTTTGTAAAGTGTTTGATGTGCAATAAAGAGATATTTTATTCTATTCTATACGTATGTATGTATGCCATTCGGTGTCCACTATCAAGTTGACCTACTTGAACCGAATTTTTTTGCCGTTTTTAAACGTGGCTTAAATAAGTTCCAAGGAGATTTGTTTTTATTTTTAGTTCATTATTCAGTGTCAATTTTGACATTAGTCAGTGTTTGTCTGTGATGTGAGACCTGAGACTTCGTGTCGAGTATTCTTTTTTTAGTCTGTGGTTGTAATTTGCGCAAGTCAGACAGTGGCAGTGCGAAAATAAAAGGTTCTATTTTATAAAATTTTAAGATAATCGTTCGGTTTCTTCAATTAAATTATTTTGAATAATCATTCTTCTCTAAAAAATAATTTAACTAGTGATCTGCAAAATTATTCTGTTTTAAAAAGGGATTTTTTTTCCTCTTGTGGGAAAAATACAAACATGAACGATGAAAAAGAGGAAAAGCCACCAGTAAAAGTTTGGTGCGATGGATGGTAAGCAAATAATAAAAAATATTTATTTGTGATGAAAGTAATTCTTGCACACAAAAAAACTCATTCAAAATTTATATTGCTTTCGGCGGTAATATTTTGGTTAACTTTTGAGTTTTCTTGTATGATACACCAAGCCAAACGAATAGTACTTGCATTTCAGTTATGATATGGTGCATTTCGGTCATGCAAATTCATTGAGGCAAGCAAAGGCTCTCGGCGATGTTCTAATAGTTGGGGTCCACACTGATGATGAAATATCAAAACACAAAGGGCCCCCTGTTTTCACTCAGGAAGAGCGGTACAAAATGGTACGAGCCATCAAATGGGTGGACCAAGTGGTGGAGGGTGCTCCATATGTCACTACACTTGAGACATTAGATAAATATCAGTGTGATTTCTGTGTACATGGTGGTAAGAATTGCTCTTTAACTGAACTAAACAAATGTTGTGGCTTAGTAGTAAAGACTGTGTATGTGTTGTTCACCTTGTGTATGGTGACAACTTTATGTGTGTGCTTGTTTCATTTTACTTGTATGGTTATTCATTTTATCAATCTACTGTGCTTTTAAAAAACCTAGTTCAGTAGTTGTCGAATTGTCCTTAGCCATAGTATAAAACTTTAACAAATTGTTAGTGGTTAATACATAAGTAGAATAAGATGGTAAGATGCATGTAGTCTCTAATTACTAACAAGTTGGTTTTTTTTGCTTATAAATAATACCTGTGGGAGGAAAATATTCTCAACCCTTATATATTTTATTTGCTTGGCCAAACTGTTCAAAGTTTTTGTGTAAATGATTGTTGACAAAATCTGATTAATATTAATCATTTAGTTATGGCATTGGCTTATCTCATATATTCTCTTGTATTTGTTTAAATGTATTATATGAAGTTGTAACAATAAAAATATTTAAATACCAAAACTTTCTCACATATGAATCAAGCAATTTCTAATAAACATATATTGTATAAACATCTTTTAAGTGCCTTATCCTTTTAATTTAAATCATTTGCCTCATTTTAATGTATGAGAACTTCAAAGTTAGGAATTGTTTTATATATTTTGATATTGAACATATATATACTCACACTATTATTTCCCATAGTGATTTGAATTGATTTAGCTTGCTTTAAATCCATCAATCTTTTCATACATGCTCTTTTATTCTTCATACTCTGCACGCCTCACTTTTTGAGCACACATCTATATTGAACATTATTGTAATTAACTTGTATGTAAATGAATATTTTGTATTCATATATGCAGTGTTAATGTTGTGACCTAAGCGCACTGTGGAGTGTATTCACTGGAGTCTTGGAAAAGGTATTGTACAAATACATGCTTCATGCTTATTATTTAAATACAATATCAGTATAAAAGTATTAGGAGATGTTTAACATAAGTTAGTAAAGCCCTATATTTGCGGTTGATTTTTAAAGCAAACTCACTAGTTTACTTTATAAACTGGACCATTACCTGCCTGAGATTTACATGGATAGTGTTTAAGTATTTCTTACTGCTGATCCCCTATGATATTTAAGGTGATGATATATAGCTTATATTTTTCTGATTTTCATGGGTATTTTTTTAATAGGTTTAGTTGTTATGAATCTACTCATTACAGGCAAGCAAAAATACTAACAAATCTCTCTTGTTTATAATATTATCGTATGTCCGTCTCCTGGTTGTAAACTACCCACCATCTTTCAGCCAATATTACAACTTTCACAACTTTCTTTAAATATATTTTAGTTATTTTTAAGTTGTTGTAACTATCAGATCATAACAATGAGGCATTGCGGAATTTAATGAAAATATACTATTGGTTAAAGTCAAATACAATTGAGCTAAAAATTAATTTTGAAAAGGAATATTTTATTTAAAAGAAACCACAAGATTTTGCCAGCAAGTCATTTAAATTAGTAATTTCTAGTTTGTATATCTATTGCAATGGGAACTTAGTTTATGAGAAGAAGTATTTGTGTGTGTATGACATAATTATTTGATTTCACTCTCACTTTACTAAACTATGCATTTTTAAGCTATGTTCTAAAAAGGTATTAATTCTATTTGTTTGTAGCAGTTTAGTTTCGGATATTGGATCTGGAATCATATTTATTGCTCTTGGAATTAATTAAATAATATGTTGATGTTATAAATAATATGGTTTCATTGGTATCTAACCGTGACCTTGGAAGGGTCGAGGTCTAACTTATTGTTATTATTATCAATACCTATTTTTGTGACATGACATTGAAATGCAAAAAAAAACATACTACATTTTTACATTTTAGTAAATAATGATCAATCTTATTTTATTATCAAAACATGGGTGACAACAGTAACATTAAATGTGATGATTGAGATATATAGATATTAATAAGTTAATGTTTTCAGATGATATTACGGTGACAGCAGATGGAGTGGACACTTATCATATGGTCAAAAAGGCTGGCCGTTACAAGTATGTTGACTTTATGTTTTGACATTATTAATTGTTACATATCAAAATACCTACATACATCTACAATAATCACGGATATAAGTCCCAAAATCAGGTAGCCAAAGGGCAAAATTTATATGCATATTTTACCTTTATCTGTACATTTTCTCTAAAAATATATTTAAAGTTTCGTGTTATGTTTTAATATGAAGATTTAATGCTATGTAAAGATAAGGGTTATTGAAAATAATTTGCGCATTTTGGAAATTCAAAATATTATTCCATAGAATTCAAACAATTCTTTAGGCAACCGTATTTGTAACTCAAATCATCATCGTATTAATGACTTGAAGCTAATATAAACAATTAAAGAAAACTTCTTCCAATAATTATAGGTTCAAGTTTTAATCACTTTACTTTAGAACAAATAAAACTATTGTTTAGTGTCACTAGGTCCATTGTTATTATGTTATATCACTTAGATTCTGATGAAGATGCGTAATAGAGTACCTTTTTATGAAAGTTATAAATTATATTATTATAGAGTCATACGGATATTTTCTTTAATTATCATATCTAATATATTTTTTAAAACTGTATATTTAGTGTTAAGTTACACATCGGAGAATATGTTATATTACGTTTCAAATATTTTTATCAAATGCATTGTTAAACCGTAAAAAATGATAACATTTTGATAGGTGGATATATGAGACAGAGGGTATCACCATTAATTCATTTTCGATGATAGTGTAAGCGCTCAATATTTTATTAATATGTATATAAGAAAAGTCTGGGATGACTTCCTTTTCGCCCGTTCAAGCCATAGCAAAAAGCAGAGACTTATACCATCAGATGGGTACTATTCAGAGTAGGTGAACAAAGTTTAAAGAAAGAAAGAAATGTTTTTTTTTGTAAAGTAAAAACACACTTATAAAGTACTTATAACCTAAACATGCTATAAATTAAAAAAAAACAATACATTTACTTATCTATATTAATTTAAAAAAACTATAGCACACACAATATGTTCTTACTAAAAAATGGTCACTGGCTCAGGATATTTCTAGTAGTAGTAGTTTCTGGACAAGCGGTCACGTTCTGGGTAATTCAGTGGGTAGGCCTCTCACAAGCTATACCGATGACTTGGTGAATATCGTCGAAAGTCTAATAATGAGGGCAGCGTAGGGCCGGTCGCTGTGATGATCTTAGAGGGAGGCTTGTGTCCAGCATAGCCAGTACGAGCGACCTTACTGGAACTAAACACGGCGTGGTATAAAACAGCCATCACTTACGCACCTTAATATTGTATACTGTCATCTCATTTTAACCGATATCGTTACGATAACATAGCGCTCGTGCTAGGCCTCCTGCAGTGGATATCGCATAGCTGAAATGATAATGATGACACATTAAATTTTTACACTGCATCTTTTTCATATTACACACCAGATATACAGATTGTTTCAACCTTTACTACATACGGTTTTCATTTATTTCTATAGGTTTGTTTTTAATCATGTACACTTTTTCAGGGAAGTACAAAGGACTGCGGGTGTCTCCACAACAGATCTCGTAGGTCGGATGTTGCTACTGACAAGAGAACATTTCAAGTACGTTAACATTCCTTTTATTATTTTCATTAATTTACTAATCACTTTTTTTCAACTAGGCATATTTTCACTTAAGATGCGTTTTTACTTGTGTTCTGCATTTATCTTGCATTGGGTAGATAAGAATGACATATTAATAAATTTGAAAATTTGCGACAAGAAACAAATAATACGTCATTTCTTAACTGTTTTTTGTATATTTGCCAACTGCTTATTTTGTACAGTTTAAGCCATTTCGTATTGTGCGCAAAACTTTCTTCAATTTTCTTTGTTTGCATCTAATTGGTGGGCCACTGGTTGGGATATTTTATCTTATGCATTCTGAGAAATAAACAAACACAATATGAAGCACTTTAAAATTTAGGAGAAAAACCAGTATTGCAACATTACAGCTAAGTAAGAAATAATGTATGCCTCACATAAATTTTCGACACTATCTATTTGTAATTTTATGTTTATATAGAAGTGTAATTTTTGTGTTCCTAATATGTGTTTAATTTACGAAAACCTAAATAAGGTTCTAGTGTCTTTCGTTTTTGTCTTTAGTCTTCGTAGCTTTAAGTGAAACACTTGTTTTCTTTTGTGTTGTTAAAGAAAGTAACAGAAATTGTGGTGTTGTTAAAGAAAGTAACAGTGATAGAAAATGGTTCCAAGCTAAATACTGCAATTCGACTGGTCCGCAACAAAATGCAAATAGTTTTAATCCAGCTTGAACTGATTGTGTGCTAGATTACAGTGCGACCTTGTTATCGACCCATTTACGAGGCCTATTGTTTGACCTGATTCCTGAGTAATTTCTCTATTGTCCACCTGAACCTTAATTTTCCTCACCAATATTAGGACAATGGGAGCAAATCATCTGTGTCCATAGAAAACTATGCTTATACGACTTGAATTGGGATAACGTTCTAAGACATATATATGAATAACATCTTTTGATCTAATCGGGGCATCATAAGTAAATTTGAAAAAAGATATGTTTTTGCAAGAAACATTTAACAAATATTAAGGTACAAGACGATATATTTTTTAAACCGAAAAGCTTTTTATTTTTACTATATAATACCTATACCTATACATGTTATTTTAATTGGCGGTAATAATAAAGTTACGTCAATTTATTCCAATCAATTAATTGGTTAAAGGACCTTGCACCAGGTTTAAATATATCGATTATCGTAATGACCTACATCGTGAGTTTTTGTGGGTCACATTCTATAGTGCGCAGTAATAGTTAGGTAACTACTTATTGTTTCCCTGTTGCTTTGAATTATGCAGTATTTTTAAGGAAGAAAGGGTTAGAATAACGCCAGCCCATTTCTTCTTGTGATTACTTCGCTTATGAGGCATGTAATTGTTGCATGCTTGCATTGTAGGTCCCTTACTCAATTTTCATAACTGGTTGAGTAATGTGTCATTCTCAAGCTTCGGCTTCTTTTGTTAACTAGTATTATTATTTCACGATAAAAAAATATAATATATGTATATACTATGGGAGATTAAAATATCATTTTATGCATTTACTATAAAAGCAACGTTAAAATCTCACAATACCTCTAAAACTATAAATTTGTCTAAGAATACATATACTCACGCTGTTAGTTCCCATTTTTGAGCACATTCTGTATTTGGTCCAAATGTGTTCTCCAAGGTCGTCCTTTATTAACATTACCTTCCACCATTCGCTCTATAGGTCTCTTTCACCAATTTACTAAATTTAAAAATATACCATAATATTCGAATAAAATAGAATATTTAGAGCTAATAAAACAAATAATCACACACTGCTACGGTTATCAGCAGAAATATTCCTATAGCTTCACTTTGCCGCCCATTCATTACGGCCTCGGAATAGGCTGGTTTATTTCACACGCTCTCAAGGTTCCACTGTACTTATGTGATCAAAAGAAATTACAGAAAATTCATTTATATTAGGTTACTAAAAATAACATACACTAACGGCATTAAACCCCAAAAAGGACCAGAGTTTCAGGAACAGAACGCCTTATTCTTTCATATTACAAGTTAGAAATTATTTCTCAGCCACTTTAAGCTGAGCCAGAATAAGATTGTAAAATAAAGCAAGGTCAGTGATGGATCTCACATCGCCCAAACAATCATTTAAAAGCTCCAAAACCGTAAGTTGCATCTTACGACGACAACCGTGGGAAGAAATGGTTAAGTGCTATTCTAAGCCAACACTACGCAGTCAGACACTGTAATTATGTATATATAAAATAAGCAAAATTTCAAAACTACTAACAGTTCCTGAAACAGTCAATTTAATTATAAAATCCCTGTACATTCCTGTGGCCAAAAAGCATAGTTTATTTCATATGCATAATCTAAACAAATACAAACAATGACGTCTTGTCACGTATCAAGGAACTTTTGTAATCAAAATGTAAGTTTACCCTGAAATGTTCGGTGATTCATTTCATGGGGAAGTCATATTGAATGAGTTATCATTACATCGATTAAATAACACGATCAGTGATGACTTGAAACAATGGAATTCTGACTTGTACTTATGTGAATAGTTTTTTTTCATTCATTGGAAAAAATATTTATAATTACTTAAGAGTAAGACATAAATACTCACGCCATTATTTCCCATTGGGGTAGGCAGAGACTATAGATCGCCACTATGATCCTGGTAAACCTCTCTAGCTTCGTTTACATCCATCAATCTTTTGATATATGCCTTGATACTTCGGTCACCCTCCTTTTGTGCACACTCTTTATTTGGTTCAAATGTGTCCTCCGAGCTCATCGTCCTCTAGTCACATTAACTTCCACATAGGCTCTTTAAATCTCTTTCACCAATTTACTGTCATCCATCTTCTCTATGCGCCTAATTAGTTAGACTAATAAAAAAATCCAAAGCAGTGAAATTACTTAACTCGAATTATAAAGTGAAACATTGATATAAGTGTGTAGATCTGGTAGTTAATTGAAGGTGCACTTAGTGACATTTTTGTGCGTTTTATAATAAACGTAATAGCCAAGGTTGACTTAGAAAGTGCACCATACGGATGTTCCACACACTTGGTCTAGAGTTTATACCTGATTTATACAAATTCAAGCAGCCGCACTACCTTTGTAGCTAATGTTGAGGCGTTACCACCAGGGTAAATCAGTAAAGAAAAATTAAGTGAGCAAAACTACAGAATAAAAACTTAAGTTAAAAAATATATTTGAAAAGTAAGCACCATTGCAAATGTTACTGTCGCCAACGCCTCAGGGACATACAGTGGAATTCCATATTTACATATTATCTTTTGTACCTAATGTATTTTTACTAATGTCAACAACGTGAAGACAGAAATATGTATTTAAATTGCATACTGGAAACCCATTGAAGATTCAGAACTGGCAACAAATATTTTTTGCTTTGCACAACGCTTTACAAATCTAAGGTTTTTATTGAGTTAGTAAATTATATCTAGTCAGTATATTGCTCATGTGAAAAGCCCGTTAGTAGATTATTATCAAGATGATTCATATCGTTCGATATTGTTTATCTGTGGCGTATTAGTAGTTACATATTAGACTAACATCGCAATTAGACATTTTAGTTCGCTAGCCACCCATGTTACTTTAAAGATATTTAGTGATGGTTTTACTGATGATAAATGCTTGTTTATTTTTATGGTCAAACCTATTAAAAAACTTTTTAAGTTATAATAATATCATATTATTAAAGGCTGTTTTCAGCCCACTACTGAAAAGTGAAGTTTTTCAACATATGGTTCTAACGTTCATTGAACTAATTTTGTAAATATATTTTACTTGATTGTATCAATAGTCAATGTTTGTAATTGTAGGGTCAAATGTGATACAATTATACGTAATAATAACTTTGTAAGATGCACCACATTTACGACTTAATAAATGGTTAGAAACGTCTCGTGGTATCTTAAATATGAAGACTATCGATGGCGTTGTTGGCTTTTCAATTGCGACGCATTGGTTTTTTCAGTTGTATAAATTGCTTCTAATTATATCAACGTCTCATCTCATCATTGTGACAAAAGCTTTTTGTGAAAAGATATTCAGTACTTAAATATACGAAATATTTTTTAATCAATAATTACTAGATCACTACAAACAATAGGTATAAACCAACAATAGAAACATTTGATTGTTTTCTAGTACAGCGGAAACACGTGTGAAAATTAATTATCATTGTTTAGTTTCTAATCGGTTCGTTATAAAAGAAGATTCAATAATGATTTTCATTAAGAATGAGATCACAATGATTTGAGAATCTATAAATCTTGGCATAGATTAGTTTTATTATAATCAAATTGTATATTATTCGCATGTTGAAAATTAGTTATAAATAATATTCGTTAATGAGAAATTTTACTTAGTTACTTAGATATTTATTGTGAATTTACTAAACTTGACTACTAAACTTGTAATCTCTAATTATTTATGTCTTGTCTTGAATGTGTAATTATTTTTAAAATATAAAATTATTACTGGATACATCAAGCGTGTAAGTTTTTAACATACATCCGAAACAGGAAGTCTGAAGGAATTAATATACTGACTATTAGTTATCAATATCAAACAATAGGAATATTACTAATGACTTTACATAACCTAAACCGTGCAAAACGGCTCTTGCCTGTTAAAGTATAAAATTCACTTGTGATATTATAATATTTGTAGGTCTGAGAATAGGTCGTAAACTATTTTATACCCTTAAATATCAAGGGTATCTCACTCCTTGTTTTAATTATATAAATGTACCCTTGATATTTCACTTATACACCTTTCTTGTCTCACGTCACGTAGTATAATATAAAATATCCACCAACAAACCATCACTAAACATCCATATATAGTAAATCACTAGTATTCATTAAACGTAAGCTCATATCAATCTCTTATAAATCCCGTGAGTGGCTGCCGGTCTTTCAGGAGAGGTGACAAGGAGTACGCGGTTGCATTAGAGCATTCTTCGAACCTTGGAACGGATTCTACGGCCAGGTCGCCCTATACCGGCTGCTCACAGTTCCTGCCTACCACACAGAAGATTATACAGTTTAGTAGCGGACTTTCGCCTAAGCCTACGGATAAGGTAAGTTTTTTTAAAACTGATATGTAAATTTTATAGTTTTTGGTTGTTTTTTTTTAATGCAAGGCTTTTGTATTCTGCTAAAATTTTATCCCTCTTTTTTAACCGACTTCATAAAAGGGAGGAGGTTATCAATTCGTCGAGATAAATTGTTTCTTGTACAATATCTAATTGAATGTCATATCCCGGATTTCTAAATTATACTAATAAATGCTTCAGTTCTACTGGCATACAAGTTATTCACAGGGATTTTAAGAATAAATTTTTTGGGAACCTATTATATTTCTTCTTTTAGAAAGTTACATAAATTGTTTAAGATCTTCTGCCAGGCGGTGTTATGTTTGGGGACCGCGGTCCAACTGTATTAAGTTGGAACTTGTATTTAAACTAAATATTTTAGAAAATTCGCAACCGCGATGTAGGAGTTGTCTGGCGAGTCTTGATGACGAGTTTGACGTATATTGCTTAGTTACGTGTTGCTGCGGAATGTGATTCTTCTTGCACTGTCAGCGCTATGTAGTGCGCGTTATGTACTGATAGCGCGCCGCTTCAAATCTTATGAAACATTTTCATAATCATTTTTATTGGTATATAAGCAGCGCATTTTTTTTATATTGGTGACCTAAGTACTATAATTATGCCTTTAAGTTATCTTTATGCCCCGTGTAGTTGTGCTCATAAAAACTTTGCGAAGTCCTTTGCGTTTTGTTGCTGAGGTCAAATGTCATTAATCCTTAAAACCCAGCAATGGCCAGTAAAATTATAGCAAAAAATATGGTAGTAAAATTATGACTCGTACTTTAGAGATCTTTCTTATAATAATATATAATAAGTATTAAAGCAATTTCAAATCGATTAATAATTCCATCAAACTTTCCGAGTCTCTTAGCTCTTATTTCGTAATATGCCACCTCCCGGCTGGACGTTCTTCTATGCCATACATTTTATAGTATGTAGTATGTAATGTAAAATTAACCATCCTTTACCTATTTTGAAAGTAAAGAGTAGAGTACACGGTAAAATACTAGATAGTTTGCAATGAGTTTCTACTTGAAATCAACTCAAACGCGTTCACGCTGTATATCCCTAAAGAGGTTGACAGAGGTACTAATACTTCTTAACATCACTTGACATTGTCGCGTAGTGCTCAGAGTTCCCACATTTTGTTTGGACTGTGTACTCACGTTATAGAAGGCAGACCTATCGCCGTTTTACACTAATACACTGTCACAAGACTAAGTACAACTCAGCCATGTGGGTTTCCTCACGATGTTTTCTCTCACCGTTAACAACCATGATAAATTAACCACACATATGTGTTTAGAAAAGACAAATTGGTGTAGGCCCGACCTGGGATTTGAACCCTCACCGTCTGCACGATAAGCTGTGTTCTACCCACTGAGCTATCACGGTTGGTTGTTTTTGTAATCAAATTCACGTTTTTGAAATCAAATTCTCGCTTTCGTCGCGTACTATTATCAAACACATCAATTAGAAACGTCCAATCGCCACTAAAACTTACGCATGCCTATTATAACGTTTATCGGCTCCATATTGAACTATAAACAATAAAACACCCGTATCACAATCTTATATATCTGTACCAACTTATATGCGGACTTCGGTTCAATTATGATTATTAATTTGGTATCAAAGTAAATGGAAATGTACAAAGTATATCTAAAACACAGGCCATAAATACATTTCTTGTTAAGTTTAAGTGTAGTAAATTATTGCCAATAAGTTTTTTCTGCAAATAATTACCTTTATAGTTAATTACGTCTTCGCTTTACTACAATTATTACATGTCATACAAGGATTAAAACATTATATAATAAGTCCTTGCTCTATGGCTTATCGTGTTGTATTTCATCCTTATCGGAAATATACTTGTTTATTTTTGGAATAAAAATGTAAATGCCTTGACCAGTTGTATCATGTGTAATTTATTTTTAGTCATACTACTATTTTGAGCCTGTCTGGCATTTACTTGTAATTTTTCATTGAATCGCAAGTTTTTCAATTTGAAGAATGTATTTACAGCCAAATCAAGGCCAATTTGATCTTTGCAAACTTTGATTAAATAATAAAAAAAACTGTTTTTCTTCTTATTACCATACCAATCTATAAATAAAAATTTAAACAAAATCCTACAGTAGATAGTGACATATAACTATTTACGGTAGGGTATGTAATGTATAATAGGCTTCAATCATATATACCTACCAAAGATACACCAACAAAGCATGAAAAACGGCCCGGCCAAACAGTGCTTATTTATATGATAAGCACTGTTTCTCTGACAGTCGCGTGCTAGATATTGCAATAAATAATTGGAGCGAAGCTCCATTTACCCCCGACTTTTGTATTATGCTTGTCACAGAACTCTAAAACTAGTAGCTAAAAGAGTAGTAATACCTAATAGTATATTGTTTTACAAGCTACCTTATCAGCGCGCTCTACCCCAAAATACCTATTAATGTTACTATTTTATTGTTATTTGCGTTAAGACTCGAATTCTACTGGTTTAGTATGCTAATATTTACCGTTCAAGATTTTAATTGCTTTTTAAAACTAGTTTGCGATATTGAAATTTACACATTTTACGCTGGTAGCGTGACAAGCATGACACAGTATTTAAAAATGTTTGTCCATGAATTCTGCTTGACAATGCTGCGTAGAATTTATGAATTAACCCATTTCTTCTTGCGGTTGTTTTAAGAGGCTCCTCAGAGTATTGGGACTTTTTAATGATATTTTGGAGATATGGCTGGAGACCCAACACCACCAGGCTTTTATTAATTCATCTTTTAAATATTTTTTTAAAATCCAAAAGTGTCTGATTAATTTAGAATTCTGAAGTTTTGGCTACCTCTTTGGCATTTATGACCTTGCACTTATGCGTATTTTAATCCTGCTACAATAATATTCATGGTATTGTGAAAAAGATACAAATTGACTGACATAAGACAACATATTGCAAAAAGTAGAGTAGAGCGTATTCATCGTGTACTACAATTACACATCTTTACATTTACGTCTACGGTCAATGATAATTAGTTTAGGGGTCGTCTATTAGACTCGTGATGCTTTATAAGCTGTTGGTACACTAAACTTTAAAAAATAAATATTTTAATTAAAACTGAATTCATTAATACCTATTAATTTATGCTATGCATTTTTCATATCTATAGGACACCTTTCATTTACTTTTATTGTTTTAGTTGTATTTGCTTAACGGAGCATATTTTTAAATAAATTTCAAATCTTTTAATGCTTTCAGGTGGTATACGTAGCCGGTGCCTTCGACCTATTCCATGTGGGTCATCTAGACTTCTTAGAAGTGGCTGCATCACAAGGAGACTTCCTCATCGTAGGTCTTCATACGGACCTCGATGTGAACCGGTATAAGGGCTCTAACTACCCCATCATGAATTTGCATGAGCGAGTGCTTTCTGTTCTCGCTTGTAAGGTAATTTGGACTTGTTTTATAATACTATATTTAACTGCCTCCCTGTTTTAGAGATAAACCATTTGGCTTACTGTAAGGTCTTAGGTTCAATTACTGGGAAGGTTTGACTGCTAAATCCTATTTGTGAAATTTAGCTCAGTGACGTGGGATATCAAAAAATAAATAAAATTCCAGCTATGTCTCTTTAAAAGGTTGTTTTACATTAATTGAGAATTCATTGTTTCGGTCTTTACTACGCTGCAGCATATCGGTCTTTACTACGCTGCAGCATAAGATCATCAGACCATAATCATCGCTTTGGATGAATGAACATAGGTAATTACCAGCAATACTAATAAAGATCATCGACATGGTTTTGAATTGTTGCCCAGTAAATTTTCAATGTTGTTTAATTTTTGACATGACAAATATTTGTCCGTTAATAAACGATTGATTAAATAGATATCCAAAATTAAATATATTACTAAATTATCTTCATCCCCAGTACGTCCACGAAGTAGTGATTGGCGCCCCGTACAGCGTGTCCGCGGACTTGATGGACCATTTCAAAGTGCAAGTAGTGTGCCACGGACATACCACTGTGGTCCCGGACACGGACGGATCTGACCCGTACCGGATTCCGAAAGAAAGAGGATGCTTTAAGGTAGGTTTTGTAAATATGACGTATTACTCTATGAGTGAAATATGTTGGATTAGAATATGAGGGTAGTTTTCAAATATGGACCATTCCATAGTGCAAGTATTGTGCCACGGGCATACCACTGTGGTCCCGGACACGGACGGATCTGACCCTTACCGGATTCCGAAAGAAAGAGGATGCTTTAAGGAAGGTTTTATAAATATGACATATTAGTATTTGGGTGATGTATGATAGATTAGAATATGAGGGTAGTTTTCAAATATGGACCGCTCCGTAGTGCAAGTAGTGTGCCATGGACATACCACTGTGGTCCCGGACACGGATGCATCTAACCCGTACCGGATTCCGAAAGAAAGAGGATGCTTTTAGGTAGGTTTTATATATATGTTATAGAGATAATATGTGACGGATAAATATGTGGGTAGTTAAAAAAAACTAAAAGATTGGTGTTTTAAAGAATTCAAGCATTTATTGCTACCGTATTGTTTATTAATATTTTGGTTTATCGAAGGTGCGTGTGTAAGTAAGTTTGCTGGGTAGTGCTAATTTAACATTTCACTACATGGCAGGTGAAATAGGATTTTGGGCCATTGTTGGCGACTGTTGGGCGATGAAAACCTGTCATTTAATTTACGTACGCATGGTTGTTATGCCTGTTTGTGTAATATTGCTTTTGTTGTATGGTGTTAAGTTAACATGAATAAGTGAAATAAGATCCATCTATCTACTTTACCCCTTAAAAATTTTAGTCACGGTACCACTCAATAATAACGTTCTTAAAGAAGTTGCGAAATAATGCATAAAGGTTCTCTGTTAGCTATAATGTCCTATCCAAAACTACGCAATCACAATGAACAAGATTTTAATATTCAGTTTTTATGTTCTAGGTACTGAATTCTGGCAACAGCATGACAACAGAAGACATCGTACAACGAATTATTTGCCATCGTCTCGAATTCGAAATACGAAACACCAAAAAGGAACAAAAAGAAGCGGCCATTGTAAAAGGTACTCAGAAAAACATGAACGGGGATTGTTTAGAAAACAAAAACGGCAAAGAAACTACAAAAGTTTAAACAGGTATAATTAATGTATAGTTCGAAAAAAAAGCATTTGTGGCAACATGTGAAACCAAAGCGTTGAAAATTTAAGTATTTTTAGTATCTCTTTTTCCTATTTAAAAAATGGTTACTCTGTCTAAACATTTACATATATTATTGCATATCAATGTTATATTTATAGAAACATGCAATTTTGTGTCAGCCGAATAATGCTTTAATGTGTGCTTAATTTGTGAAATTGATCTTTTTGATTGAAATCTATTTTGTCTCAAAGTTAAAACAGAAATGTTTTTTTACATCTTTTTTTTAAACGCCTATACATAAAAAGACTTACGTTTATCTTATGGACTCTTCGTATGGTTGTTTTAATAGATATTGAAATATTTATAAAACTGATTACAATGTTAGTTGTTATTCTGTTGGGTATTTTGAATGCCATTATCTGGACAATACAACTGTACAACTGTTAGTGGTGAATTGGCATTTGCTTAGTGATTTGGTAGTTAGATGTTACAAAATGTGTATTAGTACTAAGGTACAAAAACAAGAACATTAGAATCTTTCATGAGTAATCTTGTTAGATGTCATAAATTAGAGTTTTAGATAGTCAGTTGTATTGTCCGTTAAGCTCTGTAATATTGATTGTATAATTGCTAAATTTACTAGAAAAATATAAATTTATAAATAAACAAATAAATTCATTTTGGCTTAAATTCTTCGTATCGAAAAATGCTTGTAATAAAAGTAGCTAAAAAACCTATTTTTATGCTAAGACACGCTAATATTACAAGTCGTTTATTTAATTTTGCTCTGTTCAAGCAATGATACAACTAAAGAGATTGCAAATTAGTAGTTGTTAATTGACGAAAAAATATTTTTAGTTATACTTAAATTATTAGTCATTATTTATTTTTGTATGAAATACTTACTATTATTTAGAAACAAATCTAACAGTTGTTGTATTTGAGTCCAGAGTTTTAATCGGTTTTAAGAAAACTGTAAACTGTACTTTTTTACCAAAGTTATATTTATTTTAAGTACATATTTAATTTGATTTGAATATATCATGTTTCTTGTAAAAGTGATATTATTTACTACTAATAAATAGGTCAATTAACATCGGCTAATTAAAATCTCAGTTAAACAAATGTATGTTATTTGATTGCCATGACGGGTTGATGGTTTTTCAAGGCGTGGTGTGAATTTTTATAATAATTTTAATCTTTAAATGTTACAAGTTTGTTGCTAATGTTATAAAATAGGAAATATTATTTACATACAGCTCAGAGAAATTGGCAGGTTCCTATGATTTTTTATTTAACTTATGTGCCATTCCATAATACTGTAAGGCTATTGGTGTAGACCATATTTTTGTCAAGGTTTGACGAAACATATTGTTGTATTTATATTAGGAAAGACAAATTATAGTTTTTTAGTATGCATCTACAATGAATTATATAATTTAAAATTTAATTATGTTTAATGTGAAATAATTGTTCAAAATTATATTTTGTGCCCATTTCAAAAATTCTATGAATAAAGCTGGTAATGTAGAATTGTTTTATTTTTTATTCTACACTGTATCACAAAGTGAAGTTCTAACGAAATTGGATTAACCAAGTGAGCTTTTTTGTCTACATACAGTTAAATACATTACAAAGGATATAATTAGCCTAGGCCCATTCTAAATTTATACTTAACACCACAACCGACAGGCAGTCGTGTTAAAGCGCAATACACACGGAGCCCGCCGGTCTTTTTTACATACAGGGTGTCCCGGGACGCGGCGTCAAGCCGGCGCCGGGTGGCAGGCCACATTATACCAGTTTTCAGAAAAAAAATATAAAAAAATCTATGTCTTATATTTTGAAAGTTATGACCATCCAATAAAATTTTCATCAAACAAAAAAATTTTCCTTCCTATTTCTACAAATTTCCACTCTTTTATTATTTTTGTTTTGTAACCCAGAGTAATGCTCCTGTAGCTAGTAGTCTAAAACTTTTACTCAATTGCTCTAACTTTGAAAGAAAATGACAAATCATTCCCAGATCAAGAGAGAAATTTACTTTCCCGTTCAATTTCAACTAAATTTCCTGAAAAAAAGAGTACTACACTGGTTGGGCAACTAACTTTAAAAGTTAGGGCATTTAATAAGGATTCCAAAATGATATGACAGTTGCTACTTTATTTATTAAAATATTGTCAAAAAAAAATTTTGTTAATGAAGCCGGTTTTTTACCATTGTTTTTACTTTTCTTTTGTAATGACGTTGATACCTTTATCCTTCCGTCAGAAATGTATTTTACATAATTTTAGTGTAAGAGAGACGGAGAGAGCTATTTTATGAAGTGTGATCGGGGCAGATAGTAATGCCGCTTATTTAAATTAATGGCATCACAATTTTTTGCCTTGAGCTTTGGATAGGTTAATGAAATACTAAAAAAATGAGTAAAATTATTAGATTTTATTTCGTTTTTTTATTGGATTCTCATAATTTTCAAAATATAAGACATAGATTTCTTTAATTGTTTTTCTGATAACTGGTATAATGTGGCCTACCTCCCGGCGCCGGCTTGACGTCGCGTCCCGGGACACCCTGTATATTGGTTAGACATCATTCTTTAAACACTGGCCACCAGATCGGAAGCCCGGCGGGCTCAGTGCGTACTACGCTTAAATGAGACAAGAACAAAAAAGAAAATACTATTCCTGTCCTCTTCTGTTATAGTGAACTATGAAAAATAACACAATCCATACAAATAGATAAACTCATCCAAGCTTATTTTTTTTCGACGAATTTATTATCAAGCATTTTGTTAATAGAGTGAAAGATAGTATTTAACTCTTGCAGTGTAAGTTAAAGTTGTAAGTGATAATATCATCAACATATACTATTTAGATGCAATATTAAAACAGCTATATTTTAAAACTAGTCATTAATTGACGCTGTAACTTCACACAGTTAATTCAAGTATAAAAAACTATGTTTCCACAAAATTTCAGCCAATTTGACCGAAAGGCTTTTTCCTAACATTTTGTGCGGGGTCCTTTTCGTCAATAAAACAACACCGAGAAGTAAAAGACTAGATATTATGTAATGTTTATCTCCGTTAATCTACCTGGAAAAGCTTTTGGTCTATGAAAGGGCTAATGAACTTCAGTCCCGTTATACTTCAATCGTAGGCTCATGGAAATGGAGCCCAAACTTGGGCTTTGACTTACGCGCAATGAATCAAACTCGGGGTGGGCCAAATAAACATGGAACACAGCATTCTCGAAGTCTGTCTCTTATACAGAGTCCGGAATACGGATTTGCACTCAAAGACCAGAATTATATATGTAGCTCAGAAGGCGGCCCAATTGAAATGGACCGGACCGGCCACGTTGCTCGAATTCACACCAGGATCGATGGAACAAAAGGGCCCCGTATTGGACTCCCGATGTAAAGAGAAAGCGTGGCAGACCCAGAAAATTATTGAGTGACGAATTGGGTCTCCGGGACAAAGACTGGTGGGAGATCGTTCAAGACGGGGAGAGAGGCCTTTGCCGAGCAGTGGGACACAAACAGCTCATAATATAAATAAAAATAAATAACTCGGATTTTACTTGGGTGGGGTGGGTATCGTTATTCCATAGAGTGCAGAGACAAAAATAAACAATATAACAGTACTAGTATATCTTATTAATATACACACCTGCTTCTAACCAGTACTAGTAGAATGAGGCTTGTGAGAGCGCGTATGTCACATGAGAAGTGAGAAACTGTCAGATTGCTAATACAAAATCTGTCAGTATCTCACTTCTCAAATGACATACTCGCTCTTACACGCCTCATGCTATGGAGGCAGGATTATGTTCAATTTATAAACATATTTCCAGCAGGTGAATAATCAACGTTTCCTTACGAGACGCTATCACTTAAATAAATTGGCCCGTTAGCCGACAGACATTGCAATGCAAATAAAACAACTTTTTTTTTGGTGGTAACATTTTTCGGCTAATCTGACAACCGACCTAGGTGGCAGGCAGAGACAAAATATCAAAAGAAATGTCAAATTACCAATATGGCAGCCGCCAAAGTGATGTTTTGGTTTTATTGAGTGAAGTTTGATTTTTATCCTGTTAAAATTTTATGAGTTTCTTTCTTCTGAATGTGAATTACCAGTGTTTTAATTATTGTGAGATTTAATGAAATAATGATTAGTGTTATTTTTTTACGCGCCGAAGAACCAACGTAAACTTTTAACGTTCAAGGTAACTTTTATCCTCAATACTTTTCGTAAAGATACAATCTGTTACAATTTTTATTTGTTTGTTTTTGAAAGAAATTCATTGTATGTCATTGGCTTAGCAATCGATATTTAAAATTAATTAAATTTACAGTACTTCATCTTAATTTCATTCAATATTCTGTAGAAACCATTTGTGCTAAGTACTATCAACACTGCGCAATATAAAGTTGGATTGTTGATGGATTGGTATTGGAATCTTACCGTCTTAATCGTGTTTATTCTTTGGAATAAGTCTTCACTATTTGCCTCCTCCGGATATCTGTTACACCTTTTGATATGTGAAAAGCTATAGAAATAAGGCAATACTTAATTTCGGCATTGGATTGGTACTATTTTGCTAACAGCTGTTCATCCTTTATTCACCTTTTTGTTGTGAAGTGAAAATAATCTATATAAGTTCTCTGGTTACTCAGTTTTCTGATATGAAAATGTTTTATTGTAAGTGTCTGTAGATGTTTTGTTTTAACAAGAAGCAAGAAATAATGCATTCTGAAATTACTTAACAGAAAAATCACAGTCCCTTATTATAAAGTAAAAGCCTAAATTAATCTGTAAGTTACTGTGAGCTAGGCTCCTTATTCTCACCATTCTGATTTCATTAATCTATACTATTAAAGAGGTATAGTTTGTGAATTATTAACAACTAATCTCTAGGCCTATAAATTAATTCTGACAATTCTTCTAAACAAAAGATCATTTTTTATTGGATTTAAAATAATGGAGATAGTCAAATGGGTAACCTGTGCAAAACCTGGCTTAAAGTCTAGGTTTTACTTATTAAAAGGAGGAACTATTGGTGTGTGTTCGTTTGCCTGTAATAACTAGGCTCCAACCCTAATCAACTGTGTAAACAAAAATACATAAACATAAAAACCTACAACCCTAAGAAGAAACATAACATTAATTACTTTATTAGTAGTTTTGGGTATAACAAATATCATAACAAAGAGGGGCCCATTAGGATTGATCTAGTTTTATCCTCTTTGCTGTTTATTGATCCTTTATAAGTTTTTCTTTGAATTGTATCACTTTGTTCTTATAATTTATTCTCAAATTAGCGACAGTGTGGTCTGAGTTTGAGTAAGTCATAGTTGCCTTCTCCTGTGACATACACTCTCTCACAATCCTCATTCTACTAGTAATGGTTAGAAGCAGGTGTATATTAATATGATTTGTTTGAAACCATGACTATATGTTAATCACATTAAAAACAATTAGATAGACTAGAAGTTGCCCAGTGATTAAAACTTGGCTATTAATGTCAGTAAACTATTAACCTCTTTGCTAAATACTAATAATATTAATGAAAGACAATAAATTAAATAAATTAACAAAGGTAGGAGTAAATATAAATATATATGGACAAATATAACACACATATACATATAACGCACATAAATTTAGCTCCGAACTAAGTAGAACTTAATGAATTTTATTGTGGTATACTAACTTAACAAAATTTTTAAAAATTTATATGTGTATTATACACATATCAATAACAACACAGACATCCGTTGTTGGTGTAATATGTTTAACATTGATTGATTGCACTTTAAATGCATAATTTAAATAATATATTTGTAAACTAATATGACTAGTTGTCTTATGCACTCCGTCTAGAAATAAACAATAAGTGTGCTCAATATTATAGTTCTCCATCCAGGTGACAATGTCACATGATGTTCTGAAGTATTAGCACTTGCTAATCTATTCGGGAATATTCGGCGTGATTGTTTGAGTCTTGAGTCTATTTGCCCCAATTTCTTAGAATGAGCTGATAGTTTTTGCCTGAGATGTTGATTTTTAGATAATTTGTTCTGTTATATCAGAACCCTCTGCTTGATATTTTGATTGACATACATACATATACTCACAGCTATGAATCCCTAGAAGGGGTAGCCAGAGCTAAGGAATTAGATATTCCTCAGCCACTTTTGGAAAGTTTAGTGGGATGAAGATGGTAAAATAAAGGTTGTTGGTGATGGGTCTCCAGCCGCATCGCCCAAAAATCCTTTAAAAGCCCCAATACCGTTAGTCGCCTCTTACATACACCCATCGGTAGAAACGGGGTAGTGCTATTCTAAGCCGACACTACACGGCAATATATTATAATTATCTATCTATACTTATAATAAATCTGTAGAGGGGTCAATTCTGTACATGAAATATATTTTCAAAATAACTATCAGGTGGTGATTAGGGATCGATACTGATGCCAAAAATGCAATCAGTAAAATTTTTGTCTGTCTGTCTGTCTGTCTGTCTGTCTGTCTGTCTGTCTGTCTGTCTGTCTGTCTGTCGGTTTGTATGTTCCTTATGGAAACAAAAACTACTCGACGGATTTTAACGAAACTTGGTATAATTATTCTCCATACTCCTGGGCAGGTTTTTGTATACTTTCCAGCAGAGTAGTAAAGGGGAATTTTGGGAAATATTGGGAAAACGGGAGAAGTTACTACATTTTTTAAGCTTCCGTCGCGTGTGCAGCCTTAATGGTTAAACTTACATAGAAATCATGTATGACGGAAATATTCTTCATAAAATTATCTAAAAAAAAAACTACAACAGTTTATGTCTATCTTTTACGGTTGACTCACAATAACACGTGTAATTCCTGATAGCTTAGCAGTTCGGAACATTCTGATTATATTTGTTTACTCTTACGTTTGTAAACCTCTTACTCATCCCTAATTTAAAAATATAACATACTAGATGGCGCCAGTAGTTACATCCTACAACACGTAATGATTAATTTTTTGGATTGTTATAAATACTTCATAGCGTTTTATTCCAAAATTTGCTATTAAACGGAAATACTGAACCGTTCATTAAAGCGCATTAAAAATCACCAAACTACACTGTTTAGGGAGTGCTATAAATTTAATAAATTGAAAACATTGCGCTGAATTTCACAATGCTTGAGCAGTGACTAAAGAAAGAAACCTCAGATATTTAAAAAACAACGCTACCCGTGCGAAGCTGGGACGATCCACTAGTATAATAATATAATGACAACTCTTAATGAAAATGTTATAGTTTATTTATGAGTAAGTTAACCTTATTATGCTGATTTGAATACTCATAAGCTGTGATGGAATAGTTTGGTTATGCATTTATACCAAGATAACACAATTTTGGCTTTTTGGTGTTTTTGAAACTTTTCTTTACAATTCACATAGCATGGCAATATAAGTCTCTGTATGATTCCAAAGCCTTGATTAATAGCAGAACCACTACAAACACAATACAACCTAATTCGCTAAAATCATATCGGACAGCACTTCTGTCCTGCAAACCCTCAATTGAAGCGAATACACTTCAGGTGTAATCCTGGAATGTCACCAAGCCTTAGAGGAAGTGGCGCAGGACAACAATATCATCCTGCAGTGGATAAAAGGCCTCCAAGCCATAATACCTCTTCCATTCAACCAGCTGCGCACGTGGCTAAGGGAACGCACACAATGTTGTTAATAGTTGTTAATGGTGAGGGAAAACATCGTGAGGAAACTCACATGGCTGAGATGTACTTAGTCAGTACAGTGTAATACCAATCAGCGGTAGGCCTGCACTAGGGTATCCGACAGTGTATTCGCGCGAATACACTGTCCAAGTAAAACGTGGCTTCTCTGAACACCAGGTGACAATGTCAGGTGATGTTCAGAAGTATTAGTATCTCTGCCAACCCCTTCGGGGATATATGGCTTGAACATTTGGGTCTGGGTTTTTTTTGTCTTTCATTTAATTTTACTTTGTTATTGTTCTGGCTGTACACTTCATTAAAATAAAATAAAAGTTTTGAATTGAATTGTGTTCCTACTGGTGTGGACTTATGAACTCGTATCCTATTGATTTTTGTTAATTAACATTACTTATAAATCAGAATAAGAAAATTAACTTGAAAAAAGTATCTGATGTAAATTAAAACTAAAAATCCCATCCTTTTTTTTAAATTAACGGCAATTAATAACAAAAAAACGGGTTAAGGCTTCGATAGTTATAGGCGTCTAAGCCTGAGCGGCGCGCACGCAACAAGCTGGCAACTATCAGCGCGTGAGTCATACCGCCTTAAAATAGATTGGGCGCCGCCTATCGGCTGGGCGGGCGGTCGATCTTCAGTGGCGACCGCGACGCCGGTGCCGCAAGAGTTGCGGCTGTCAGTGCGCGACAACTGAGTGCGAGTTTCTTCGAATCATAACTGGGACAGTATGGAGTATAGTTTTCATTGTTATGTATGAAAGTGGGCGTTTTTTCTGTTGAAACTCGCACTCCGCCTCGTGTAGGCTGTGTCTGTTTGGCGCGGGATGCGCCGCGATGCCTGTGCGACAACGCGACCTCGACGATCTCGCGCCCCCTCAGCCCAAGCGCTGCAGGCATTGCGACGGTATGCCTCCTCCATAGCCTACAACCTCTTTTTTGTTTTTTTTAACACTGGCTGCATAACCTCTGCATTGTTGTTTGTTGATTTTTGATTCATTAATGTTTTGTTTGAGGCGACGACGGTATGCAGTAATCCTTAGCCTAACAATCTTTGTTTATTTACTAAAACATTTGTTTTAAACGTCTCATTGAGGCAGTCTGTCGTCCGAAATTTCTTACACACATTAAAGTCTTCTTATTATACTAAACCATAAACTACTCCTATGCCTAAATTTTTCCTCCAAGTCTGTTAGACTATGCTGGTTTTAAATGCTGAGGACATTGTGACGGTATACATTGCTCCAAAGTCTAATAATATTTGTGGATTTACTGTAAAGGGTCATGGTCAAAATGGGCGTAACACCAACAGCGTTAAAATATATTTTATGTGAAAGCTAATGATCATTACTTAATTTTATACTATGACGGCGATTACCCAAACAACCGGAGAACAGAGTTATTCAGTGATGTTCAAACGCATAGAATCCAAAACAATCGCTCACCGCAGAGACAACACAGACAATATCGTGCAGTACTAGGCAAAAGATATCAATCTATTGGTTGGTAACCTAACGAATTACTGCATTCCATCCCTTTCTAACGTCTCTCACTCAGGTACCGAACAAAGAAAGCGTGCGTAAGTACGCGTCACTGCGCGTGCGCATAACGATTCAGTGAAAAGAACTTAGTTCATTTAGTTCCTTCACTTAAAAGAACTACTTCGCGAATGTAGTCCAGTAGTCCACTTCGTTCAGCGGCTCATTAGGCTCCTTCAGAGCCGTTGGACTAAATGAACTGCAGAACGAATGGGACTAAATGAAGAGATTGAGATGGAAAGATGAATAACTTGCGGTTCTCGCGTTCTCGTATCTTTCTTATAACATTCGCTAGTTCGCGAATGAAAAAAATGATGCTTTTGATAATGTTTAATGAATGAGTCCCATATGTTGTATTACTTGTACTTAATTTTGAAGAAATATAGTTATTTAACATGAAGTATCAGTAAGAATAAATATCTCGATTGTCTTTCATACTTTCCAGGCTTAGGACTACTAATATTTTTACTATTAGAAAATAAACATTAAAAATAACTCATTGACGGGTCTCGAACCTTATATTTATGTTTTTGTATTGTGTAAACGAATAGTGATTTAACAGCAAAGAAATATAGGTCTTAACACCATGTGTGGAGAGTTATTTTCCCCTACGAGAGAACAGCAATGCATAAGTGAGGTGAACTAATAAGGTGTCAGTATTAGATTTGCGATCAAACGAATATAGTCCTTAAGACGATGACCGAAGATTTTTTTTCGCCTGACGGCAAAGTATTATTTAACCAACCTTTGTGTTTTTTTTTGCAATAATACCCGGTCCATATTGGGGATAACAAGTATGTAGGGGTTATCAAGACGTGCAATAAAGTAAATTACAACGCATTTTATTACTGTTGGTATAACGCCCAGCTCCCATACAAAAATGCCCATGATCCTTTCCTGCCTCGGAGAGACTATCTCGTAGAGCAGTTTTTAAGGCGGCCTATCTTTCAACATTCCTACAGAACGTAAACGCGTATCTGGTGTACTAGAACTAGGCACGTATTTGTAGTCCTGGAACTCTTAAAATTGCAGAGTCCACAGACCCTTCCAAAAAAAGTGCATATCAAACATTCCCTTTCACAAGTCTTTTGCTAACACTACAATACTCATAACATACAACAATATTTACTTATGACCCCAGGTTTCATTTGGTCCTGTAGGGTCCATGGACCGCAGGTTAAGAAACATTGTTTTAATGCCACTGATAACAACTAATTTAAACTTTTAAAACATTTTATTCTTCATATTGTAATTGCAATGTCCTTTACATTTAGATTCATGCGTTAATTTCCCAGTCAAGTTTGGTAGTATGTCATAATGTTGTGTAGCTGTGTAGTGTCGGCTTAGAATAACACTACCCCATTTCTGCCGGTGGGTGTAAGTACGTAAGTGGCGACTAACGGTATTGGGGCTTTTAAGGCATTTTTGTGCGATGCGGTTGGAGACCCATCACCAACAACCTTTATTTTGCCATCTTTTCCCCACTCAACTTTCCGAAGGTGGCTGAGGAATTTTTAGTTCCTTAGCTCTGGCTACCCCTTTTAGGGATTTATAGCCGTGAGTATATGTATGTTATAATGTTGTGGAAATAATTGTATTTGCTTTCTTCTTTAAATAACATACAAATTATGTCAAAAAGATTCCACATGCTACCATACAAACAACTATAATAAATTAAATATATTATAAAGATGACAAACTAACCACCGCCGGCGCCGGTGACTAGATGGAGAGCGCAGGCTAGACATGATGTGATTAGTTATGAATAAAATAACATTTAGTTTGTGTTTTCTTCCTGTAAAAACGTTGTTTTTTTTAAAAAACATGCTATTTCTATGTTTGTCTGTCTCTTTGTCACCAAGCTCTATTTTATAAACCTTTTCGTTAAACAGCTGGAATTTTCACAGCTGATATATTTCTGCCGCTGTAGAAACAGACATACTTAAACATCTAAAACACAATAAAATATTAAAGAGTGGATATCATGCAACAACCGATATTATTATTGCTTAATTTCACTGGATATTGAATACAGCAACATATGGACCCATGTGTAGAGTCATGTATAAAGATTTATTATTTTATTCATCTTAACTTATGAACCTTACGAAAAAAAGGTGAAATTTTCACAATTGATATATATGTGCTGCCGTCGTAAAAACAATTACTGAAACATATAAAACACAGAATAAAATAAAAAAAGAGTGATCTCATACAACAAACATTATTTTTAATGCAAATTTTGACGCGATATTGATTACAGCAACATATGGACCCCAGTGAGTTTAGTTATTAAGTTATAGAAGGGCGCTCATGTATAAAGAGTTATTGTTTTATTCAGTTTAACTCGATATTCATAGCAGTAGGCGCTATTGAATTAAATATAATATTAAAGTGAAATTCTCAAACCCTTTGGTTCCCGAGTCAACTCGTACTTGGCCTTTTCTATCGTCGAATCTCACGGTAGTCTCATGCTGATTGTAGTCTTTAAAAATATTTTAGGCTCTAATTTAACCATTGTTTTTCTGGTTCAACTTAGCTTTACAAACTTACTTTAATATTAAAACCCCACTCTTTATCTCAGAATGATTTAAATTATAACTTTAAAAAACATGTTTTTCGTTGCACATTAAGTTATGCAAATTATTTGGTCTTCTCAAATATGTTTACATATTTCAGCTACCGAGCATTTAAGCGATTACCAATGCTATCGATTCAAAATATTTATCATCACGCCCACACATGTTAGCGCGGTAATTTAGTAATACGTAACAGATATTAGGAGAATATTATATATCCGCTTGACAGTTTATTAATGATGTTTTTCTCTTCGCCTTGATCATATATAATGTGATGGTTGTAGGTCGAAATTTTACATTACACATTGAAATATTCTAAAAAATATTTTATTTGATATAATCAACAGAATTCTCTATCATAGTTTAAAACTAGATGTTTTGACTAAAACTAGATGATTGTAGTTCACTTAGCCTAAAAGACTTAAAAGTTTAAGTCTGAATGTTCCTTTATACGTATTCCTTAAATTATGAACATAATAAGAAACACAGTCTCCAATCACTCCTTCACTCACTTACCAAGCTTTAGGATTTATATTTCCACATTTCAATATAAGGCTGTAATGTATAACTCATTAAATTGGTCAATTCAACTTTGTTGCTTTGCTTTGTATTTTAGTTAATTTTTGCACTATATCTATTGGCCAAATCAATATTGATTGTTTATATTTTGGTTCTTTCTTTATATATATCTAAAGCAATATCTGCATTATATCTAAAGCAATTTAAACAAATTTACGTGTAAATATCACGTGATATTGACAAACATAAAAACGGCAAGCGTCAAGTAATTAGTATCTATTGGCCAAATCAATATTGTTTCTTTATATTTTGGTTATTTCTTGCATTATCTCTAAAGCAATTTAAATTAAAGTGTAAATATCACGTGATATTGACAAACATAAAAACGGCAAAGTCAAGTAAGGTATTTTTTCGGGTATTTTGTGTCTTTATTTGGGGCTTTTAATTGGATTTTTGGGCGATTCGGTTGGAGACCCACCTTTATTTTTACCATCTTTTAGATAGATAGATAGATAAAACATTTATTTCCACAACTAAGACACACAAATTATAACAACATAATCACATACATTACAAAAACAAAAGAAATACACATTACAACACCAATTTTGTGTGTCACAGCAATGAAAATGGGATCCAACTCAGCGTTGAAATTTGCTTTACGCAAAACACTGATTTTCAGTTGTTTCCCTGGGCGGACCACTTCACAAAGACTAACCTTTAAATTCCTATAACTATAAGATCTCTACTAATATCTTTTCCCCACTCAACTTCCAAAAGTGGCTGAGGAATTTATAATTCCTTAGCTCTGGCTACCCCTTCTAGGGAAATATAGCCGTGAGTATATGTATGTCTTTACTTAACGTTTAAATGAAACTTGGAATTACATGTGACAGTTATTGAAAATTAAAGCAAGACATTAGTTTACCTCAAATATTTTATTGTGTTTTTCCTCTCTAATTTTATTTTGATTAACTGAGCTAAATGCTAAATCTCTGACACTGAATAAAAGGATTAGAAATAGACACAACAAAGTGGCAAGAAAACTGAAACAACTTCTAGATACAATTAATTCAGTGACATTTAAAACTTGCGCTAGCAGCAAACATTTGTTAAAAATACATTTCGCCCATCTATTTTACTAGTTATGAAATTCAACTAATAATATGCAAATTAAACTGTATAATATTTATAACATCTTTATGGGATATTTCCATGTATACATTACATTGTGTCCCCGGGGAGGTCTCGCGTGTAATAGTATTAGGCCAAAAAGTCAGGCGTCCGAAGTATGGAGAATAAAGTAGCATGTATAAAAAGGTCGATGGATGTAAACGAAGTTAGAGAGGTTTGCCAGGATCGTACAAAGTGGCGATAATCGCGTGAGCATATTTATGTAGGTACATACATACACATACTCACGGCTATAAATCCCTAAAAGGGGTAGCCAGAGCTGAAGAATTGAAAATGCCTCAGCCACTTTTGGAAGTTGAGAGGGGAAAAGATGATAAAATAAAGGTGTTTGGTGATGAATCTCCAACCGCATCGCCCAAAAATCCCTTAAAAAGCCCCATTACCCTTAGTCGCCTCTTACGTACACCCACGGTAAGAAATGCGGTAGTGCTATTCTAAGCCGACACTACACAGCATTTATGTAGGTATGTAAATAAAATAGTGTTACACATTTACTTCTACTAAACTGTACGTCATCATCCGCTTCTTTTTTTTACATTGAAAAGATTCATGAAATCTCAATATAGTTATAAAACAATAAAATTATTATGAAAAAACTATTCCCTTTCAATTCTGTTGAAAGCCCCCGCGATCGTCCACTAGGTTTAGCAAATGCCACCCACCCACAAGTAATTACTGTATATGTGGCCTAGTTAAGTTTATTTCGGTTTGATTGTGTTGTATTTGATAATTACTTTTGTTCTTATAAAGTATGGTTTTTGGTGGTGGGTCTCAAGCCGCATCGCTCAAACAATTACATAAAAAGTCCGAAACCGCCTATTTCGACACCAGCGGATGGAAATGGTTTAGTGGTATGCTAATCTGACAACACAAAACGCTACAGCAACCAAATATTTAAGTGATATCAAAACCTAGGGCCGAAACAAACAGTGGGATTAGCTGCTTGTTTTGTTATTTTCATGTGAATATAGGATTAATTTATCATAAAAACTAACAAAAAAAAATCTAAAAACTTTTTACAGTAGATAAAATTTTGTGCTACTCAAAGGTGCTACCTTCTATTTACAGATTTTTATTTAATACATGTAAACGTAAACCAATTCATACACTGTCGCTATTCATTTTCATTGTTTTCTTTTATAAATCAAATCTCCAAAGAAAGTTTTTTTTTATATTTAAAATTGGTATAATTTAAGTTTTAAAATGTAAATTAATTTGTATTGCATATTACTAATTTTTGGCTATTTAATACAGAACTCGTCCCGAAACATTCAAAGTTTAGTCGCGGTAATTTATGTTAGTTAAACTTGTAACTTTGCTACGCTACGTTACAATTTATTGAAATAGTTAAAATGGTAATCAAAAATCTAACTGTATTTTAAAAAGAACATAAGCATAACATAAACATAAACGTTCACGCCGAATATCTCCGAGGGGGTTGGCAGAGGTACTAATACTTCTGAACATCACGTGACTTTGTCACCTGGTGTTCAGAGTACCCACGTTTTGCATGGACAGTGTACTCACGTGATAGGGGGCAGGCCTATCGCCGTTTTGTACGAATACACTGTCACATGACTAAGTACAACTCAGCCATGTGGGTTTCCTCACGATGTTTTCCCTCACCGTTAAACACCAAGATAAATAAACTACACTTATGTCTTTAGAAAAGACAAATTGGTGTAGGCCCGACCCGGGATTTGAACACTAGTCGCTTGCACGTCAACCGGTGTTCTACCCACTGAGCTATCACGTCGTCGTTTAAAAAGAAAAAGATCATTAAGCACATTGTACATATAATATAACTAATACTAGGTAGGAATACCGTCTTGAACGTTCATCAGTGAGACACAATAAAATATTTACAAAGTGATACATTAAAAAAGTACAACAACAAAGCTATACCATTCATACTTAAAATCTTATTACATAAAAAGTAGTTTGTCTTACATAATTTCATTCAAAATTTTCCTCATTGCTCCCTGTTTCCCTTTAAAAATATCTATTGGCAAAAACTTTTCATAAATTATTTTACTTTGATGGGCAAGTAACGAAATTACACGTTATATTCAGAAGAACTACTTTTTAGTACATACATACATACATATACTCACGGCTATAAATCCCTAGAAGGGGTAGCCAGAGCTAAGGAATTAAAAATTCCTCAGCCGCTATTGGAAGTTGACTGGGGAAAAGATGGTAAAATAAAGGTTGTTGGTGATGGGTCTCCAACCGCATCGCCCAAAAATCCCTTAAAAAGCCCCAATACCGTTAGTCGCCTCTTACGTACACCCACCGGTAGAAATGGGGTAGTGCTATTCTAAGCCGACACTACACAGCAAAACTGCTAGCTTAGTAATGCTGCATATTATATACCTATGACATAAAAGTTTATCCGTTGCTTCTGAATTTTTAATTCTTAAAAAAGAGATGATTAATAATATTAGTTTAGAAAAATGTTGACTTTCCCACATTTAAATAAAAAAAAAAAAAAAAAAGTCAAATAGTTTATTTTTCAAAATTAAGTTAAAAATTAACATTTTTTGAACGTCAATTTTTTTTAAATTTATCATTAGTCCGTTGCTTCGGAAGGTGTTCGTAAAGAGAAGAAGCAACAAAGAAACTCTTTACATTCACATTTTTTCATTTTTCAAAACATGGTTTGTACAATTTCAGTTTATTAACATGTTTTTACTTTATAAAAGATTTTCTATGCGACAAAACCAAACGCTAGTTTGACATATTTAAAATAAATTGTCCATCACAAAAACCAATCACATAACGTGAGAAGAAAAATCCTCACCAGACAATTATTCCTAGGAATAACGAGGGAAGATTTATAGCTTTACGGACACGGTCATGTGCGCGTTGGGTCCTTGTCGTTTAAAAAATCTTGAACACTGTAGTAAGACTTCTTTAAAAGCATGGCTTTTATTGCCTTTTTAAAAGATGCCACAGGCAATTCCAATATGTCAGAAGGAAGTTTGTTGAACATTTTCAGGGATAGTCCCATAAAGGAGTTACTTACTTTATTAAGTCTCCACTTCGGTACGTGAAGTTTGTCCTTATTTCGAGTGTTAACAGTATGCCTATCACTAACTTTACTAAATTGGCCTATATTCTTTTTGGCATACATTAAATTCTCAAATATGTATTGGCAAGGGACAGTTAAAATGCCAATTTCTTTAAATTTTTCGCACAACGAATACCTCGACCTCAACATGTAAATAGATCGGATAGCTCGCTTTTGTAAGACGAAAACTTTATGAACATCAGCTGCTTTACCCCATAATAAAATACCGTACGACATAATACTATGAAAATAACTGAAATACACAATGCGAGCTGTTTCTACGTCTGCTATTTCTCTAATCTTACGCACGGCATACGCTGCTGAGCTCAGCCTTTTAGAAAGTGTTAGTATATGGGGTCCCCATTGCAACTTAGAATCGATTATTATCCCTAGGAATTTTGTTTCTTTCACTAATTCTACTTGTTCACTATCAATAACAATATTGTTATCAACTTGCCTAACATTCGGTAAAGTAAATTTAATACATTTAGTTTTTTTGGCATTTAGAACCAGGTTATTTACAGTAAACCAATGCAATACCAGTGAGATAGCTTTATTTACGTCGTCAAGAGATGTAGAGGATCTCGCTACATTAAATATTAAAGATGTGTCATCTGCAAACATAACTATCTCAGAATACTTTTGTACCATAAATGGTAAATCATTAATGTAAATCAGAAACAGTAATGGGCCAAGTATAGAACCTTGAGGAACGCCCATCTCTATTTCCGATCCTTCCGACGTGGTTCCATTAATATCAACCTTTAAAGTTCTTTTATGAAGATATGATGCCATTAATTTCAGTGCTTGCTCGTCAAAACCGTAATATTTAAGTTTAATCAACGCTATTTCTTTTTTTACACAATCAAAAGCTTTTGTGAGGTCACAAAATATACCTAATGCATCCCGGGAGTTTTCCCATGAATTAAAAATATGTTTCATTAGTGACACTCCTGCATCTACAGTAGACCTACCTTTGGTGAAACCATATTGCTCGTCATGGAATATATTATGATTGTTGAAATATGAAAGCATTTGGTTGGACATGATTTTCTCAAAAACTTTACTGAGAACTGGCAAAATAGAAATAGGCCTATAATTGGTAAAGTCCTGACTATCTCCTGATTTATGTAGTGGGATGAGCCTACTTAACTTCATACAGTCTGGAAATTCTCCTATATCTATACATTTATTAAAAAGTATCGTTAAATGAGGAGCGATTATATTTATTATTCTGTTTATGACGAAAACTGACATTCCTGTTATGTCTTCGGTTTTTTTAAGATTAATAGTTTTAAAATTTTTAATTATATCATTATTGTCAACATACTTGAAAGAAAACTGTGCTGTTGTTTTGGTAACATTTTGTTCCAACAACTCAAGAGCTTTCTGGGGACATGAATTTAATTTCTCTGTTGTCTGAGTGGGGGTATTTATAAAATGATTTTCAAAAATGTCAGCAATTTGTGATTTTGACTGTATCAGTTCATTATCTAATAATAAATTGAGATCATGTGGGGACTTTAGTTTTCCAGTTTCACTGTTAATTATTTTCCAGACAGTCTTACTCTTGTTAGAAGAATTCATAATTTTATGTTTTATGCATCTAGATTTAGCTTCACCACAAACTTTTTTGAAAAAAAGCACAACTAAACCATGGGCGCGTAACTAAATAATATTTATATAACAATGGACCCACTTATGGATTTCCGTATAGAAAATTTAAACAAATTATGTTTTTAATATATTAAATTTTTAATGGCTCATTTGGGATACTTTTAATGAGCCGTTGTATTCCATTCACGGTCGACTATTCAGTCAACTTGAATAGAAAAATGACGTTAAATAGCTGTCACAAACGTTGTGATTTCGTATCCGTATTTTTATCTTTGTGTTAATATTCTTTCATCGTATCATGTATTCGTGCCGGCTTAGATTGCCGTGTAGTGCCGGCTTAGAATGTCACTACCCCTTTCTACCCACGGGTGTCGTAAGAGGCGACTAAGGGTATTGGGGCTTTTTATTGGATTTTTGGGCGATGCGGTTGGAGACCCATCACCAAAAACCTTTATTTTTACCATTTTTTCCCCACTCAACTTCCAAAAGTGGCTGAGGAATTTATAATTCCTTAGCTCTGGCTACCCCTTCTAGGGAAATATAGCCGTGAGTATATGAGTATATGTATGTATTCGTCCAATATTCAGTTAAGGAAGGGAAACAAGATCTAGCTTTTTCAAATAAACATCGGATTAGGTTATATCGTGATGGCAGTGGTGCTGCTATTAATCCAAGCATTTGAATCATACAGAAATTGGTATTACCATGCTATGAGAATTGTAAAGAAAAGTCTCAAAAACAACAGAAAACCAAAATGATGCCATCTCGATATAAATGCATACCCCAAACTATTTCAAAGCTTATGAGTGTTAAAATCGGCCAATAAGGTTTACTAACTCATAAATTAACTATTAAATTTTCATAAAAAAATTGTCGTTTACCTTATTATTGATTTAAATGTCCTATGCCTTATCTCTCAATCAGAAATAGGGGGGTACTTTATAAGCTCTGACTACGCCTTTTTGTTATTTAAAATCGTCTATAGGTTCAGATGTATACCATTTGGTCAGACAAAAATGTAATAAACAACTTTCTGCACTATTTCTATAAATCTTTAACTTGTTCTGTCCTTCATAGCATTCACAAATCCAATTATTAATCCACATGCCACCTTCGCAAAAAATAGTGGTTCGACACCTGCAATGGTAGCATGAGACATTTATAAGAGCCAATATGTTGCGTGACAAAACGGCGATAGGCCTCAGGGCTGCCCCCTATCCCGTGAGCACACACTGTTTAAGCAAAACGTGGGTACTCTTGGACTCCAGGTATCAATGTCACGCGTGATGTTCAGAAGTATTAGTACCTCTACCAACCCCTTCGGGGATATAAGGCGTGAACGTTTGAGTTGAGTATGTTGCGTGACAGCTGGGATATTGACCGAATTAGTTTGATCAATCGGTCGGTATCTCACTTCTCACATGACATACTAGCTTCACACGCCTCATGCTACGGAGCTGTTTTATGTCGTTTACAATGTTGCACTCTGCATGTCGGTATTAATTTATAATCTCATGATTTAATAGATCACTATATTAACCCTGTTAACTATTATTTAAGTATTTTATATTCCCATCCCTACAAAACTAACTTCCTAGGCTAGAACTCAATATAAAATGCCATATATCATATTTTCCTCTGTTTCATATTATTTTAATTTTTAATGTTTTCAACATAGTAGTAACCTTTAAGAAATACTCGCAATTGAGCAAAGACTTATTGATATGAGAGGACAAACCCACACTATTACAGCATAAAATCTATAGTAAATACTTACAATAAATCTCAAGATGGATAATTCGGCGACACGGCTTATCTAATTTAGCTCGTTATATTCGGAGCCCGATGTGTTGAACAACGCTGAAATAATAGAAACGCTACGAAAACTATTCAATTAATCATCACGCCCCCATACAAAAGGGAAATTGTTATCTTTAGCACACCCTTAGTCACTCGGACTAAGTATTTGTAAATATGTGTCACGGCGGTCGGGAATGGAAAGTGCATATAAATAGAGGCGAGAACGGTCCAGAGTTGGCCGACTTATGTAACAGAAACATCGTAAACAAGAATGATTCCAACTCGGTACAAATACCATTCTTACACTCGTGGAATCTTATTCATATTCGCCGACCATCCAAACCTTAGCGTGTAGTATTATCAGTACTGTGTTACATATTTTAAATCTTTGAGCGTTTTGGAATGCTAACAGGAAAATTGAGATCACTAAAATCAGAAGAACCCAAGTCTCACTTTTGAAGTTTGTAGATTCTGATAAAAAAATCATCATAAAAAAAAACGTGCTTTGTCAACAAATATTCAATTTATGTATCCATGCAAGCTATTAAAAAAACGTTGTCTACAAATTAGTTTTCAAATCATCCACAACATGTATTTAGTCATACACTAAAAATTCCTCCATTTAGACCAATCTGTTCCTAGTGCTCCCAATTACGATTGAGTTTTCAAATTGCCTTTGAATTATCAAAAGTAGGAAAGACACCACATCGCACATGATGTCCAAGAAGCCGACTTTGACATCATGACTAGATAGCTGAGACGCCAAACAATTAGTAGCGCTTGTCACTATACGATGCGACTAATGTGCAATTGAGCATTTTAACTTGTCTAATCACTCACTAATGAATTCTTTGACATTGTCTATGCAGGATTCAATTATGGGAAAATCAAGAGCATGTTTCTAGAACAGCAGCATCGGTAGCTCAGTGGGAATAATACGGTATTAGTACTTCTGTCACCCATTTGTGAATTCATGGCATGAATTTGTGTTTGGGGACTCTCTAGACTTATGAGTTAAAGAGCTTTTACATTTTTGTCATCTCCGTTTAAAGATATTGCCTTTCTCTGTCATCATAACTCCCTTCAAATATTGGTGAAATGAAGAGCAGATTTACGTGCCCTATTTTATACATAATTTGTAATTATATGTTCTTGAGTCCTTTGCCAAACTGTCAATTGTTAGTAAGTAGTTGCAGCCACCGTAAGAAATTGGCGAGGACCGAGAACTGGCGATAGGCGAATCACTTTTCATTATAAAATTGATCGAGTTGCGAGTCGCCCGCGGTGCTTCAATGGACAGATCTGAAATGTTGGTATTCTGCGTTGAATTTTACTTATCTACATGTGACAGAAACTCATGCTAGTGTACCACACTAGCATGAGTTTCTGTCTGCGTTTTGATCTGCTCTATTGTAAAAAATATGTTATATGGAACCAAGATCGAATCTTAAGAGACTTATTTATTATTATCAACATGGTGGCTATGTTGATAATAAATTCTATTAAAAAAATAACCCCAAGAATGTTGCTGAAATTGGCTAGCTATCATAACAAGTTGTCATCGAGCTATATATTATAGTATATTTTTCTTTTATTGAGAATTGACGAGGTTTTTCTTTATAAATCACATTAGACGTTATTATTCATAAATGCCATTTTGTACAGCGTTGTTTTCGGAATTAGTTGGTAAGAGACACACAGTGAACATTAAAGTCGTAACGCGGGCGATGTTTTGAGCTGTTTTACGTTTTACTGCCCACCTACGCATCAGTACCTAACAGTTGTTGTATTTGCGGATAACAAAACACCGTTGTTTTTGCACTATCATCTAGTCACGATGAAATCATTTCAATTTTCACAGCAACGTACATGAAACATGTTAAAATTCAAATTTACCATTACATTTTCCTTAATTACGAAATCTTGTCTTCTCAAACATAATCTCTTTCATACTTCATTTTCTTGTTATTACAGTTGGCTCTAGAATTTGTTATACTATCAGAAAACTACAGCACTGCACTTGAACGAAATTGAAATCTCGAGCAGGGTTGCTATTACTCGTCCATGTTATTAGCTCAACGAAACTTTTGTAAGGACATCTGTTTCGGTAGTTCTGGAATAAAATAAAAGCTCATCTGCATTCAAAAGCTTGATCAAAACAATCCAGTTGATGTTTTGCATCTCATATGCTTCAATATCCTATTGTTATTCTCTTTACGAGAGTTCTGCTGTGAGTGTTTGACAGTTTATGGGTGGCAGTTAAATATACCCGTCTCGGTTTGTTGTCACAAATAGAATTTTGGCACTCACTGTCTGTGGTTGTGTAATTCACATATAATCTGTTTGTTTAATTTAAACAATCTATTCCTCCTCTAACAGTTTGATGTAAATATAACTTGAATAGCTTTTTCTTTATTATCTGAACAACTGATTTTGATAATTTTACGCAAACTGGTAATTTCGATAAGCGCCTTGACCTATTTATTAAATGGTTTAGATGATAAAATATTTTATGGATATATTTTACGTTCACGAGTAATAAAAAGACAGGTGCCTTCTTTGCCTCAGAAGCTATTGAAATATGTGAAGTCAAGTTCGTAAAAATGGTTTCATAGTTATTTTTATCTGGTGTAAGGTTAATTGGTTTTCATAGGTTAACAAATAATACAATGATAATTGTGTGACAGTTGTTTCATATTTTTTACTTTGAGCTGTCATCAATGTGATTAGCAGCAGTGCATTGCCGTGATAACATTACCGTTATCTCGCGACAGCATCTTGGACCTATCTCAACTGGATGTATCAACACTTTCGGTTTTAATTATCGGATGTTTGGCGGTATTCAATATTTTGTTGTTCAATTGTAAATATGATCGTAATATTTACAATGAGATTTGAGTTTAAATATTCCGTCATTAATACTGTTGCTTTGATTTGTACTTAATTTTAATACCTATTTTACAGTACTAATAGTTTTCTTAGGTCCAACCAAACTATCGAGCTCTAGTTCTTTCATTCGTATCGGTTAGCATCTCACAACTTTGTGTGAAACTATGACGCAGTTATTTATGCAGTGTTTGGAATGAGTTCGCTATGGAGCAATATGGATCGAGTTTGTGCAGCCCAAAAATATTTCTGCCATGTATCGTCAATGTTTATACATTGCGGCCTTGGGCGTTGGCTGAAATAACCTTTCTTATACAATATTTATGTAAGAACAGTTGTACTATAGCTAGAAGTAACGGACGGAAATTGGAGCACGCATTCAGCCGCCGAGATAACTGATGGATGATTTAATGAAAGCTTATTACTAAGCACTCAGAATGCTCATTGAACTTACAGAGTACGTTTTATGGATTTCTTATACATTATTGATGCTGTTTCATTGATATGTTGTTAGTCGTTATTGTTATTGGAGATATTAAACGTTCTATATTTTAATTTTAGCAAGTTGCTAAGCCGAACACTTACTAAGCCATTTGTAATACAGCATTAAATCCTATCGCTGGCATACTTTCGATGTAGTCTCCATCACCTACGACCCATAAATCATGCAAAGGGATAAATTCGCTTGAAAATAGATGCTCGAATAGTTGCCAATGTGCTCTGCGACGACAGCAAGTATGTTACTCAATGAGTTATTGCATCCCATAACTATATTGTAAATTGTGATTCGCTGTCACTCCCGAAATGAAATAGAAGTTGTTATTCAAAGACAATCAATGATGGAGTGCTGCAGCTGCGAAGTTTCCAGCCGTATTCACTAGACAAACAAATTGATCGTGGAATGAGTTACATTACACGTACTTGCGTAATACGGAACCCATGAATGGCATGCCCGCTGATGTGTTGCGACGATCAACGGGTGCCAATTGCGGCGCAGATATTTGCCATATGGCATATGCAACTTACATTAATTACGTTAAGGGGAAGAAAAGATTGTGTCAGTGCACGTGCCGCCGGAAATGCCCGGTTTGTTTAGTTTGCAGATTTATTTCTGTCGTGGTGTCATCTGGGGGCGTCATCCTTTCCAACTGCCCGAGTACGTCGGTGCATTTGGCTCTTGATGATGTAAGTTTCGCAACGACCAATATGCTCGCCCGTCGATGGAAATACAGCCCATATTATGGGCTTGCGAAATGGATTAATTAATTAGCTGCATTTAGCTTAATCAAAACGGCTGCAAGGATTTGAAATGTTTCTGATATTTAACAATTCTTTATTGTTGTACCAATTTCTTATTTTTCGTAGAAGAATTTTGGCTTTTATAATATTATGATAAAAATAGGTTTACTTTACTTTGAATTTATATTTTTTTAACTTATAGAAAACGAAAGCGTAAAGATGATTTCGCAACTAGTATTAACAATGTATCAACATAGTCACCTGTTACATCTAAATTAGCAGACGCAACTACTAATGTTAATTTTTCGGTTGAAATGCCAAGTTGGGTCGTGAAATGCACATTAGTTAGCCTGGCCGGCCGCGTTCCTTGGTTCAAAGCCAGAATGGCCTATCCTTTTGGCTTGTCGATACACTGAGTAGCCCAAACGTCGGCAAAAATAATTGTCAGTTCAGAGATTAACGAACTTCATCCACCTGACCTATTAAATGATTGTAATGTGCTTTCACGTGTTCGCGGTGTGGGGTGCTCTCTGGCGGAGTTCGCTTTTATTACGATCCGATTATTTTGTGATAAAAGTTTGCTGTTGATGTTTTTTGTATTGCGAGTCGGTTTTGCGCACGGAGGGTTCCGCACCGCATACTTCATATAGACCCCTTAGCAATAACCTTCGCTTTACTTTTTTGGGACGAAACTCTAAAAATATAAATAATATATATATATAAGGTAGTATTTTAGGGCAATTCTATTTATCATCTACATTGACAGCGTAGCAAACGTCCTCCAAAAGTCAAACGACATGGAAATATTTTGCTACGCCGATGACACTGCTATTAATATTAGAGAGATCTCCTGGCAAAAGGCATTTAATAAAGCTCAATCCAGCCTAGATCTAATTCTCACTTGGTTAAACAGGAATTTACTTACCCTTAATTCTTCCAAGACTCAATATCTTTGCTTTCATAAGACTAAAAGATCAAAACCTTCTGCATCTCATTCCCTTAAGGTTCATTCGGCTAAATGCCTCTCAGAAACGTGTACTTGCCAAGCATTGAACAACCCATCGTCACTGAAATATCTTGGAATAATCTTAGATGAAAATTTATCTTTTAAAAATCATATTTCCGCCGTCTCAAGTAGAGTGAGGAAACTGAGTCACATAATGAAATTGCTCAGAGGAGCTGCAGAAATCGACCTTCTTTTGACGGTATACAAATCTCTCTGCCAGTCAGTAATGTCATACTGTATCTTGGCCTGGGGCGGAGCAGCGAAAACAGCTATGCTTAAAGCAGAGAGATCTCAAAGATCCGTCTAAAAATTCAAAATGAATTAACGAGTACCCCATTGGGAATTAATGGCGTGAGTATATGTATGTATGAATTAATTATATTGTCATTATATCCGAGATCTTTTTTGTATAATTTATTAGGCTGCTTGCGATACAGGTCTAACCTAGTGCAGGGGCAACAGATATAATAATAACTGTAATGTACTGTTTTTGGAAATATAAATGAATTTGAATTTTTAAATGATGAACAATTTTTTTAGTTAAAGCTTGATGTCAAAACTAAAGTGGTCCTATTGCTCGGTATAAATGCATTATTGTATTAATCTTAACATACAGATACAATGTCTTTAAAATTAATGAAATGCAAAACAATGCAGAAAAGAAGTCAATCTAATAACTGTTAACAGGTTATGATAGTATCCCGCCCACTCCGTACTAGCTGATGTCATTGTCAGTCTAATTTGCATATCCATACTAATATTATAAATTGGAAAGTGAGTTTGTTTGTTTGTTTATTTGTGCCGCTTTCACGCCGTAACTACTGAACCGATTGCTTTGAAATTTTGCAGACGTATAGTTAGAAGTCCAGATTAAATAATAGGGTACTTTAAATCCCGGGAAAATGATATTCCCGAGGGAAAGCTAAAATATTGTTTTCTTGCTGGATGCAAAACAAAGGTGATATATTGCAAACCAATATAAACATGTAAATTTAGAAGCTAAATGATACGATAATGTATCCTTGAGAATGAGGAATTCCCGAGGGATGACGTAAAATTTGTTTTATCGTCTAAACTGTTTTTTACATTATAAGTATTTACGTTACGTTAGTTCTTGAGGTATGCAATAGATGGCGCTCTGGGTATTTTTTAAACCGTGGTATCGACTATCGATGTTTTTTAAGATACGTAAGAAGTGGAATATATTGCGCTTTAACCTGTAGCTCATACAATTAATCGGTGCAATTTTCGAATCATTTACGTACTTTCTGTTTTATATTTATTCACTATTTTTCATTTTACATTGAATTGTGGATTTTGGCGCTCGATATCGGTAGGGTATGAAAATGCGAGATAATACAGCGGGAGCGGGAGTTAATTTAATGTTTTGTCAATAGTAAGACTATAAGAAATACAGGGTATTCAAAATTTGCCGTCGGTAAATCTAACCTCTATGAACATTCGAGAGACCCGGGGTCAAAACTCAAAGGACACAAGCTTACTGTAAAGAAAAAGTTATTGTGTTAGCTTAGAATAATAGCTAGAACTATTGCATCATGAAATAGGATATCATTCATCTCGGACAATCCCCATATTCCCGATCAATATATAGTTTAGAGATTTTTGACATTTCTGTATTTAGAAACTTGAATCTTGGTGCAATTGACTGTTATAATCACCACAAAATGGAATTTATGAAATTCATCCATCAATTATTCATGACTATATATACACTAACGGCCATAAATCCCAAAAAGGGTAGCCATAGCGTCGGAGATAGTAATTCTTCATCCACTTTTGGAAGTTGAATAGGGAAAAGGCAGTTAAATAAAGGATTTTAGTGATGGGTCGCCAATTGCATCGCTGAACAATCACTTAAAAAGCCTCAATGTCCTTTATATCTTTTATACAACTTATTTTTATATAAACTGGATGCAAAAAATGTAGTCGACGCGGACGTAGTCGCGGGCAAAAAGCTAGTACGATTATAAGCTACAAACTACTCTATTTTTTAAATAATGCAAATCAAAATTTTATGCATAATAGTATTTATTCATCACAGAATAAGAAGTGTCTGTTAAAAACCCTTACTATTAAAATTCTGCTGAAATGACAAGTGCTATCTCATATTATAACCTCACCCATGTAACCCAAAAATCACATCTATTCCAATGTCCTTCTGTCCTTCATATCTTGAAGTCGAGTACCGGTTGCCAGGTAGATGGTGGATATCTGGCAACCGGTACCATTTTATACATTAAGGTGATGTAACAATCTCAAGTCAAATGTTCATACATACATACATCATACATGCATACATATACTCACGGCTATAATTCCCTAGAAGGGGTAGCCAGAGCTAAAGAATTATAAATTCCTCAACCACTTTTGGAAGTTGAGTGAGGAAAAGATCGTAAAATAAAGGTTTTTGGTGATGGGTCTCCAACCGAATCGCCCAAAAATCCAATAAAAAGCCCCAATACCCTTAGTCGCCTCTTACGACACCCGTGTGTAGAAAGGGGTAGCGACATTCTAAGCCGGCACTACACGGCAAATGTTCACGCCGTATATATCACCGAAGGTGTTGACAGAGGTACAAATTAACCAGTTCAGGGTACCCACGTTTCGCTTGGACACTGTACTCACTTGATAGGGGGCAGGCAGTTTTTTACCAATGCACTGTCATGTAGGTTTCCTCACGATGATTTCCCTCAGCGTTAACAATCATGATAAATTAACCACACATATGACACATTGGTGTAGACCCGATTTGGGGTATACCACGACACGGTACAATGAGTAGGGTAGCAAGTGAACGTGTGGTCTGATGAGCTACCTTAAACTTTCTTAGCTGGTCACACTACGTGTTCATGAAATACAGTTTTGTTTGGTCCATGCCATGCCAATTAAGGTTTTAACACGAACCGGCGCAAACTAACTTGCAACCGGGACGTTTGAAAATGCACTAAGTCTATGACATAGATCTATCAACATATGTCACCCAAGAAAAATATGTATTTTGAATAGTACATCACAGATCCAGCGATTACATCCTACACACAATATCTTCTTATTATAGATAGTGTTTGTGTGTTATCTCCTTATAATAATAGTCTTGATAACATAGCCCTCGCAACTCTGAGATGTAACTTATACACTGGGTTCTTTGGTTATTCTTTCTAGGCTTCTTTGGACTTGTCTACAAAACTGTACCTTTGCTCTAAACCCATGGTAAATACAACCCCACCCTTTAAACCCTATTAAATTTATTAGAATTGGTTCGATTGACCAATATTGAAATGAGGAAATTTTAAAATATTTTTCTGAATAGCCTTTCCACGACACTCATCACTTTAACATTGAAATGTACTAATTAATTTATATTCTTTTCAGGTAATTAACCTTCACGTGGTATCTGCTTGTAAATGTTTTGCAAATTGGCAACATTTTGGTGAGTCCAGGGACACACAGAAATTAGTAGCGCTCGGGAAACAGTAAAGTGTCGGCTATTTTTACTTGCTATTGCGTTTGGTGCATTTGCAAAAAGTTGTTTTTGTAATATATCTATTGAAACGCCAACGTTGATTACGTTGGCGCCTTTTCTATCTCATTCTGGACATTTCAGATTTTTTATTCAAAATTACATATTTATCTATCTATATCATCCGCCATAGCTCAATGGATAAAAACCCCGTCCGTCAAGCAGACAGGCGTGGGTTCAAATCCCGGGCGGGCCTGCACCAATGTGTCTTTTCTGAAAGACATGTGTGGTTAAAGTATCATGGTTGTTAGTCGTGAGGAAACCCTCATGGCTGAGTTGTGCTTAAACAATCGACGGTGTAATCTTACTAAAACGGACTGCCCCCAATCACGTGAGTACACTGTCCAAGCAAAACATGGGTACCTACTCTGAACACCAAGTGACAATGTCACGTGAGGTTCAGAAGTATTAGTAGATGCACTTATTCTCCTTTTATTTTAATAATAAACTTTCTAACTGTTTTTACAATGATGGAATTTAAGTTAAGAAAAATACTTTCGATAACTCTACCCTTATTTTTTATAATTTCATCATTGATGTAGTTATACTGAATCCCGTATACTATATTTCATGCGTATACGATGATGTTATATTACAAATAGAGGGCGGCAGCAACGTCGATCGTTCGATTTCGTAAAATAGTGAAAAATAACGTATTATTTAGAACATCTAGATAAAATTGATCTACTTTGCCGGTCGCTAAGCGCAATGAATGCCCGCCCACGCCCCCGCCACTGCCCAGCACGCCGAAATACATTTTTATTACTCTACCTGCATCATATGAATCTTATAAAAGTTTTTCCTCCAAATGTAAGCTTCGTGGACTGTATACAACATAAAGTTTAATTAGCACGATGCGCGCTTTATGGACTCGTTCGCAATTAAATATTCAATCGCAATTTTGTACCAGAACAGTGTCTTGTCTAAACATTAAATATTTGAGCGGTTCGCATGCTCGATGGGTTCGGCAGATAACGGGTTTTTGTTATTCTGTTATGTTTGGCAGACACATCGAATTAATTATGCGCCTTTTTCATACACTGCACTATTACCCGTAACCGGTCATCCGTTTCTGCTCATTGGAATTAATGTTGGCGATTAGTGAAACATTCGCTTGATGATAGAAAGTGCAACAATGATTGATTCTAGTGAATATCGTAATACGTAGAATCGCTTTTTGTGAAAAATTATTCTCACGCTTGTATGTCTATAAAGCATTTAAAACCATAAATGAATTATATGGTTTAAGAGTTAGGAAAACAGTTGTCGAAAAAACACGAATGTGGATCCTTTTAATATGAGATCAAGCTATTTTTTTTTTAAAAACGTATTGTTATTCTTAGCTTTATGTTTTTTGTACAAAACGTGTTCTTGTATGATATAGAGCAACTTAGTGAATCTGCACACCACGCTTTTTAAAACGCGCCCGCGCCTTCTCATCGACTCGCATTTTTAATAAAGGCGATACAGGCGGGATTCACACGCAGGTTCGTTTTATAACGTAGGGTGCAAAGGCCCTTATAGTAATAATTCACAAAGGTTCAGTGACAATTCTAATAATGGATTTCATGGGTTCGTACGAAAACAAATATATCTACTCTTTCGTTAACTTGTCAACAATTAGCCAGTTAGAGGATTGACCCAAAAACATCACAGAGAAGTGTCATAAACTTTGAAAAAAAAAATGCCAGCTTGTTTTTTCGTCACGTCTATATGTCAGAAATAGAATTGGGCAGAAAGTTTGCTAAATAATATGAAGAGTTCTGGATTGGCTGTGTACGAAATGACCATCCTCATCAATCAGCTGCTTGGATCGTGTCCAAGATTTTTTCCAAGTTTAGGATGATGGTTTCGTTCGGGCGGTAGTTCTAGTTGTCACCGCGCAGACTCGCCGCCCGGCTTCACGTGTATCTCACGTACAATCAGTCTAAGATCTATATTTAAAAAAAATATCTTTATTTGTTTAGAATAGGGTACATACGGTCGTTCATTACAATTATTGTATATTCAGCATTAAAATTTGCATGCAAATATTTTACATTATTATAATATTGGAAATTGTAGGAAAGCTCGCAAACAAAATATATAAAAAAAATATAACATAACATAACATAAACGTTCACGCCGAATATCCCCGAAGGGGTTGGCAGAGGTACTAATACTTCTGAACATCACGTGACTTTGTCACCTGGTGTTCAGAGTACCCACGTTTTGCAAGGACAGTGTACTCACGTGATAGGGGGCAGGCCTATCGCCGTTTTGTACGAATACACTGTCACATGACTAAGTACAACTCAGCCATGTGGGTTTCCTCACGATGTTTTCCCTCACCGTTAACAAAAATTATAGTAATGATAAAATAGGATACAAGTCTGCCAACACCACTTCATTTTTGCTATGTCTCGCTGTCTCACTCTCACATTGTCAAATAAATATCATTAGACACTTTTAGCCCGAATGTGATCCATAAAGTTTAGTAGAATAATTAATTTATTAAATATACAATTGCATATTTATATTATAAAATATCATTTATTACGATTAAAAAAAACATACTTGCAAACATAGCAAATATACAATCTTTACTTAATCTGATCATCTTTACTCTTAAATTCGTTTAGAATAAGCATAAATCGTTGCGAATGGGATGTTTCATATTGATTTTCGGTCGGGCCAGTTTTTATTGTTGGATTTTAATTTAGTTTTTCCTGGATTATGTCTGGATTATCTTGAGTTGACGAATCCTTACGTTAAGGCCAAACTAGCTTCATTAAATAAAATCGTGTTAATTTTTAAATAGTTCTTATCTATCCGTTGTAAACACGCTACACATCGGCTGGCTAATGATATGCTTGACCTGTTAATAATCGCAACACCGTTTGAAACTATCTATTTCTGTGAATGATGACTGAAATGAATGGTATTTTTGTATTTTATTTCGTAAAACTCGAGCGTGACATTTGGAACGCCGGCTCGCGTTGTTTTACGCAAATCCTCTTTCATGTGCCCACTCTTGCCAAGCGGCGACATGCTGGTGTCATCCCAGCGTCATATTTACCTCTAGACTCTCTCTATCTAACACGAACGATTTTTGGCGGTGTTACACGGGCCTTATCTGTAGACAATACATAAAAAGCATGAAAATACAATTAACATAACTGCAGCGTTTATTTCGGTGTTAGTTCGCAGTTATCGATTTCAGTATGCCTACCAATATGACAAGTTTGCTTTGATTAAATAGATTTACTTGTACGTAAAAATTAAACTTATCTTTACTTTTATGTGTGATACCTAAAATCAGAATTTTAAAACAATATCAGTGGAAAAAGGGCAGGACAATAAAAACGAATTACACACATATGTCCCATGTAAGTTAAGTCTGCCCATCTTTTATTTTCGATTTCAGATATGTGATGTCTATAGAATGAGAGTAGGTCGGAGGGTAATGTTTGATAGAGACACGCGATGAAGTGTCGCAGCCAGGCTTGTGGTCGTGTTTGTCGTTTTGTTGCAGTTCAGAAATAGACCGCGGAAGCAGCACCCGACCCGTTTGGTATTCGTTCAGAGTTGACCTAAAACAGAGCTCGTTTTAGTCGTTAGTTATTCGCCTGGCCGACTAGCCTACCATAATAAATTTTTGAAACGGCACTCACTCATGCAAGATACATCTATAGCGGATGCGTTATTGCCAAATGTACTGGTTAGGTGTGTGCGTGCACTGGTGAATACTAGATATGCTTGTAGTATTTCAATTGTGCATTTAGATAACATTCGCTTCTTCGTTATTTACAACAGCACTTCCCAAAGACGTTTCTGTGTTTCGCTTTCATGTATCCTAAATTATTTTCGGTAGGGATTTATTATAACACCCCAAAATGCTTACAGTATTGATAAGAAGAAAGGCCACTTATGTTAGTTGATGTTAATAAAGCTTATCTTTTATTGATATGAAGTTCGAACATATAACCAAACTTCATCAAATCTTTTTCATCTTATTTGAAGAAACCCTTAAAAACCATACAAAATCATAAAAATGCGGGATAGTAAGTTAAGCTGTGCGCTGTGATTTCGTCACTGAATCTGCAAACAAATTGAATCGCTGATTTGCAGGTTGTTACTTACTTCCTTTTACCAAATACATACATACATATACTCACGGCTATAAATCCCTAATAGGGGTAGCCAGAGCTAAGGAATTAAAAGTTCCTCAGCCACTTTTGGAAGTTGCGTGGGGAAAAGATGGTAAAATAAAGGTTGTTGGTGATGGGTCTCCAACCGCATCGCCCAAAAATCCCATAAAAAGCCCCAATACCGTTAGTCGCCTCTTACGTACACCCACCGGAAGAAATGGGGTAGTGCTATTCTAAGCCGACACTACACAGCATACCTTTTACCAAATGTTTGTATAAAGATTTGTTTTGGAATTTGTCCGAAACACCACTATGTTCTTTGATTTTGTTATGTGTACCGTATGTCAACGCGTAATAATTAATTAATCAGTACATCATTATAACCACTTAATTGTAAATTTACTGTAAAATTTCATTACTTAATTTTTGTCGCTCCCTTGAGAAATGTATAAAATAAGATATATCAGTTGAGTTGAGCTTTAGTCAAGTGTAATGAATTTGTGGCTTGCAAGTTGATGAAAAGATGATGATCTTCAATAGCCGATAGGACGTTCACTTTGATCTTCAAGATGTTCACATTGACCGTTTCTACGCTGTGCTCATCCAATGGCTTCCCGCGACCTTCACCAAGTCGTTGTAAATACATGAAGAAAATCCACCATCTTGATCCGCAAAAGTGGTGAATACTGCTTGTACTATAGACAACCCATCTCGTTAGGATACCATACATAATAATAGATATCGAAACATTTAAACAAACTAATCAACAAAGAAATTGTATCAATAATGATATCAGTAATAAAGATAAATTTGTCGGTCGTTATAATACGTTCCGCATGTAACGGTGTCCTTTTAGTAAGATGCGCGTTGTCGCAGTAGTGACGAGTTGACGAGACCATATGTTTTCCATGGTAGTGCGGAGTCGTCACGCGGCACGCTGCCAGCCGCGTAGACGCGCTCGCACGTGCTGCATGATGGATGAATGAGTCGTCACGTGTCTTCATCACCCATCACTACATCACCGCAGGACGCCACCATCCGATAACCGATCTATTTCACTAAATAAACTTATCGATACTTTAGGACGCGGTTACATCACTAATTCGTAGCGCTCGGCATGTAAACGATGCCGCACCAAATGTAACATTTTTATCCACTTACTGTTAATGTTATAAAATTCTTTGTCGAACGCTTTAGTAGTTACAAGAATAGAATTGATCTTCGATTTTTATTTTTTTCGTCTTTGATACTTCCCATACTATTTTTATATGCTAATACCGCTGTTTGACATTTGAATTAGCCGATAGCAATTAAAATGAACGGGAGTAGGTCGTAGTAGGTTAAAATGTATGTGGAGTGATGCAGTTGAGTCTGTGTAAGTGCTATGTTAAATGCAACATTGCACCTGATAAACGATGTTTCATTTGGCCGGTGTCGCGACTGTGGTATTCGGCCGCCCGAGCCGCCCCAGCCGCCTCACTTCGCCATCCAACGAATGTTGCCAAAGAAATTATCATTTTCATTGTTTTACTCGCCGTCTACTCGGTCTATATTCGATTGCTAACTCCTCATACTTTGTATTTGTGTAACGTCTAGTAATTGGTCTGTTCTTGTCAGAGTTCCTCGCGCATGTGCCAATAACTGTAAATTAGGATTAATCGGCAGCTGCTGCTTTCATTTCTTTATCATTGCCCGTGCTATCAAGGTTACTAGGGATTGTTTGATTGACATTAATACAAATTGGTGTTGCAGGGCGTATATGCTGCAAATAATTTATTTACAAAAATGATATTTAGATAGCATACGATTTTGGTGATTAAAAGTTATTGCTAAGCGATGTGGCTGGAGGCCGAACACCAACTATCCTCTCTCACACTCGACATCCAAAAATTGCTGAGATATCCTTCGAATTTATTGCCGTGCTATAGGTATTATATTTACTCAAATAAACAATTTCACTTCATTTCAAGTTATAATAAAAGAAATAGGGAGGCAACTTTGCGTGCACCGATTTCGCTCTCTTTGAATGTCCGACAAAGATGTGTAGCTTATCCGAAGCTCTATAATTTGTTAATGGGTGACTGTTTGACAAGAGTTGAGTGATTGTGATTATGGACTGAGAATGGGAGGGTTTATTATTTAAACTTACCTACACCAATGAGAATAAAGGGCATGAGTATAAGTTAGTAGCTACTCAATCGTTGTTCTCAAAATACTTTGTAAATTTGAGTGCCAAATTCAATAAATACGAATTCTACCTACCAAGCCGTGGCCTTGGCACTGAATTAAATTTTATGGATAAAATTTATTGGTCTGCCACTTTCACACAAAATATAAAATCTCCTTTCCACATTATAAATATCTTGTCACAAATTGCTGACGTATTTTGTAAAATAGATTCTCTAGTGAAGTGCGTAGGATGAAGATAGTAATTTAGTAGCGAATTATTCTATGTTTTTATTCCTAAAAATTTATATCGTGTCCAAAGTGGTCGTTTTATGTTAGAAAATTCTTTAGATATTATGTAAATTAACGGTTATAGAATGACATAATGATTTTGCGAATTTTCCACAAACACTCCAGACAAACTATGGTACTCAAGAAATCTCATTCATCAACACCGAATGAACGTGCGTACATAGAGTTATGCGATATAAATACAACGATGTATTTATTTCCTTTTACTAGTTGGTGAAAAATGATCGGCTCGATAGCAGAGATGACGTAAAAGGATGTTTTAGAAAAGAAAAGAAAAGAAAAGAGAGATTTTTATTTGTTGCTGACTAACAAAAAAATACACAGAACATATACAGAAATTACAAAACAGTACAAAATTGATTTTAAAAAGTAAAATAAACAAAATAAAACAAACAAATATAACAAAAATTGGTCATGGCTTACGTCAGCAACAAAAGAGCACCTGACTCAGCATATTGTTATGAGTTATATTATAACCCACAACACTGATTTTCAGTCAGTACTCTTTGTAACAAGTGATGTCACGGACACTTCACACTGTACTGATCAGTCTATGCAAACTATACAATAAAATAACCAATATATATGTATATTCATTCATTTACATACATGTACATATATATATATACATACACACACATAGGTACATATATACACATGTTAAATAAAATATACTAAATTAATAACTGAAATACACGGAAATATAATTATATGAAGTTCACACATAAACAAAAGTAAGTAAACACGATTATACAAAAAGTAGTAAGTATACACACACGATAACACTAAAAAAACATAAATAAATTTATACCTAAATTGACAGATTAAATAAAACTAGGACTCGGTGCTGGAAAAATTTGGATTTTGCTGAACTAGCAAGTAGCTTTTAAGCTTTCGCTTAAAAGATGTCCTATTTGTGGAATCTCGGATAGGTGGTGGGAGATCATTCCAGCACTTGGACGCCGCGAACCTGAAACTGCCTCGAAACGCTGCAGAACGATGCATTGGCAAAATCGCTCTTACTTTAAACTGGTAATCGCTTTTGGACCATTGCAGTTTTTTAAATAAATATTCAGGAGATTCGTGCCGAACAACACCGAAAAGCAGCGTTGCAAGATGTAGTTGCCTACGTGCCTGCATTTTCAATAGTTTAGCGTCGTTCAAATGAGGAGTGACGTGGGATCTTGGAGGAATGCGAAGACAAAACCGTGCGCATGCGTTTTGCACACGTTGTATCAATCTCTGTGAACGACCAAGTATGCAACTGCCATAGACAACATCACTAAAATCGACGAGCGTATGTACAAGTTGTACATATTTCATATTCAGTAATGTTCTGGGCAAACATGTTATGTGTGAGAAAAGCACTGCACTGTAATTTCAACGACGGTACGCCTAAATACGTCTGCTGAGCCTGACTAATGAAAAAATACTATCTTTGGGTTTTTAGGAGGTTGTGCCTCGGATTTACTGCAAAGGATGACTTTTCTGATCTCTTCTCCTACAACCTAATCTCTATATACTAATTTTAAACCTGCCATACAAATAACTTTAGACAGTATTTCTTGTAAAAGTGTACAACTGTCTCGTAAATATATAGAGTCAGCTATGCTGACATTTTGAAGGTTCATCATTATATACACCCCTTTATTTTAAATACCGGGACGCCCAGCGAAAACGGAGCACCAAATTAACTTTTTTATCTAGAATTATCTAAACCTATTACTGGATTCAAGCAGCATTTAAATTTTTGTATATTTGCCGGGAAGACGTCTGCTGTATCCTTTTGTATCTTTCTTACCTTACCACTCAGTAGCGTAATCGCGCTTAAAATTTAACTTAAATTATAACAATCTTTGTTTTTTGCCTAGATTTAATAAAAGTATAGAATGGTTGTCACATGTTGTAAACAAAGACCATGAAAGTAGAAACACGTGGTATACAATCTACGCTCGTAGGTCAGTGTTGTTTGCAAGTCGACTGCTAAGTAGGCTTACATCACCGTTGTTAGCCTCTGATTTAACTAATTTGCCTACCGGAATACTAATATATCGGTTAATTTATAGGCGATGGGAATGCATTAAACGAAATAAACTTTTCGTTCATAATTACCGACTTTTTGCAATAGAAGGGAAATAATGTGAATCCCTCTTAAACTTCTAAGCATTACCTCAATTATGAAGTAAAGTTAGCGACTCAATCAATCCCGTACTAATATGTCCTAGCTTGTATTGTACGAATGCAAATCTTTTTTTATATAATAAAAAAACAATGCTATGCAAAATTAATTAGTCCTGTTGTTTTTGGAGATTCGAATTCCGATTGTGAAATATAGTTTAGTTGGAATTTGCTTCGTCCGCACATAAGTGTATGCTTGGCTATTATGAAATTATAACTATTTTAAAACAACATCGCGGTTGCCAAGATTTTGTTTTTCTGTCTAAAAATTTATATTAGCCTTTCGTGTTTTGTGTCTCGATTCTTTTGTACATTTCGAATTGATGTTTCCACGCACATCTGATTCTGTAAATGCCCTTGGAAAATTGAAGTACCCGAAATTACTATTTCATTAAAAATACTTAGACCGTTACTAATCTAGTTGTAGCTGACTTTGTGTAGACATGATTGATGTGACTTGTTCGTACGCTTTGCTTTTTCAATTCAGTAACTGAATTATATAAAAGTGAGTATAGTTATCGTAATGGACTTTTCTTAATAAAATTACTCTATCTTACTACGAACATCCTTGACCTGTATCAAGAAAATCACTTTCAGAGAAAACATTCTCCTACTAATCAGCGGGACTAAGCTGTTCTTGGAAATAAGACATTTAACATGTTTTCATTAGTCAACATAGAATGACACTTTACTTGTTATTTACAAGCGCAAGTTTTTAGAGCATTTCTTAATGAAAGTTGACAGTGATTAACTTTTGGTAGTTATTTTGATAGTAGTTTTTTTAGGTTTAGATACATATACTCAGAGCTATAAATCCCCTGAAGGGTAGGTAAGAACTTCTGAATTAAAAATCATTTAACCACTTTTGCAACTTCAGTGAAGAAAAGTTTGTTAAATGAATTAACGATGTTGATGATCGATGGTCCGCCACATCTCAGAAAAATCACCTAAAAAGCTGCAAGAAGAAATGGGTTACTGCTATTATAAACCGGTACTATACCGCAGGTGTAAAATGGTGATAACAGTTGCTCCTGTATTACTTATAATGAGATTATATAATGAAAATTGTTGCTGAATATAATAAATTCATGGAGTCCCATCCTTTTGTCCTGGTAAGCACTTCACGCTGAGTGCCAAAATGTTATAACAAGTCTACTTTGTACTTTGGAAAATTACTCCGTCGTAAGATTACCGTTTTGAAAGGATTCAAATTTAAACGCCTATGCATATCTACCAAACAACTTTAATGAAATATAGCAAATTAAATTAGATATCGAAAGAGACATCAATCTTATCAACGGATAAAATGACGAGTTGGCGGCGCAAATTTCTAACCACATAACCTCTTCATTACAAAAACACAAGAGTGTATTCTAGAAGTTCCGACCTTCGTTGCTAGTCGACTGTGGTTTCATGAAAGGGAATATTCAAATAGTATGCGGTAATACGCATCGGTGAGGTTGCGGTAATATTTCATAATCATCTCGTGTTTATTTACATTGAATACGCTCAGCCTAACAATGCTGTAACGAATCAAATAAGTCATGCTTTGCGCGCTGCTCCCGATGTTTTGCATTGTGTATTTGAAGCTACCCAGTTAAATTATATCCTTGCAACGCTTCATGTGTGAGATGCTGAAAATTTTAAGGTTATTAGATGATATCCTTTTTACTGCAAATTTTGGTTAAACCCTAGCGGTAGACTAGTCTAAATACTGATGTTTTTTTTGTTTTTTTTTCGCATCGTTTGATCCAATGACATAGCTTTAGGTTTAGTTTAGACGCTTTTGTCATTAAAAGCTAGCTTTCGAAACTAGTAGGATGATAATTGGAGCATCAGTGGCTATGGCTAGCAGATGTCAGTTCTTAGCTTAGACTACGACTACGCAACACGTAGACGAAAGAAACCACCTGATTCATTCCACCACAAACCTGGCAATAATAATGGGCATAGCTCCATAAAGTTATGAAAACATAATTAGTATGATTCACTAATCCAATATTAGTACGTGCTAATGTTGTCAGGAGCGTAGCGTGGGCGTGACTGTACCTGTGCGTTATCTGTTTATTTATTACGAGCCGCACCCACGCGCCACGCACTTCCGATTTCCCATCTCGCCCAATGTATTGTCAATATCAATACACGCACCTAAACATTGTACTGTACCTCCTTTATTATTGCGCTCGCGTTCCTAACATGAAACGTCACGCACACATAGCAACGTACTGATTAATATGACGCAACGATCGAATAGATAGGTCGAATATGTTCATTGCTTCTTAATAATATATGTTGTTATTATGCGCTGTAAAAATTGAGTAGTGCGGTACTTTGATAATTTACGGTTACGCTGCTGTAGTGTTGAAAAGGAGCTATTTTTTTTCATTTTATTGAAATTTTAGTAGGTTATACATTCAAGGTTATTGATATATATCTCTTAAATTGATGAAATCAGGATTTGTCTTAGATTTGATTGGTAAAACTTTAAGTTTTATACAGTAAGGTCTTTAACACATAACAAATGATTGTGCAAGAGAGCTTCACCAAAACTTAATGTGAGACTAAATGCTACCTAAACTGCTCCTATTTAACTCAGCTAACCAATCAATTTAGGAAATGAAGGGGGAAAAGATAGCAGTTCCATCCAATCACATGGCCTACTAATCTCTTCAAAACCCTCAAATCCCTTACTCGAATCATACCAGATTTTTCCTAAATTGCCTAAATTTTGAATATACCTCAAGGGACCTAATAAATCCTATCATTTCCATCAATTTCAGAGGCGCGGGAGTCGTGTGGCGGAAGCGGCGAGTCGTCGGGGTCGGAGGGGCGCGAGTCGTGGCGCGTGACCCTGGACCACGACCTGGTGGAGACACTCAGCGCCATCTACCCCGAGTGGTTCAAACCGCAGCACCGACGTGAGCGCAGTCGCGCCGCCTCGCCTGCCTCGCCCGCCTCGCCTGTATCGCCTGCCTCTCCTGCCTCGCCTGCCTCTTCTACTCCGCGGACTCCGGTTTCGGACGACAATATTAGGTAGATATAAGAAGACTGTCATATGGCATAGCTCTATGTATTGATGTTAGTGTAGACGACCAGAGTACAGCATGAAAAGAAAATGAATGAGATCTATAGTGTGTCAAGAATGGATAAAATCAGGAATGAATAGCTGAGAGGTAGAATGAAAGTGGTGCTCGTCACTGACAAGATTGAGAGCCACAGTATGACATGGTTTGGACATGGTATATGCAGAGAGAAGGAGCATGTGGTTAAGTTGATGTTAAAACAGAACAACGATAATACAACCAGAGAGTAGTCGTAGAAACCTCTGAATGGATTGTGTGAAAGAGAAGGGAATATGAAGAAAACTAGCAACTTAGGATAGCCTAAAATATCTGGCCAGTTCCCTTTTCATGTATACACGCAGCACTTTAATCTAAAAACTCCAGAACCATTTGGTTGTTGGTAAAGGGCCCGCATTTTCACTCGTCCTTTTTCATAAACAGACCTAAGCTAACACATTAAAAGTACTATTCTTACCCAGCAGTTGGTTCGCTGAAACGGAGATGGCCGGGCGGTCGATCGCGAGCGGCAGCAGCGAGCCGGCCGACTCGCCGCCGCGCCTCTCGCCTCCCAAGGTGGTGGTGGACGATAGCCCTCTGCAGCCAGCTATGGGGAAGCATAAGGAATGTAAGCGATATCAGGAGTATTTTTGGTTTCTTTTGAATTTAGATAGTATAGGCTCTCCTAAGATCCCCACAACGACCGCGGCCACGGGCAAGCATGAGGAATGTATGTGTTATACGGACTTTTTTTGGTTTGTCGCCGCGCCTCTCTCCGCCCAAGGTGGTGGTGGACGACAGCCCTCTCCAACCAGCTATGGGGAAGCATAAGGAATGTAAGTTATCCGTGGACTCTTTTGGAATTAAATAAGCATTGCTTGAAATAGATTCCAATGAAGAACCAGGGCCATGGGCAAACATAAGGAATGTAAGTGATATGTAAGTTCTTCGATTCTTTTGGGTTAAGATAAGCACGATATAAGCTTCCTTAAAGAAAGACCGGTTCTACGCCGCTGGCTATCCAGCTATGAGCACGGATAAGGAATGTAAGTCATACATGGGCACTTTTTGATTTGCCGCCGCGCCTCTTACTTTTCTTTTATATTGCAATTAACTTTATGTTATAAACTTTTCCCCACTCAACTTCCAAAAGTGGCTGAGGAATTTCCCATCTCTGCCTCTGGCTACCCCTTCTAGGGATTTAATGCCGTGAGTGGTGAGAGAGAGTAGAGTGGCGTGAGAGTATATGTATGTATGATATTTTATAGTCACAATGTTTTTTGAAAATGAAATTATAATCTTTATCACGGTTTGTCTTGAACCCACGAAGGTATAGAGAGGAAAATAAATTTTGTGCTGAGGATGTTTAAAACGTTCTTCTAATGGATTCTGATTCCACAAGCCAACACAATAGAAACAAAGTTGCAAGCTTCCATTCGGAACAATCGCATGTGACAGCCAACGGCCTGAGAAATAGTTCACTTTGTATCGCAGGAAATACTGAATCTCACTGTTCTAAAAACCTGGCTTTCACTTTATCAACACCTTGTGATCGGCTCGCGTGTGTCACATGACGTCATAATTGCTTATTAAACGACTTCTGAATAACTAGTTTATTCTCAACCTGACTACACCACATAGATGGGTTATGGTTGTCATCCTGAAGTTGTTTTTGACCATATTTTAAAATTTAGAATTGATTTATCCATATGTGTGTCGGTCCGCAACTTTTTACATCTGGAGTTCTAAGTATTTCTATTTATGCTGAACTAGTTTTGCTAGACTTCCGACAACAGCTGCATTTGCTCTAGTTTGATTACGGCAATTATCATACTATTAAATAGTTTAGAACTCATGACCATCACTACCGGATTAAGACTGTATAATATATTTTATTTTTATGCAAAACCAATCTCGATTTAAGCATCTACATCTACATACTTGCACTCACTAAACATTACCAGTAATTAAAATTAATATATATACCACAATAATTTACCATATTAAAATTATAGCTAAATCGTAACATTCCATTTGTAGACTATGAACAGTAGTACCCAAAATGTTTGGAGAATTCGGCCGTGGCGGTAGAACGCTAGTTTCCTTGCACAGTGTTTACTTTGGCGAGTCGCCAGCGTTGTCCGACTTACACGCAAACAATAAAAGTGCGCGTCCTGTACGCAACCATCCGCCAATATCTTCCACACAACTCTTGCTAGCTACGTAGGTATTCGTCATCACTACCACCGTCATCATGCCATATTACCACCAAATATGCTATTGTTAACACATTGTTCTGACCAAAGGTACTCACAATATCGATCCCATTATTGAACGATTCATTCGATGCTTTTCGTCGAACGCATCATAATTTATCGAAGCGAGGAAATGCTCAATCGGTGCACATGTTGATGTTAGCCTACTTTATTGGAAACTAATTTGTTTCTGCTGATGATACACTGTATGATATGCTTGTACTAAAATGATTATTTCTTTGACAGCATTAAAGGTGAAGTTGATGATGCGGAGGCCCCTCAACCAGTTGGTAGCTCAAGGAATCATGCCTCGTAAGTATAATTTTCACTTTAAAAAAACATGTAGAAATAACAAGATGAACGTTAAAAACTAGTAGCAGTAAAACTATTTTCGTGTATTTGTCAGGCTATAAATGATATTTCCGATGTGGGACAAAAAATGATGAGAAATATGTCGAGGCGGGTATAATTGACAGCGGCATGTTAATGCTCTCGTCTGGAAGACAGCGGCTATTGAACTCCACACCTAGATACAATAATTGTGTGAAATAAGATCACCGGCCGTGAAGTAATTAAAAGCACGTGTATATCTTCTAGTATGCCGTACTCAGCTATGTATCGCCGCTCGCGAGTGGGCGATGGAATTTTATTTATGAGTACTATTCAATCCACTAATGAGGATTTCCAACTACTAAAGAAAAAACTATGCCTAGTTCTGATTGCAGAAATTGGCTGATCACACTTTTATACAAATAACCCTTGATATGAATCCAATACAAGTTTTATATATGTAAATTAATATGTCATCAATTAGTTAGCTCATTTTTATTTTGTCCGCGGCTAATGAAATGATGACGAATGAAATGTAGATTATGATCTCTGGTTCTGTTTACTTGCCATGAAAATGTTTTCCATTCAACGTTGCGCGCGTGGGAGTAACCACGTCTGTGTGTGTGACCGTAGATATGCAGGAATGACCTATTTTTGTTTTCTACTAGGTCACATATAAACGACACTGAGTTTTCTTTGATGCTTTCTTTATTTTCTACTGATGATGTTGCCTTGCCACTTGTTTTGTATTAATTAGTTTATATGTATGTTTTCCAGCGTTAAAAACTCCGCCAGCGTATTTTGAACAATGCAAGCAATTAGAGAGAGCGAAGACGGGCGATCTTTTGAAGGCCAAAATACAGAAGAGGCCAGATCGTCAAGAATTAGAAAGAAGACATATCTTAGAACAGGTAAAGCATAAAATATCCTTCGCCAGTCATAATTTACGTCGCGAGATCTTTACTTGATCTTTCTCTTGAGATCTTTAATTGCATAATGTTTGTTTGATTCAAGTACCCTTACAAGTACATACCCTTCCGTCTCTATTAAATGTATAAAACTTTTACGAATGTATATACCCCAGTAATGCTACATCGACGATTGAATAGCTTTTTAATATTTGAAAACGGGGGGTGATGGACATAAAATTTAAGCGGGTTTTTGCCTATGTTTCATAATATTAATTAGAACACCCAATTAAAAGAAAGGTACAAAAATATCGGTAGGCCATAGTTTGTTTTATATGAATATGTGTAAATCGTTTATATCAAATATGTAAGCAATCAAAATTTCTTAAGTCACCATAAACAAAGATATGAAATCATGTACCAGAGAGGCTTGTCCATTACAGAATTCCATATGTAAAGCACCCAACCGTTAATTATGTTACTGGAAATATTTGGAACCATCACATCCTATTCCAGTAACCTGGTGACTGATTAATAATCCACATTCATAATGCTTGCAATAAAAAATATATATTTAAATTCATGGGTTCTCATTTCAAAATAACAATTTTGTTTCATAAATATAAGAGTGTATTTTTTTGTAAAAGTGTACGTCGATAAAGATCTGAAACGTATTCGAACTACCAACAAATGCGCCTAAATATTTGGCACTAAATGTAACTGTCCTTATTCTATTTCAGGAAAGCCACGTAGATCCGAGTCTAGCGGAAAAACAACGTATGTTGAAGAAAGCCCGGCTCGCGGACCAACTGAATGACCAGTTATCCCACCGACCCGGGCCTCTTGAGCTCATCAAGAAGAACATCTTGCACACGGAGGAGACCATCGAGACGGCGGTGAAGAGCGGCGTGCTCGCGTTCAAAGCCACGTGCGAGGGAGCGTCCGGCCGGCCCGAGCACCCCTCCTTCTACTGCGGCCCGCCCGAGGAGGTGTCCCCCTCCCCCTCGCCGCCCTCCACCCTCTCCCCCGCCAGCATCGCCTCCCCGCCACAGCACCCGGCGCCCGGTAAGGACAAAAAGAAAAAGAACAAACAAAAGCAACAGCCGAAGGCGCGGTTCAAATTCCACGAGTACAAGGGTCCCCCGAACGCGCAGAAGAGCTGCTCGCCGGTCGGCTCCGTGGAGACCCCTTACGAGCTGCTCCTGCAGCAGCAGCAGCTCCTCCTGCAGCTCATGCTGCCCGCGTCCCCCGCCACCTCCGTCGCGTCCGATTGCTCCGACGGGTACGCGGGCCCTCCGCCGCCGCCGCCGCCGCTCGCCTCCCCCGCGCCCCTCGTGCCCATCGCGCCCCTCGCGCCTCACGCCGCGCACACCTACTCGCTGCCCTGCTCGCGCTTCGAGGACATGAAGGTGTCCGACCTGCGCGCCGAGTGCAAGCGGCGGAACCTGCGCGTGTCCGGACCGAAACCGCAGCTGCTCGACCGCCTGCGCCCGTTCCTC
>OY755183.1:11232453-11629453 GCA_963576735.1 Bedellia somnulentella
GCTAAATCGGATAGAGGGAGAAAGGAGCCCTAACAAGGTGACCAAGCGGGAGGCTGATGTCATACAGTGCGAACCCTCGCGTCCGACAGGAGGCCTATGCCAGTGGCAGGCAAAGGGAGGTTCTAATTCAAGTGTCTTCAACCTCGCTGGCGAGGTCGGTGTCTGGAGCGGTATATTTTTTGTCCGCGAGTGATGGTGGCCTCTGAGGCCTTAAGCTCGCGGGTGATCGGGTCGTTAGAAGTACCTAGGTACGTAGTTTTAATTTCATATATTTTAGCAGTCAATCAACTCCATCAATCATTCGTTCAATGAACGCAAATAATAAATAAATCAATGAGTCGATTTTTTTGACATAGAAAGAAAGAAGAAGAAAGAGATATAATCACAGATTACAATATAGATACTACGATATAATTAAATATTTCTTCTAAAAGAAACCCGGTTAATTTTTTTTAAATATTATTAACTTGTATTATTTATCTTAAGTTTTCAAATACAAATAGAGTGAAATGAACAGTAACGTTAGAAGTTAAAGTGTGTGTCTGTGCACTGTGCAGTGTTTGATCAAGTCTCTTACAGTGGTTTTGTTTGATTACTATTATTTAGTTTAAAATAATAACCCTTTAAACACTACATAGTTATGATATTTTCTGAAACCTTGATTTTCTCCTTATCCTTGCTTGATGTTAGTTTTATTTTATTCATTCAAGTTTACTATATCATTACATTATCTGATTTGGAGTGTGATTATTTAAATGCTCAAGAATGCTGTGAGAAACTCAACTATTGGATGCTACCGAAATACATAACCCATACATTTCTAACGCTGTTATTTTTATTTCAAGGGCAAGTTACATTGTTTTTACTGAACTTGCCTCTTTTAATATGGATGACCTATGAGCGCTTTACCATACCTAAAGGAGATATTGGTATCTATGACCCAGCTGAGATATATAACAGAGGCCAACTGAAAAAGTATTTCAGGGATGTTATGATATACATTGTCTACTACCTCATTTTCTTTTTTATCTATTTATACTGCTTTATTTTGGCACTTTTGAAAGGTGATCCTATAGACAGGAACGCTGATGAAGAGATTATAACTGAAATATAAGTAATTCAATCAAAATGGGCGACAACAAATGTATTAAGTTAAAACCAAAAGAACACATATTAGCTTTTGTTAAGAACCATAGTCTTGTACGAGAAACAAAAGCAACTCCATGTAATCATGCTTTATTGGAAAAGATCACATCAAATTATATAATTGTAAAGAAAATTCTTAGCCATTTGCAGTGGCAGGACCAGTTAATTTGTAAAAGTGTTTCTAAAATTTGGTATGATGCTGTGAAAGCATTGCAGAGAGAGCTTCTTGGTCCAAAAGATTTTGTTGTAGATCTGCGACATGAGGAGGATAATGCCGTTATGAAATTGTCTGGATCTCTTTCCACAGAGCCTCTGGCTGTTTTTACTTTCACAAATTTTACAGGTTTTTGTAAAATGAGCAATTGTACAACTGTGTGTCCAAGCCCATGTGACCAGCCCTGCAAAGATGTGCATTGGTGTAAGTTCCTTAAGTTTAGATACTTATGCTTATAATTACCTTAAAAACCTTAAAAACTCATAAGTTAATTAAATATTAAGTAGTTAAATAAAATAAAAGTAAAGTTCATAATTAATCATAATTAGTTTTTGTAACACTTATAATATATTATATTGTTTTTAAGTATATTACACATAGTATTTATACACCCCCATCCATAATTTGTATGCATCATACCATCATCCTAGGGAAGATATACCAAATAAAACACTTTTAAATAGATTATATTTTTAAATACATACACATACTCATACCTATAAATCCCTAGAAGGGGTAGCCTTAAAGATTTAGATTTAAAATCTCTTCAGGCACTGTTGGAAGTTGAGTAGGGGAGAGATAGTAAAATTATGGTTTTTGGTGATGGATATCCAACCAAATCACCAAAAAAGTACCTAAAAATCCCCAATAGTCTAAGTTGCCGAACACCCACAGGAAGTGGGTAGTGCTATTATTCTACAGAATATTTTATCATTAAACTAGCAACCAATTCAATCACATAGCTTATTCTATCATTATGTTTTGCCGTGTAGTGTTGGCTTAGAATAACACTACCCCATTTCTACCCGTGGGTGATCGTAAGACGGCGACTAAGGGTATAGGGGCTTTTTGAAAGTGATTTTTGGGCGATGCGGTTGGAGACCCGTCACCAAGAACATTTATTATTACCATCTTTTCCCCAATCAACTTCCAACACTGGCTGAGGAATTTCTGATTCCTTAGCTCTGGCTACCCCTTCTAGGGATTTATAGCCGTGAGTATATGTATGTATGTTTTACCCTTATAACAATATTATATTATTTTTCAGTGATGGATTGCATTGATCAAGAATTGTGTTATCCAATGGAGTGTAATCTCATTGTGCGTGCTGTGGCCCAGAGTTATCTGCCATTACCACCATCAATCACTTCTTCTCATGTGGTCAAACGAAATATGCTTTCCCAATCAGCCCCATTTGTTTGTGGCATGTACATACCAAAGATACCAGATGTTCAGTATCAAGTCATTAATGTAAAAGCCAATGGTGATATGAGGAAGGATTTCTTTGATTTGGTGGACAAAGTAGCTGAGACCAGCATCTTTAAGGGAATACTTGTGTTTGTAACAGACAAATATTTGCTCAATTCACAAGATGACATTGTCTTTTTGAGTCATTTTCAGAAGTTGTGAGTATGAATTGTATTTTAATACCATGTTTTGTTGAAAGACTAGTGGAATAACATACATACATATTCTCACGCCGTTAGTTCCCATTGGGGTAGGCAGAGACTATCGATCGCCACTTTGTAGGATCCTGGCAAACCTCTCTGGCTTCATTTAATGTTTTTTGACATGAATTCCTCATGTGGGGATTATTACTCATAAATAAAAGATGTTATTAAAGGAAAGAAAAATTTCGACACTGGCGGGGTTCGAACCCGCGACCTTCGGGGTGCCAACTGACACTGTAGCTCAGTTGGCAGAGCGACGGGGGCGTATACCCGAAGGTCGCGGGTTCGAACCCCGCCAGTGTCGAAATTTTTCTTTCCCTTAATAACATCTTTTATTTATGACTCTCTGGCTTCGTTCGTTAGTGGAATAAACATATACATTTTAAATACCTATGTAGTTTTTGCGTGTATATCTTTAAATAGAGAACCCTTTTTATATTTTGACTCTTTGCTTGTTCATATTTAAGCAACACAATAGTTAAAACTATGATACGATGAACATTTTGTTTATGCTGTATATCCCTAAAGGTGTGGCAGAGATACTATTACTACTGCACATATATACATTAATTATAGTGTCTGTTTGTAATATTTAGAATAATCACATTTTATAATGAATAAATGTATTTCTTTCTTTAATTAAATGCATGTGGATACACAGGTTATACACAAAATCAGCACTATGAAACTGCTAGTCCTTTTTAATTCTTTTTTTTTACGTCTTAGAATGGAATTGCACGTACCATTTTGTGAGAGTACTTGCATCTATGTGCTTGGTTTTCAAAACACTGAAATATTGGATTGAATCAGGCGTTACTTTGCGGAAATCCATAGCAATACTAATATTAATAAATTTCTTCGCTTAATTCCGCTAAATAATACCTGCAGTTTTCATGCAACATGCACTGTGCACCGCCCGCCCTTCCACTTACAAGAAATCGAAAAGCAGACAATGCACCACACACACACCCGCAAGCGAAAACCACAGGCAACCACAAACATGCGACGCGTTTCGACTCAACACGAGTCATTGACTAGCAGTTAGTAGACAGTTCGGCAGCTGACCACCGAGTACTCGGCTCGGTGGTCAGCTGCCGAACTGTCTACTAACTGCTAGTCAATGACTCGTGTTGAGTCGAAACGCGTCGCATGTTTGTGGTTGCCTGTGGTTTTCGCTTGCGGGTGTGTGTGTGGTGCATTGTCTGCTTTTCGATTTCTTGTAAGTGGAAGGGCGGGCGGTGCACAGTGCATGTTGCATGAAAACTGCAGGTATTATTTAGCGGAATTAAGCGAAGAAATTTATTAATATTAGTATTAACACTGAAATAGTCAAATAATAATAGAAATAGATTTAATTTATTTATGTGTTATTCATATTGTCTATCTGACTAATGTCACCTCTTTGTACATCATAGACATATATTTAAGGTACATACAGATTAGTTTTGTATATGTTTCAGACAACCAGACACCCCATTTGCTCTCGGAGGCTGTATAGTTGATGACACGGTGTATGAGAGAAGCGATCTACAATTCTTCATCAATAACATCAACACTGATGTTACTGGAGTGGACTTCATCAGTGAGAATGTAGTGTCCCTTGCAATGTTCACTATACCGAAAACACTGTCAAGTGACGCTGGATCATTTGAGATGTATTCATTTGTAGTGGAATCATCTGAGTGGACAAAGCCTAAAATACTGAAATCTATTAAAGAGGTAAATCAAAGTTCTATATTATAATATATGTAGGAGCTAATCTCTGGATTTACTTAGCTAATGCAAATCTACATTAATGCCAGATTGAGATAGAGTGTGCATTATAATAAATAAGAGTGTCTCATAATTTTAATTTGTTAATTATTATTTTAAAATGTTATCGCATTAGGTTATGCCTGTATTGACTATGTTTTTTCGAATAAATAAATATTTTTTTCTGTATCATCAAAAGGCTACCAGTGCGAAATCAGGATGGATACTAGAAAATGAAGTGATGTTGTTTCTATATTCATTGTTAAAGAAGAAGATGATTCATTCAGTATCTTATGTCTCAAAATGCACAGCGCCAAATGAAATGCGGTAAAATGTGGAAATCAGTTTCTTTTCTGTGTTTTGTAATCTACACTGTGATTAATTCTTAATTTTATTAAAGTAACTTTCTTCACTTCTAAAACTCGGAATAGAAAAAGAACCTGTCTTCACCTGTACTCATTGCTCTTAATTATTAAAAGGGGTAGCCAAAGCTTCTAACTTAAAAAACACTCTAGTCATAACTGGAAGTCGAGCGGGGAAAAATTGTGAAATAAAGAATGGTTAGTTGCCCGCACATCGTACAACTTATCGTTCTTCTGACTATTGCGTGTTATTTATCAGCTGGTGATCAGGCCTGGACACATCACTAACGTGATTGGGGCAATCCTGCATTTCCGCATTTCAGTATAATAAATGACAGTGACTTTCATGAATGTATTAAGACAGAATATCTATTTGCATATAGGCCTGCCCTCTATCACGCGAGTACACTGTCTAAGCAAAACGTGGGTACCTTCTCTAGACACTAGATGGCGCTGCCATGTGAGTTCAGAAGTAATAATACCTTTGCCAACCCCTTCGGGGATAAACGGCGTGAACGTTTATGTTATGTTATCTATTAGAAGTCAAACTTTTATGGTAGTTGTGATAGAATCATTGTCTTTTTACCGTAAAATTACTCGGTCGGTCGATAGATGGCATGGATTCTGACGCTCTGACTTTGTGACTATTGCCATGAGCATCTGAATTATGTATATATAAAAGACAATTAAATTGTACAATAGCTAATTTGTATTGTATTTCTTTATTACAGTTTTCGGAAAGTGTTCCTCGCTATGAAAACACAGTCGTATTCAAGCTATCTTGCGTGGGTCGAGACGACAGGCATGACTTCGAACAAAACACTTTTAGATCGTTTTTCCCAAATACCCCCCTCATCGGTTGCTATGGAAACGGCGAAATTGGTTTGAACCACCCGACCAGGCCACAGACAGTGGCGCCCCCAAATACTGTAAAACGGCTCAGAAGAGATAAAGATGAAAATAGTTTACTTTATTCTTATTCGACAGTTTTTGTTTATTTAGGATGGGGGAAAGTTTTGTGAAGTTTTCTGTTGGCTATACCATGAATTTGTGTTGTAAATATAGGTGTTTGTGTTTGATGTAAAGATGTGCTATGTTAATTCGGTATGCAAAGTTTTACTAAAGTGATGCTGATTACAAAACCATTTCGAGATATTATGGTTATAAACAATATTTTCTTGAAATTATATTAATTGAAGCTAAGATGACTGTTATTTTATCAAAAAACTGTAACAGTGTTTGACCTTCAATGTTGTTTCAAAGACAAACGATTTTGCAGTTTATTAATAAAATATCGAAAATCATAGGTTTGTTTAGTATAATATCGTAATAATTTCATTTGAAATCACAAATTCATGATATGTTTTGCAATCAGCAACATTTTTATAAAACATTTCGTTTCATTTGCATGTCGCTACGTGATTTTATCGATAGATGACGTCATTAATTACAAAAGTTGAACAATCTTTAAAAAATCATAACTTTGCAATTACTTATTTTAAATGGAAAATATTCAAATTAGTCTTTTATTTTCGTGTTTACTATCGAATAAAAATATTTAATAAATACCAAAAAAAACTTTGCATACCGAATTGTATAAGAATTGATGTAAATCAAATGGGGTGGTTCGGATTTATTACTTGCACTAAGTAGTATGCAAGTTGTAGTTTTTTAACGAATCTCATTTTCACTGAACACCGTTTTTAATTTTAAATACATATTCTCACGCCATTTGTTCCCATGTAGGTAGGCATAGGCTATCAATCGTTTTTGTGTACAATTCTAGCTATACTTTCGATCTAAATTTACATTCATCAGCCCTTTCATACATGCAATTATTCACACTTCAGACGCCGCCGGCCATTTGAAGCCCATTATCTACTTGATCTTAATGTTACATAGTCATTCTTTACTAAAATTCTGATCCACATTGGTTTTATTAATCTCTTTTCAATAATCCCTTTGTGTGCCTAAACCATCTTCACATTCTTTTTACATTATCATCTTATACACCACACCTTTAACAAATCACACTTTTATATATTACTCGTAAAAATTGCGCAAAAACTAATTAAGTATAACTTAGTCACTTATAATATAAGTATATATATTATATAAGGCTATCGTATAATTTAGGGTATGTGATGTCATACTGAAGGCCTACTCTTCACATCGAGAACGATATTAGGCATGCGTATCTTTTCTAACACCAATTAATTTCCGTCTAGAACGCGTGAATCGAATATTCGTATTTTGTCATTTTTGATAAGTGAGTATACATGATGATATACGACGAATCCAACGATGCCTCCGTAGTTGTCCTTGGTTTCACCTACTAGAAACCGCCAATATGATATGGTTCTATACATAATTTAAATCTTTTTGTTCATGAAAACCTCATGTGGGGATTATTACTAATAGATAAAGAATAAATAAAGGAAAGAAAAATTTCGACACAGGCGGGAATCGAACCCGCGACCTCGGGTATACGCCCCTGTCGCTCTGCCAATTGACACGGTAGCTCATTTCCCGCCTGTGTAGAAATTTTTCTTTCCTTTATTTATTCTTTATCTATTGGTTCTATACATTTCAAAATGTCAAAATATTCCTACTATTGTTTTTTATAAGCTCACATTTTTATTCCTGCTAATTGAAGATTAGCCTTTTATTTCGATATTTTTTTTTTGTTTTCTGATGTTGTTTATGTCGATATTATTAAATATATTACATAGTTAAGAAGTTATACCATACTCAAGTCATTAACTTACTGACATTGAGTCTTAATTCGGCCTGTGTGTTTTAATAATTTCTATTTATTTGATTGTTAATTGCAAATAAAACTATTACAGAATACACACCCGAAAACCCTATATTTTTATTTTTAGATGTAATAGATGAATAACAAGCATCATTTGAGTTTGTACTTGAATTAATGCTAAGTTATATGAAAGTATATTAATTTATGTTTAGTTTAATTTAATATGCTTAAGTAACGTTATAAATTGTTGTTTTATCTGTCTGTAAGTATCTGTGTAGTTTTGTACAATAAAGCTGTGAACAATGGTAAGATTAGTGTGCGCAACGCATGACGTGTGAAATAAAACATTTAAAGGGATAACTGTTTTTTGATTTCTTATCATATTTCTACTAACGCATATGCACTTCCAAGGCATTAAATTCTAATAACAATCAGATACTTATTTTTAGCTTAAATAGAAAAATCCCGTACCCTTAGTCACCTCAAACATCCAATGTAAGCGATGGGGTAGTGGTATTCCATATTCAAAGCCAAAACATTAAACGGTAAAAAGTACCTAATACAACATACAAAACAAATTCAATTGACCAAATGATCTTCAAATAGTTTTTAAAGAACCAGTTACTTTGTATATCTCATTAGTTGCATATTTTGTGAAAACAAAAGCCTATCACAATAGCTAATCACTTCCTTTTTTGGAAGTCTGTTAATCACCCATGAAGAAAAAACGTAATGAGATGCAAGCAGGTCATAGACAATTATTCTATAATCAACTTTAACTGCGCGGCTGGATTGTAAAGCCTTTGAGAATTTTACGTAGGCATTGTTATGAGGATACTTATGTTATATTATAAAATCATACGAGGTTGTTGATGCCAGTCTGCTAGCAAATGATAAGTAAAGATTAATATTCTCATGGCTGTGTACTGCCGACTTAGAATAGCATTACCCTATTTCTTCCCGTGGATGTGCGTAAGAGACGACTAAGAGCTTTTAAAAAGATTTTTGGGCGATTCGGTTGGAACTCATCACCAACAACATTTATTTTACAATAATTTCCCCCTCATTGCCGTGTAGTGCCGGCTGAGAATTTCACTACCCCTTTCTACCCGAGGGTGTCGTATGAGGCGACTAAGGGTGTGGGGCTTTTTAAGCGGTTTTTGGGCGATGCGGTTGGAGACCCATCACCAACGATACTTTATTTTTTTTATCTTCTCCCCTATTAACTTCCAAATGCGGCTGAGGAGTTTCTAGCTGTGAAGCTCTGGCTACCCCTTTTTCGGATTTACGGCCGTGAGTATATGTATGTATGTATGTATGTTCCCCCTCAACTTCCAAAAGTGGCTGAAGAATTTCTTTTTCTGAAGCTCTGGCTGCCCTTAAAGGAATTTATAGCCGTGAATGTAGTCGTACTGTAATATATATACTCTTAAAAACATTTTTTTTAACAGAAGCATAGAACTTATACCTAGTGGACTGGCACACGAAGATTGGGGTAACATTATTTATAAAACGGTAAAAAAATAATTTGTAGCGTCTGCTTAATATAATTATTAATAATTATATTAAAATTAATTATAATAAAACTTACCCATTTTTTATACTGTTTCATGTATGGGGAGCATCCATCAATCAGCATTTTTATAAAATTTAACCTTAAAGCGGTTTATAGTTTACAACTACATATATATTTTTAGCCCCGCAATAGATATATTTTCAAAAATTAATCGTTGTCACATTCGAACAGACAGACAGGCAGACAGATAGGCATGACATTAACAAAAAGAAAACCGACTTCATACTTGGAAAAACAACCGAAAATAAACAATCTAGTACTAAAAGTACGAAATAAGTTTTATAATTGAATATGAGTACTCGGCTGTCCCAAAAAGAAAAGCAGTATGGCACAGTTACCATTTTTTTCAGGAGAGCGAAAAAACATATTTTTGGTAAGCCACACAAAATTTAACAATAATCGATCAATATAAGTATTGGGTATCATGGATACTATGATTGCGCATTTATTTGTATTTAAAAGAAGTATATTAACTGATTCGTGCATGTTTTACGGCACTAAATAATTTAAAATTTGTTTTCATGATTTGTTTAAATCTGTATTACCATATAAAAACACAGCAACGCACCTTGTCCTATTGTAATTTATGGTTATTTACTATAACATACATACATATACTAGAACATACATACATATACATACATAACTTACTCACGGCTATAAATCCCTAGAAGGGGTAGCCAGAGTAAGGAATCAGAAATTCCTCAGCCACTTTTGGAAATTGTGTGGGGAAAAGATGGTGAAATAATGGTTGTTGGTGATGGGTCTCCAACCGCATCGCCCACCACAACAAAACACGGTAAATACCAAAATAATTGGAACTAAACTTTTTCGAATTGCGGTACGGTCAGCAACATAGTCACTTCACCCAATACCTTTGTATGCTAGAACTAACTGAAAATTTTTCAAAGGGTCTCCATTGAGTCGTGGTCACCTCTTCTTTTTTGGCCAATCAAATTAAGCATCGGGTTTCCACAATCTTGATTTTCTATTGACATTGCAACACAATATTTTTGAAGTCTTCGAAATCAGAAACTGATTGCTTTCTAGTAATTTTTGTCCAATATTACCGTGAACAGAATCATCACTCATGAGTGTGACCGTTTGTTAGATAGCAGCAATATGCAGCAATCAAAATTATTCTACTCCGCTCCATTCTCTTTAAAAACAGTAAATTACGCTTGCAAAAATAATTACATCCAGTAAAAACGTGCTCTAGCGCCGATGCGACGAACGGCGACAAGTAGCTGCCGCATCCCCCGATGTACCTGAAGCCACCTCCAACGAATGCCGTGCGGAATCCGCTTCGCGCCAAATAGAAATTTCGTGAAATTTAGGTTTAAATGTTGACGGGCATGTGCTTTATAGTTAAATTTGTGGGCATCATCATCTTTTTTCAAGCATAATCCCCATATAGGAAACCCAGCAAGTCTCATTCACAATTAATAAAAAACAGTAAGACTCGCGACTTACTCTGTTTAATTTTGGTAACTGTTCCTGGCTTCGTTTAGTTTTTGGGGATCGCTTTTTCACGAGTGGACTTGCTGTGTTTTGTATTTTTTTATCTCGAAAACTAGAGCCTCTTTTTATGAACGGGTCTTTGCATCTTGTAGGGACTTGCTTTATTTATAGAGTGATGTTGATACCTAGATTTTGAGGACCATGTGCCATACTGCTTTTCTTTTTGGGACAGCCGTACTGTGATTAATACCTTTGCAATTTCTTTATTCCACACGCGTCAGTTCAACCTACCTAAATCTCAAAATTCTCTTAAGTTAATTTGTGAGCCGGTGCCAGCCTCGATGATATTTGATAATAAGAAGTGTGTATATCGCACTTCATATATGTACATGTAAAATGTAGGGTACCTTGTAGTTGTTGGGTAAATGGATTTTTGTACGTATCACCATTTAAAACGTTAGGCGATAGATATATATTGTTTAGATTGTAATAATCAGAGATAGATAGTAGGGTGAATTTACTTTTGTTTGACTGGCACCGACTCAAAAATTAATTTAAGAGAATTGTAATATTTAGGTAGGTTGAACTGACGCGTGTGGAATAAAGAAATTGGTAAGGTATTAATCACAGTAGGTACTCATATTCAATTATAAAACTTATTTCGTACTTTTTAGTACTAGATTGTTTATTTTCGGTTGTTTTTCCAACTATGAAGTCGGTTTTCTTTTTGTTAAAAATTATTTTATTTTACGACTTTTAGAGATGAGTAGACCTGGCAAAGATGCCTCTCGGATGAGGAAGCGACGGTTACTGTATTATTCTTCTTATTTCCGGTATTTCTATTATAGTTCGATATTAAATAGGCTCAACCATATATAACCTTACATTGCTCTTGAAATCCTTCGAAAGGCGATGGTCTACAATTCTACATCTCAAGAAAGACTCAAACGTTGATGCCGAATGTCCCTGAAGGTTAGCAGAGGTAGTAATACTTCTGAATATCACGTGACATTGTCACCTGTTGTTCAGAGTAATCAGGATTTGCTTAGGCAGTGTTCTCACGTTATACAGGGCAGGCCTATCGGCGTTTTGAACAAATAAACTGTCACATGATTGTGAGTTTCGACAGTCTCCTCGATTTCCTGGAATGCCATCATCAGATCCTGGTCTCATGGTACTTTCTCGGTAACAATAACATAACAAAAGAAATGTTTAGTGAACCTGTACTTCTCTTCATAAAAGCTACGAAAAGGAGTATAAATCTATATAGAATGTGGAAAGGTCTGTTTCTTAATACCTAGTGATTGAGGACCCACACCTTCCATCATCAGCTCAGCAGCATAACAATATGATTTTCAGAAGCAAATGCCAATATAAGTTCAGAAAATATGTAAAACGCGGTACATTTGCCTATAAAATTTGAGGGTGCCCCTCGATTTCTCCAGGATCCCATCATCAGACCCTGATATCCTCATCATGGTACCAATCCGGGAGTATTTTCTTTCGAACAAAAAAATAATAATTAAAATCGGTTCACAAATGGCGAAGTAATCGGCGAACAAACATAAAAAAAAAAAATATACGGTCGAATTGAGAACATTCCTTTTTTTAAGTCGGTTAAAAAGATACTAGGGCAGCTCAGCTTATTGCCAGAATCATTATGCACGTAAAATAATTGGCATGCTTTGTCTGTTTATTTTTCCAATAAATCACGTGATGTTCAATCTGTTGTAGCAAATTATGTAGAAATTATATTTGGTCCGAACTATGCTTTTAAATTACTTCTTCAATACTGAGGACGCAGCTCAATACTCCTCCAGAACAGCCAGCCGTGAAATTGGGCCTGTCGTGAAAAAACAAGACAATTGGCAACCCTAATCAAGATAATTTAGAATGTATTTCTAAACCATATCATCATTTTAAAATCGAAAGTGATTGCGTTCCCGTGTGCAGCCTTGCTGGTAATTTCAACGATAGACGAGGCGCCCAGCGAACGATTTGCTGCGATTTAATTCGAATAATCAACATCGGTTCATAAATGGCAAAGTAATCGGCGAACAAACATAAAAAAAATATACGGTCGAATTGAGAACACTCCTTTTTTTGAAGTCGGTTAAAAACTAATGAATTTTAAAAATAAATTTTAAAAGTCAAAAAGAATAACTTAAATTTTATGTAAAAAAATAATGGGCAAGTTTTAGTATGATTACTACAGAAATTGGTAGAGCCATGTGTAGGAATTTTGAGGATAAATAATGGAATTTAGAAATTTACTAAATTAGAGATTGTTTCTCCATGGAAAACTTTTCAAAAATCGTTATCGCAGCCACACAATATAAGATGTCCCTTTCTACTCATTGGACACTCTTGGCCTCGTGACGTTTAGGACTTGTAAATTTTTCAAGATCATCTTAGTTATTAGTTTTAAATGTAATTTTAGGAAATCGATTCTTATTTTGTTTTACAGCCTCCTGAAGAAGGTAGAAGTGAGTCCAGGTGCGAATATTTATTTGTTATTATTAATACATTTTCTCACGGCTCTCTATCCCAAAAAGGGTAGACATAGCTTCGGAGTTACAAATTCCTCATCCTCAGTCACTTCTGGAAGTTGAGTAGGTAGAAAACTGTAAAGATAATTACAAACAAAAACCATTTATTACCACCGCAAAAATTATCCCGGAAATAAAAACCTATGACCTTTCAGAAGAGAGGCATGGTATATTTAAGATAGCTTTTTAATAACATATACTTTTATAATTAAACTCATCGAAATCTGAACCTGACTGGTTCAAACAACAACTGGTTTCACCGCGACCTCGCCATTGACATTTTTGTTACAAATGTTGAACAGTTCTTTTTTTTATATTGACATACTTATTCGATAAAATATGCATATCTATAGAATACAATTTTTGCAAAAAATGTATTTGATATCACAGTATCTTTATACTTACAAGTTTTAATACCAACATGCCTAACTTGGATCGATTTCTTACTGTTTAAATACACAATGACAATTATTAACAAACAATTAAAATAATGAAAATTTCTGACGCTTACAACTTATTTCTTTCAAATCTTATGGCGTTTCAATTAATCGACATAATCCACGTTGAAACTTAGTTTATTATGATAGTTTGTCTGAGATATAATCATGATAAAATCTTATCCATCATAATCATAAATTAATATAGCCAAGTGTAATTTCATCACCATTATGTATAAACAATGAAAAAAAAAACAAGGGTATAAATTTATTGTTCAAGTTAATATCATGTTAATGAGAATAATTAGAGAGTCATCAATTCATTTTTGTAATAATTTGGGTAAAAATTAGTAAATTTATTTGGATGAGCAACTTTAAACATTAATTATAAGTTAAATTTTTAAATGCCTTGATTTATCTCACTTATATTATAAAGCAAACCCTTTTAAAAATTGAACGTTTCTTGATAGAGAAATAAGAAAAATGTTATACAAGCATCACCCCTCTATTCCATCCTGTTGATAAAAATTTTTGCTTTCCCTCCAAAAATATTTTTTTTTATGGAAAATTTATGTAACTATTTTACTTCTAAATCCCTACTAAAAAGCTGTATATACTAGGTGGGCAATAAAGCTTCGCATGCCAAAATTTGGAGCGAAGCTGAACGTAATTAATGAGATAGCAGAGTTGTTTACAATAGTTTCCCATACACTTACACGGGAAACTTTAGAGGGTCACCATTTCTCAATGGTAACATTTATTCGAAAAATTTCTCCGTCACAACCTGGTCCTTGATGTCGGATATACCGCTTAGGAGAAGTAAGGTAAGCTGTGTAGTGTCGGCTTAGAATAGCACTACCCCATTTCTTCCGGTGGGTGTACGTTAGTGGCGACTAACGGACTTGGGGCTTATTAAGGGATTTTTGGGCGATGCGGTTGGAGACCCATCACCAACAACCTTTATTCTACCATCTTTTCCCCACTCAACTTCCAAAAGTGGCTGAGGAATTTCTAATTTCTCAGCTCTAGCTACCTCTTTTAGGGATTTATAGCCGTGAGTATATGTATGTATGTATGTATGAGAAGTAAGGTTACATGTAAATACAAAAGTCCTTAAAGTTGATTTTTTAAAATTATTTTCTTGAATATTAAAAGAAACGGCTACAAAAGAAATCAATTATAAAAATTTGGAATTCCGTAATAATGAGGTTTTGTTTGGTCTGTGCTTGAATTAGCTTGTAACGACCGGGTCCTATATACAAACCCTTAAATAAGAAACGAACACTGCTAAATTATCAGCATATAATATAGCTTACCCACCTGTGCTTTCAGGGAAAACTTTTGTTATAAGATGGTGCAGACCTTGATGAATTTAGATTAAATATTTATATTTCAAGTATAACAATATAACTCATATTATTATCTAAATTAAAGTAAGAGGTTAATTTTTAACACTAGTTAAACGTCGGTCGGGTTATTAATAGCTGAATTGTGTTTTTTGATAAGCATTGTAACTAAGACAATAGATAGTCCGAATTTTTTACAATATAATGTACCATCTAGAAGGGTAAGAAGCGATAATGACATTGTTGTACCATCTTGAACTATCGTCAAAACCCTTTTATAATAAGAGTAAGTGATATGTTCCGTGTAGTGCCGGCCTAGAATGTCACTACCCCTTTCTACCCACGGGTGTCATAAGGGGCTTTCTAAGTGGTTTTTGAGCGATGCTGTTGGTCCCCACCTACACCAACGATATTTTATTTTTACCATCTTGTCCCCTATCAACTTCCAAATGTGGCTGAGGAGTTTCTAGGTCTGAAGCTCTGGCGACCCCTTTTTGAGATTTGAGGCCTTGAGTATATGTATGTATTTTATTACAAAGAATTGGATCTATTTTGCACTAAAACGTAAACACGGTCAGACGAGTTGTCGGTGTCGGTGGTGTGTTTTTTAATAGTTAATTTTATTTTGATATTGTTTTTATATAGCTCAATTAATTGCTGTATAGTGTCGGCTTAGAATAGCACTACCCCATTTCTTCTGGTGGGTGTACGTAAGAGGCGACTAACGGTATTGGGGCTATTAAGGGGTTTTTGGGCGATGCGGTTGGAGACCCATCACTAACAACCTTTATTTTAGAAGAAGAAGAAGAAAAACGTTTATTCGCCATTTGTAGGCACAAGAAGAACAAGTAACATAAATTTTTACAACTTAATTTTAACAACATTTAAAATAAATTAATTTTTACCTAATATTTTTTTATTATAAATTTAAGTTTTACCATCTTTTCCCCCCTCAAGTTTCTAAAAGTGGCTGAGGAACTTCTAGTACCTTAGCTCTGGCTACCCCTTCTAGGTATTTACAGCCGTGAGTAGGTATATGTAAGTATACACTTAATGAAGTCTTACAAAATATAAATATTTTATTTACTTAGTGAGAGTATGTTGTATTTAGTATTGTACTGCCATATAAGTCACTATTGGATACTCAAGCAAAAGCTGCTGGACAAGCACGAGCGCAATTTTATCGACACGATAACGGTTAGAATGAGATGGCAGTATACGATACTAAGTAAGTGCGTAAGAGATGGCTGCTTTATCCCACGCGATAACTAGTTTAAACACGGCTCGTGCTTGCCCTTCTGATGCTTATTGGTGTTTAATCGTAAGAGTCTATAAGTAGCTCAGTGATAACAGACAAACAGGTAAGTGACAACCGTGATAGCTCAATGGGTAGAACACCGGTTATCGTGCAAACGACTAGTGTTCAAATTCCGGGTCGGGCCTACACCAATTTGTCTTTTCTAAAGACATATGTGTGGTAAATAAACAGTGAGGGAAACCATCGTGAGGAAACCCACATGGCTGAGTCGTACTTAGTCATGTGACAGTGTATTCGTATAAAACGGCGATAGGTTTGGCCCCTATCACGTGAGTACACTGTCCATGCAAAACGTGGGTACTTTGAACACCAGGTGACAAAGTCATGTGATGTTCAGAAGTATTGGTACCTTTGCCAACCCCTTCGGGGATATTCGGCGTGAACGTTTATGTTATGTTATTCTATAAGTATGATAGGCTGTGTAGTGTTGGCTTAGAACAGCACTACCCCATTTCTTCCGGTGGGTGTACGTAAGAGGGGACTAACGGTATTGGGGCTTTTAAGGGATTTTTGGGCGATGCGGTTGGAGACCCATCACCAACAACCTTTATTTTACCACTTTTCCCCACTTAACTATCCAAAAGTGGCTAAGGAATTCCTAATTCCTTAGCTTTGGCTACCTCTTCTAGGGATTTATAGCCGTGAGTATATGTGCGTATGTATGTATTCTATAAGTAGCTTGATGCTTAACAATCAAATTATCTTATTTTATATCGACAGCTGTTGACTTTCCTTTAAAAAAAACAATAACGTAATATGACTTAGAGAAGATGAGTCTGTTGATCACTATGCAGGGGTTCTTCTCACAAAAATAAACCTTCTGAATCTGAAGTATTTGTGTCATTCATTCGAAACACAGACAATACTTTTTATTCAGAAATAAATATTTTTTACATCAACCTTTAAAATAAAATATAAACTGCATCTTTTCCTACAAAAAACTGAGTATCGTGTACCAATGATTTGGTCGTAGTCCAGGGAGAGAGTAGAAGGGGCTGTTCCACTCGCGTAGGTCGGAGCGGCAGTTCCACGGAACGCAAGTTGGTGAACGCACGCTCTCGTGAGCTAGTGGGATATCGAGCTTAACATCGCGGACTTAATAGGCTCAGCTTGAAGTGTAGTGATCCTCGGATGATGACTTCGGCATTGTCGACTGAAACGAATGGTTAGGTTAGTTGAAGACTCAGTGTTTCTGCTCACTTTTTTTGGATTGTGCCGTGGTGGAATTTGGTAATTTTTAATTTTTTTTGGTATTTAGGAAAGTGTTTTGCGAAATAAAAAATATTCTGAATTAAGAAAAAAATATGAGATATAATTTACATATTGGTGAATAAACGCAAAAAAATATAATATGGAAATATTAATTTTAATATTTTGATTTAGAAATAATTCAGGGCGATATTTTAGCGCAATAAAGTTAGGTACAAATATAAACGTAGTCGATCGTCTTAATGAAAGATGACATTACTGATATAAGTTATACATACGGAATATCTTATATTTCACAACTATCATTTTAAATATCAGTTATAAAACAAAAAGAAAGGAAATTTAATAGAATATGTACCGGATATGAAAGTTTTGTAATCAACGCGCGAATCAAAACAAAAGAAGCCGCCGTACAAGTTCATCTAGATTAAAGTATATATCTTAAACTAGTTAGCAAATCTGTTGTCGGTTGTCGCGAACATACTCAGATCGTATTAAACGTGTGCTGTTATTGCACGGCATAATCTGATTGAGATACAAGATATATCGCCACAAAACACGCGCACACAAAGGCGGACAAAGACATGCGGCTCTGGAATATTAGATGAAAACAACGATAGGGCACTTATTATTCTTTGAAATATTCTAAGAATATATTTATTTGTATAGTACACCTTCAAAAGTTAGTTGACTTTTTATAACCGAGTCAAACCCTCTGAGGAAAGTACAATCATCAACATAAATATAAACTTTATCAGAAGAATGGCAACATTGGAGCATAATTATAAATATTTAGGAATTATTAAAAATATTTACATTTACAACTTCAATTAAAATATAATAAATAAATAGTACTTCTAAACAAAGAACTTCATGAAATTCATCGCTCTAGCAGTACATGGTTTCATGCCTAAAATACTGTCAACATTGCCTCTTTGAATCGCCAAACTGATTCGATGGCCAAGGTAGAATTTATTTTTTTATTCGAACATTGACTTTTTAAATGTAGTTTTAAATATAGATATTGAACTCTATAATACTTGGAATATCAATACTCTATAATTTTGAGTGATGTAGCTTGAGAACCTATCACTAGTGATATTTATTTTAACTATCTTCTCCCCAAATCTACTTCCACAAGTGCCTGAGAAATATTTGATTTTGAAGTTATGGCTACCCTTTTTAGGTAATTAATTAAAGCAGAGATTAAATGAACTCTATCTAAAATCACAGTTAGACCAAAATGTAAACCTTTTGGTTATAAAATTTAACGTTAATTACTAAGAAGCTGAGCAAAATGTACATACACAAGATCATTTAATGGGAGCAACTTAAGTCTCAAACTTTTTGCTAAATTTATTTAGTCGTAATAGTTGTCGCATAATATTCTAGAATATTAATAATTCATTTACCTTTGAAAATAAGGCTCCTCGGCTACTCATATGCCGCATTTTTTTAAGAAACAGCATTTATAGTCTACGGGCTAAAGTTAAGCCTACAAAATTGTGCAAAGTTATCTTTATGCCAAATTTAGTTATCCCTATAAGTCTATATTTGCTAGCTGTTATAGGTCTATTTAGTATTTACCATAAGAAGCGTTGTGGCGGATGTGTCTTAACTACAGTGCAAATTATAGAGCGGATGTAGGTAGAGGTATTAAATATTGATACCTTAATGGCTTTAATTAAAAGAGGCATATGCAAAATTTTCTAAGTTTAAGCAAGTTTATTTCAATATGTATAAATAACATTAAATTTACCTGCTATTTTATAGTTATTATATATATAGTTATATCGTGACTGCTTACATAATTATTTATAGCACATCATAAGTTTGTGCATATCATATTTGAATATTATGATCTTTGATAGAAGAATTCAGTTGGCAGTTCTGTTTCTCAAAGCAATTCTATTTAGATAAACAAAATTGAGGTCACTAAATATCATTCAAATATAAAATTTTAAATGCCTAACAAACTTATACGCTAAAATTTAATAATCTCTAATATAAACTTACTTAACATATATAAATATTAAACAAAAATGACAATTAAATAGTTTTACTTGTTATACAATGACTAAAAATGTTACATATCAGTAAATGTTGTTTTAGTTCAAAATCGCAATGATTATGTTTCAAAGAAAACGTTTATGATACATTTTATACGATTTTAAATGGTTCAGTCTTCACTGCAATGTAGTAGTTTTTAACAAAAAAAAAAGGAGACACTATATGAATTAAAAACATAATCAATTAAAGAGACGTCATCGCTCTAATATAAACGAATGAGTTGGTGTCAGCGAAACGATCCGCCACCGCCGCCGGAGAGAGGCTCTCACGAATGTTCACTTTCTCCACTACGATAATCACCGAAATTCACATTATTTAAGTTAATTTATCAAAATAACATCACATATTTACTGCTTGTCTTCTATAACCAATGATTATTTCATATTGTCTAAAAATATCTGGTATATAATAAATTACCCATCTATACCCGAAGTTATAAAACCACTAACTAGAATAACACTACCCCATTTCGTAAGAGACGACTAAGGGTCTAGGGGCTTTTTAAGTGATTTTTGGGCGATGTGGTTGGAGACCCGTCATCAAAATCATTTATTATTACAATCTTTTCCCCAATCAACTTCCGAAGTGGCTGAGAAATTTCTCATTCCAAAGCTCTGGCTACCCCGTTAAGGGATTTATAGCCGTGATATGTATATGTATGCATGTATAAAACCAAAATAAGAAGCCAGAACTGCAAAATAAAAGCCTTAGCAACTTTTGGAATTTTAGAAGGGATATTCATCATCCAATTGAGTGTCGTTGGTAATGAGTTCCTAAATGCGTCGTTCTACGGTCAATCAAAACAAAAGTGAGCAGAACTTATTTTTATCACAAATAATAGCTAGATAGAATGTTAAAGTAGCATTCACTAATCTTAACATAGTTATGAACTATTTGATGGATGATTCAAATCTAAAGCATTTGATTCAGACAAATCACTCATACTAATTATAGATTCATAATCCCGATGTTAATCTAAATATAAATTGTTTCATTCTATCGAAGCTATTGTTTGATGGTTTATCGCACACCATCTCGATGATAAGAAATTGTAACATCATATTTAAAATCCCTAGAGTTCGGTGGCAACAAAACGTGTTGAAATAATTCACGACAGAATAGGATAATAGTGGACGACATAGTGATTGTGCAACAAACTGTGTTAACTGGACAATTCAACTTTGAAATCAAGTGAAAGTTGTGTTTTGGTGTGAAAGAGTCCAGGTCCGCGGAGGTACAAAGACCGAACAATGGACCACCTGTTCCGACAGCGGCGGATCAGCGTGCCTAAGAGGTAACCATTACTATTAATAACACTCTCATACATTGTCCTACTAACTGCTTCTTTTCTTTCTTCACTTATTATGTTTCACAACAAAGTTGAGCTATTGAAGCGTCTATTAGAATTCATAGTCACGCGTTTCGTTGTGAGTTATTGTTTTAAATGTAGTCTTTTGTTGGGTTGAGGTGAGCCCTTAGGAGAGTTGGTGACAGTTATGAGATGAGTTTTGCTAATTAATCATTCTTAATTGAGGAAAAATTCCGTTGCGAAAAACATCGTTAGAAGTTTCGATGCAAATGGCTTAGCTTTAGTTGCTTGGAAGGTACAGTACTCGTATATAAAGCTTATGAGACGGAAAGAAATAATAAGATTTAAAAAGTCTCTACATACGAGGAGAACTGGGATGAACTAGTAACTATATATTTCTTATCCAGGAATATGCGAAGTGAAAGCTGTGTTATTTAACGTTAATTGAGTAATTAACTACGATCGCTTTACAAAAAATACGAATCTGTTTTAATGATGTTATTTTTCTGAAATGAAAGTCAGAGCAACATTTCCGCGCGGCTGAGGTGAATCCAATCAATCCGAACAATCGAATAAGTGCAAAACATTGAATTGACTTGACGCTAATCGCCTATTTACGATTGTTACACTGTTTCTTACTTGTAGAGGGGTAGTGAGGTGAATGACATAGTCAGAACGAATGAATAGAAGAAACCCGGCGTGATGTGGCACGGTTTTTGTGTTCCACATCACACGAGTGCGTCTAGATAGCGGCGGCGGCGGCGGCGGCGTGCATTGTTTACCTAAGTGTATTGACTTAATCTATGCAGTACTAGCAAGTACACATGTGAAGTTAAATGGACATTAGAAGGGTTTCTTTGTAGATAGACTTTCAAGAGATTCCATGTGAATGTACCTAAGGAGATTTTGATACTCTGCTCTGACTAAAAAATCTTGCTCAGATTTTTTGGTTATTATAGCCGTGAGTAGGTAGGGAGAAAAATGCTTCTATGGTTATGCTTTAATGATAAATCATCTGAAAGATCACAAACTTAGGGTGTAATATTAATGCATCTCAATAGAAAACATGTTAAACACAAAGTTGAACGTAAATATTAATGCTATGCGTCTGTTACTAAATGATCAGAAACCACTCAATAAAATAATAGTTCAACAGTAGTTGTGTTCTGTTAAAACCATAGTGTCTTTACCTTATATTTATTACTTGAAGTATTACTAACCGATATTAGAACTTTTCAGCGCGAGGTTACTTTATTCAATGATGTGCGTCCGAAGAATGTAAGATGTTCTGTTTTTTAAAATTGGAAAACACCTTGTGTACGATAGCGTATTAACATTGACATATTATTTGAATAATAAGATTTATTTAGTTTCCTTAATTCGACCAGTTGCAATTTTTATGAATATACTAAGTAAAATTGTTACAAGAAATATAAATAGTAATTTCCACTAATTGAAATTAATACATTAATCATTAAAAACTCTTCAGATATTTCTCTGGTAATGTTCCTTGTTGTGAGTTATTATATATCTCTGCTGCTCCGTAACTTTGCATAAATGATAAAATTTGCAAAAGATGTCAAAATATCTTTTCGATTCTACTGATAACTCTACATAGGATTGAAACCGTTATAATAATTACATTTTACCCTATTATTAAGAATTCAAAACACGCTCTCCTCCATAGTGCATTGGCCCCTTATGTCCGATCTATAATGTTTTCTAATAACTATTATCTAAATCGATCAAGCATGATCAATCAATCCAAATGCCACTAGCTATTAATTCTCAATTACCGACAGCGGAAGGAAACTAGTGAAGGAAACTCTTCATCACCGAGTCTTTCTCCAATTTAATTTGAAGCGCACCAAGTCTACAATTTTACTATAATATAAACGATGAAAAGAACTGATATGTTAGTCTATTTAGATTACTTAAAGTGGAAACTTGGCTTTCAGAGATTATTTGCTAATTTCTGTTGTAATCACAAATACAGAACATTTAAATATAATTAAATGACATACGTGCATATACTCGCACTTGTAAATTCCAAAAAGGGATAGCCAGAAATTGGATTTTTGGTATGAAAGCTTTTTTCAGCAACTTTTAGCAGTTGATTGGGGGAAAAGATGACGAATTAAAAAATATTTGTGATGAGCATCCAGACAAATCGCACAACAATTATTTCAAAAGCCCCAAAAGGATATGAAGATGAAATGGGTTAGTGCTATTCTAAGCCGGCACTACACAGTAAAATAAATAAAAGTTGAAATCACTTATAATGAGAAACGGACATTCTCTCACTGAACTTCGATAGCTGTTTTTATGTAATTTTACAGTATCCAGCTATTTAGAACGATTTCATATTATTATTAGCCGTTACGTTTTCCATTGCAAGTCATTGGCTCCTGTCATGATACGTGTCTAGTGCATGGACGTATGTCATAAAGATTTTTTTTAAATATTTTTTTATACATTTTACCCATTATGATCTTAAAGGAGGAGGGCATTGTTATTTAGTATGTAGAATTCGCTTATTTTTGTCAACTGGTGTTAAGAAAATCCATTCATTCTATTGGCACTGCGCTTAAAAGTTTTAGGGAAGAAGCCTATATAAATAATACTTGTTTTTTTTGTTTTGGCTGCTACACGTACTGTAGTAAATATTTCACTATTTTAGAAAGTCTGTAAAATAGGTAAAAAAAAATTGGTGATCACTTGGTGATATTAATCATATATTCTGATGGACAAACTTCGCAACTTTAAGCAAATACTATTGGAATCCTGTATCACTTCTGTTATTCATTTTAAAATACTTAAGTGAGCTAACAAGGTTATTTCCAGAAAAGGGTTGCCAGAGTCACGGTGTATATAACTTCTCAGACAGTGTTAGACGTTGAGCAGTGGAGAAGGATGTAAATAATTTACTCTTGGTGACGGATATCCAATAGTATCGCTCAATAATCACTTGAAAAGACCAAGTACACTAGGTCGCCCCGTATGAATCCCCCTTGAGGAGAAAGGGTAAAGCATACGAAATATCTATAAAGTACTACTCTGTGTAAAAAGTATCGGGAATATGTCAATAAAAAGACCCGCGTAATAGAGGTCGTTCAATTTTTTTTACTGCATGATGGTAGCACTGTACTGATTTAGCGCGCAAAATTTGAGCGGGATCTGTCATTTAATTTGTTTTAAAAGTATATATTATAAAGACTGAAGTCTAAGCAAAAGATACAACGATGCTATGGCTTCCACCGGTGGGCGGCGCGGCGGCGGCGACTCACAACTAGAGCGTAAACTATAAACGTTTCCAGCGTCAATGAATTTGTGTTATCATTACCCGTGACATTAGAGAACAGTTTTAATAGCGATCTTTGCAGTCGTCGTGCTAATGAAGACATTCACACGAATATATAAAATTTAAAATATTTTTAATTAAAAAAAAGGTTAAAAGTCTTGACTTCCAAGACACATACATATACTCACGACTGTTTATCCTAAAAAGGGATAGCAAGACCTTCCGAACTTGAAATACATCATTCACTCTTGGAAGTTCATAGCGAAAAGTTTGTATAATAAAGAATGGTTGGTGATGAGTCTCGCCAATCACATTGTCCAAAAAAATACATGAAAAGCCCCAAAACCCTAAGTTGCCTCTTACGGCACCATACTCTAAGCCTGCATATAATCTAGGTATACATATCTTTATATATTATTTCTGTAAGCCTTTTTCATGCTCGGTAGCCTGTGACGCGATGAGTTAAGCTAGAAATTTGGTTCAGGTATCGTTTTGTACAGTTCGCGGCCGTGGTGTGCACAAAATTCAGACATCTGATGTAACTGGATTAAGTCGGCCATCTATTCCCTTTTAACTTCCAGAAGTGACTGAAAATGATTATTCTGAAGGCCTCGATAGCCCTTTTCGGGATTTCTATCCGAGAATAAATGTTTGGTGGTACAAAGTACTTTGATTAAGTATAGATAGATAGATTCATGCTTAGGATACACGCCAACTCTCTTTTCAGGGTTACAGTTACTTTTACTCGCAACATAAACGAGACCTCAAGTCGATTAACTTTTTCCGCCGAGCAAGCGTTTGTTTTTAACTTTCCACAATCATTACAATTACTTTTCTGCAATTGGTAGCTGTAAGTGTATCATTAAACTAGTTTGTGGTCCTCTCTCTGGCGTACTATAAAAAGTAACATTTATATATTTCGTTTGGTAGAACAGATTTTGTTGAAACAAAGTTTGTGTCACCAAACTTTAACCGAGAAGTACTTTGTTACAAAATTGTTTTATCGCCTACTTTGAAATGAGGTTGTAGTGATTTTTCTCTTCGGCGATATTTGATTAGTTTTTCTTTAACTGTTCTTATTTTTTTGTGTGGTTGACTTTATTTAACTTCGAAAAGAAATGTATCACTTACACACTATACCTTTCTGCTTTTGCTTAAAGTTACAGTTTTTCCGTGTTCATTTATGTCGCCTTTCAAATTGTTTTTTATCTGCGTAACCCTACCTCATCTTGTCACTTGATTCAATAAAATAACTATATTTCGTACAACAAATCGTGATCTAAGTGTAACGCCACATTGCACGCAATTCAATCATACCGTATTGTAGGAAAATGGGACATTTGATCAATCTTAATTGGAATTTTTCACCTGTCTTCTATTCGGATTAAACACAAAGAAATGAGGAGGAAGTAGGCAATGCGAATCAAGTGCACTCATTCGCATATGTTTTCTTTGTTAATTGAGTATGGATTATCTTATACAGATAACATCGCGACTATATTACCATGGAGGAACCGTTCTAGCTTTAATGTCATATATACACATATACAAAAATATAAAAAGGGGTAGGGGTAGGTTTGTGGGAAAAATATTATGATAAGATGGACGGTTAATATTATTTTATTTTTTTCGGAAGATTAACAGACTAATACAAACAATATAATACTAATTAAGAATACACAATGCCATTTACAAATCTTCAACTATGTGTTACTATATAGATCCACTAGCCATATCGCCCAACAATTAACTTAAACGCTGCAAAACCCAAATTACCTCTTATGACAACCGCGGGACTAAATGGGTTATTGACCATTTTTTTATGCACAATTGCATATAACCCGACTTTTGTGAATGAATGAATCAACAGTCCCCTTAACATTAAAACACATAGTACAAATGAATATATAACTCCGTAATTGCTATCTAAGAAACGCATTACAAAGTATCCATGTTAGTATCATAGCCTGCCCGCGGTCATCAAAGGCACCAGCTGCACAGTTAGTAGAGCCTCCGCTCCACATCACTTCCTACCTCAGCTTCCAAGTAATTGCGGGACCACTGACGGAAGTCAGCTTTTTAATGTGCATTCGCTATCTTGTCGGAGATTTGTTTTATCAACTATCGTCGTTTTTGTTACCCACCATTCTATTGTCATTGTTTGTCTCAAGTACGCGGTTTTATTCATTGTTTCAATTGAACATTTTTGCCAATTACTCGTGCTTAGATTATCAATAAAAAGTTTAGATCTCTGATTAAATGTCTAATGATTTGTTTTTTGATGTTTAGGTAATTTATTATATTATTACCTTTCCACTTTAAATTACAATTATGGCGTCAATAAGAGATAGCTAAAACTACCAGATATTTATAAGTCATTAGCGGAAATAAAAAATAAACGAAGTGAAGATCGTTGCTGATGGGTTTCCAACCAAAACATCAGCCACCGCCAATCTATTTCGTAAAAAAACCATATACAATATTTTTAGATGCTCTAGTTTTCAACAATGAAATGAAAATCACTTGTAATAGATACCCACATTTAAATGCTCTAAAATAGAAGCGAACACAACAGTTACTCTATCACACCTTCTACTTGCATGAATCGATTTTTTATTTCCATACTATATACCGTTCCGAGAATTAGAGATGAGATCGATCGAGACTATAATTGTTATGCACCTATTGCTCTGAAGTCGGTTAATGGGTACAATTTAATTTTATAGGCTCTTGGCGCACGCCATCTCATACTTCCCGATCAATACTTTACAATGTGTACTTTTAAGTATTCTTGTTTCATTTTTAGGATAGTCTAAACAATGAGCGGACTACTTTCTCGTTGAGTGTCTGTGTCGAGTCATTCACGGTAATGACATGTATGTAAATGACCACAGCCTATTAGGATTTGAAACACGTGTCTGGGGCCGGCATATAGAATAGTAGTGTGTACTGTTCAGATCGTATTCTAGGTTATTTAGTTGAATGAAGTTATTTTAGTGGTTTGATGAGAAAGTAGAAGGTCAGTTAGTCAGGGTCTCGCGCTGAGCGGAACTGGGCCGAAGAAAATCCCATTTTCCGTGAAAGTTTACTATCGGGTGAAATGTTCAATTGGATTTGCATCAATGCGGTGACTATCGATACCCTATAAGAATAACGGTTGCCTTTTTCCGTATATTTAATAAACCAGAACGTTCGACTATAATTTATACTGTAAGAAAATATGATAAGACTTTAAATAGCATGCTTATAATCGTGGTTTTTCATAACTAATATTAGAGTGCAATTTACTGAACAATTTATTGAAATAATGTCTGTAACAGTATAAATTTTGTGGAATTCTTCGATTGTTTAGTTTACTAGTAGTTAGTTTGTGTAAAGTTACGGTATTTTGATTTATATCCCACACATAAGACTCTTCATTTTGTTCGAACTATAAATATATATTTATAAACTTAATTATCCTATGTACAAACCATCGTATTCGATAACAGATTTTGATGCCACAATTATATTAAAGAGTAAAATATTACTTACATTTACTTTGATATATAATTATGTGAGGTAGCAGAAATACCTGAACTAAAATAATTGCTAACACTAAAAAATTAAATAAAAAAGAACAGTTAAAAGTCAATTTATAAAATGTCTCAGTGATCCGCTATGGTATGTCCGTAAATCATTTATTTGTACATTAATGTTACAAATTCGTCTGAAATTTATACCCAACAAACTGAGGTAACAAGGAAACAACGGGACCTCAGTTACAGTACCCTTACACTCCTCAAATACAGTTAATGTCCTAAGTGGCAATAAAGTCGGCACGATTCGGTATTGGTACCGGTTCTCCGGTGACAAGCAAATAATTGCATCAGTGCATTGATTTAGAGTGTGCTGTTTTGGTGTTTATTAATGTTACTTTTATTGGAGTAAATCAATAAATATTATAAAACCTTTTATTATAACATCTTATTACTATCGTTGAATGTTTTAATGTTTTATGATAAATATTTTACAAAAAGATAAGGAACTAAGTTTTTGAAGTTTTTTATTTAGGCGTATGTTTGTATTTCCTTAAAATTCCATTTTTGTTTTAATTACAATGACACATTGATTACATACAGTAAATAATCTGATTTATTTCGTATTTGTTTCGTAATATGTCCTACCATTACTTAAACATTTTAGAATCAACAACAAAACGTAGCCAAGTAATAGCAATAATCGTGCCTCTCTTATACAACTTTCCGTTAATTACAAGGTTTCGCGGGTGGGAAATTAAAGGCTGTTGCGTGCGACCCGAGTGCGCAGGCGCAGTCTGTGGTTTCCGCGCAGCATTGCATTGTGTTGGCGCAGATATGTGTCACTGTTACAAACATCTTGCTCTACAGACATTGACACTTGTACGCATATATTTTAATGTTTTACTGAAGTAAAAATTATTAAACATAGATGGATGGATATATTGAGGATTGTAAAAGAGATTAGGAGAGGTTTGCCAGGGTCGAACAAAGTGGCGACTGCTAGTGTCTGATTATGCGAATGAGAAATTTTAGCGAGTATGTATGTTTGTACAAAATAAATACACACAATACATTATTTTCGTGCTTTGAGGGACACTTTAAGAATGATTCCAAACAAATTAAAAATAATAATACCGCTAACAAATTGAACGCAAATGAAATATCGCCTGCCCGGAGTTAAAAATATAAACAGTGTTACTCATGTCACGTAGCAAACTTAAAGTGTTCGAGAAAGTCGACTTATGACATTTTTGGAAGTAAATTCAGTACTTAATAAAAATAAGCTTCTTAACCAAGTTTGTTGGATGTCAAGATGTGAATGAGTACGATGAATGACATTATTTACCATCTCATTACTGTATATTATACTTAGATGTATATGTCTTAGGTAGGCATGGTCTGTAAAACTGATTTTCAGTCAGAAACTTTGTGTCACACCACGGACTTTTGCACAAAGTCTAGGTTTTTATATTAAATATATAACATATACTACTACACTATACATACGTACGTATATTATATATCTATATAATAATAAGTCATTATACTGCTACGATTATTATAGTATTCTATAACTGTAATACGGTGTTAAAGAGTTTTCAGTCTAACGATAATTTTATAAGCATAACTATCACTTATTTGCTTCATACCACAGACACAAAAAAGTGTCTTAGTGTCATCCTAAGACAAAAAACAGGCTTAAATTTATATTAGTAAAACAATATTTACAATATTTTATCCACCAACTATTGAACTTTCAAAAATTCCCAATGAATTTCCAATGTTAAAAGCTCTGGCTACCTATTTTTGAGATCTATTGCCGTGAGTAGCTGTATTTATCTGCCCCAGTTAAATCTATGGCGAAAAAGTTGTCTATCTTCACTACATGGAAACTACGCAATATTTTCACCATTTATTTCCATTCTACGTTTCCAAAGCGGATGACAATAATTAAAGATATTATCTGCTCGCGAATTTAAGGTGACTAAATTGTAAAGTGTTTCTTAGTATTATCACTTAATTGAGTGTATGTGATCTCTGCGGGGTTACAAATGGAGGCGTCAGTAGGTTCTTTGTGAAGTAGAGCGGATCGAATTGCAACGTAAAGGATCTTTTGCCAACAAAAACAACTAGTTGGGAAATCTTTATCTCTCAATGATGTTAAAATACCTTTGAATTGTCTATGTTATGGATAGTGTTTTTCATTTTGACGACAGCCGTGGCCGAGTGGATAGGTGACTAGCTTCTCGGTCTGGAGGTCGCGGGTTCGATCCCCGCTGAGAGCAACATTTATGTGATGAGCATAAATGATTGTTTCTTAGTCTTGGATGTTATTTATATGTGTATTATATAATATTAAATATATCGTTGAGTTAGTATCCCATAATACAAGTTATACTTAGTTTGGGGCTAACTTGATCTGTGTATAATATGTCCCTATATATTTATTTATTATTTATTTATTTATTATTTGTAAGTGTTGCTTGGTTATTATACATTGTTAAGGTCTCAACTCAAACATAAATGCCCACGCCGTGTATCCCTGGAGATTGGCAGAGATACTAATATTTATGAACATTATGTGACATGGTCACCTGCTATTCTGAGTACCCAAGTTTTGCTTGGACCATACTCACGTGATTGGGGGCAGGCCTATTATTGTTTTGTATGAAACTGTCACATGACTAAATGCAACTTGGTCATGTGGTTTTCCTCACGATGTTTTCCCTAAACGTTAATAACCAAGAAAAATTTACCACACAAATGGCTTTTGAAAAGACACATTGGTGTAGGCTCGACTCGAGAATCGAATCGATGACGCCTACCTGTATGAGAACCGCATTCTCTAACTCCTGGGCTATCTTTGTTCTTATTAGGCTCTTTCTTGTTAAAATTAAATTAATTAAGTAAATTTATATTTTTATACAAAAATTAAACAGTTATGGCTGCAAATGATATTTTACAAATTGTGAAATGCTGTTTGAAAAAATACGTTAATTCTCTTAAAAAATGCATTCAAAACTATTGTAAGTTTATGGATATTGCTGTAATTATTTAATAGCTTTAAATTGATTAGGAAACATGCTGAATAAAAGCTGTTATCGACAAAACAAGGCTAATACAACGGATATCTCACTTTCATGCTTATAACATACTGTTTACAGCCCCCGTTGATGTCTTTTGTACTTACATAATAGCAAATGCCAAATCTTAAAAGTGCCTATACCTATACGAGTATCATTTATATACGGGTTTGATAAGTTAGTATGGTTGTTCCTTCCTTTGACTTTTTCATTTTTAAAATTCTAAATCTTCTTATTTTTCTAAACCATTTGTTACGTCAATAAGTAAAGTAAGTTCTTAAGCTGTGAAAATCAGTTTAAGCTAGAAATGTTGGACGTTAGATTGATGTCCAGTTAGGTTGATAGTAATTAACTCCATGGTCTAGTGGTAAAGCGCTCGCTTACAATACGGATACGTTCCATTCACAGGGTTCCAATAAAAACATGTAAGATTTAATCTAGTTTGGTAGAACATTGCAGGCTTAAATCACCTGATCATCCGAGAGTTCAGGTGCTTTCATGCTTTGAAGGGCACGTTAGGGCGTTGGTCCCGGCTACTATCACGGTTGTTATCGTTAGTCTGCCAACCCGCACTACGCCAGCGTGGTCTTTTATGTTGTAGACAGAAAGTATAGGTTAGTAATCTTGGTCTCAGTTTTCTACAGAATGTATCTAAAAGCATGAGTAAATGTGCTTCGTGATTATTAATCTTTATTTTACATCTTAATTAAGAAATTTATAATTTTAGATACTAACTATTTAAAAAATAAGTAGAAGTTGGCAAAACAACATTAAAAAGATAAATGCAAAACCTGAAATATTGGTCAATTGAGAAGTATATTAGAAAATGTAGGTTAAGTAAGGTGTTTGGAATAACGAAAAGTTTTATAGCTTATTGTATGTTAAATTAGGTTCTTATAACAGTTGAAAATGTAAATATATGGAGCTTTGTAACGAATAGATACATGTGAAAAAACTACAAAAAGGTATCTTTTTATAGGTCCCTAATAAAAACTACGTTACGTTCATATTGAGTAATCAGCATCAGTTAAGTTGCCCATAATCACAAAAAAAAATATGTAAAAACCTGGATTGGTTCATCAACAACTTCCAACTTTAGGAATCTAAAAGCTGTAAACTTGATTTTTTTTAGTCATTTATCATTTGGTCTATATTTTTTAAATGAAATAAAATAGAACAGTTTTGGTAGATTCGTGGAATAATTGCCAGGAAAGATGTTTAAAATCCAGAGTTTGGAATTCACCAATCAAAGTCATAGGTTTACTTGTCAAAGCTGTAAATTGTAAGAATCATCATGAGGTAATTTTTAGAGATTTGTGACCTAAGTTACGTAAAAAGTGCATATATATGGTGATATTCCGCTATCACGTGAACAGAGTGTCCGGGAAAAAGTGAGTTCTTCGAACATCGCGTGTCATTCTACCACCTGTATCAAGATTAAGTACCCCAGACAGCCCCTTCAAGATATACAACGTGAACTATAAATATATCATTGTATCTGTTGCATATACTGTATATCCCAAAGCTTGAACATTTGTATCTGTATTTAAATAAATTTCGAATTCTAGCCGCGGCGTGTCGCTCGCGCACTACTTTCCACGTTCGACTTGCGCGCGCATACCATTGTCTCCGTCTAAATTACCAATTTCATTTGGAAGAACGGTCTTATTCATAGAAATGTAACTTGTTTGGTAAATGTAGAAAATAAAAGTGGTTTTGAATCTTGAATTTTTATATGTCCACAAAAATAATTGTCGTTATGAGTCGTATGTCAAATAAAGTAAGAAGAAAAATCATGATCTCAACGTCGTTGGTTCGTTTTTCTTGTTATCTATTACAAAAACGTTAGATTCTGATTATAATATATAGTGTCAATATAAGTTAGTTTTTGGTATCAGATTCAAATAGGTTTGTATAATATTTTCATTACTTATGATTCTTCCGTTTGCAGATGTTAACGATCTTTTCATAAATCAACTAAAGCATTCTGACAGAGATAGTAGAGCATTATAAATATTGTTAAAAGCATACTTAAACTTCAATACAAGATTAGTAAGAATGAATCATGATTCAGTTTAAAACATTCCATCGTTGAATGGAATAAAAGCGATGATCCCTTTTTATTCGCGATTATTTATTAGAGTGTTAATTAAAAATGAATTAATTATTTGTGTGAGAGAATTTTGCACGCGATTCAGTAACAAATAACAGGTAATTACAGCTTGTCTATATTTCCCGCCTTTTGTTTACATACAGTCGCCATTTTAGTTTTATGCCTTTATTTACTGCAAAACAAAAGTGGTTAATGCCGCGTGATAAGCTAGCATGCTATGCACCGCTTTTATCATTGTAAAAAAATATATTTAATAATATCTAAACAGTGTTTTCGGAACAGCGAAGTTTAAATATTTTTTAATAATAATTACACAGTCTGCAGCTATTTGCTTAAAGTACATATAGGTAAATTTCAAACAAATCCATCTAATACCGTAGTCAAATTTAGCTAAGCAGAAGCAAGTCCATCTCTTTAAATATTTATTGTTGAAATGATTTGTTACAGTTAATAGAAATGCAAGCTTCATTTAACGTACATGATAGAGAAGTGAGTGACGCGACCCCACACAGCAGCCATGTCGCTAATGTTTGCAAAAAGTGATTACAAAAACATCTTACGCAATACATTAACTGACGACAATATTTTTAGAAAAGGTTTAGAGCAGACATCTTGACTTATAAGAGGAAGAATGTAGATAAATATTATGTATGACTGCTATTTTTTTATTTACTGTCACTTTGATGTAAGTTATGAAATATTATTGAAGGGGTCTTCTTTTCTCATTCAGATATTTTTCCATGGTACTTCCCTTTGTCCATTGAATGATTATACTGAGGAGAGCAAGTTATGACACCTAAGAAAATAACGACAAGAACCCTTTGGGATTACACAAGGGACTGTATGTATCTTTGAATGAGATTTGTTACGGAAACCTCATGAGTCTATAGGGCACCTCATCAAATGCAAGGTAATGACTTAGACTAAAATGAGTTTACCGTAAAGATCACAGAGTATATTTTTCAAATTATTCCTCCAAATATAAATTCAAGACTCCAGTTTAGTTTAATTAGTTATTAACAAAAACCAAAATCCCATTATTTTGCGTGCGTACGTGGGTGCACCCAAAGTAATCTTGAATAACCTACGTACAAAATATTTTCTCCAAAAACTAGAAAATTACTCTAACATATTACTACCTCATTTAAGATTAATGCTCCTAATACATATGTATTACTATAGTTTTTACAGTAGGAGCTATTAATGTTGTTGCGATCTGATATCACAAAATATCATTCATCATAAGTGACTAGTTCGGAGTTAGCAGTTACAATTAATGTGAGTGGTAAAAAATAAGCCCAGTTTGATTAATGTTTTCTATAACATGCTGCTGCACAATGTTACCAGATGTTATGTTATAGAGTTTCAAAGGAATAAATTGTATTTAAGCGAAAAAAAACAGCATCTCTCAGTCTTAGGTGATGTATATTTAGCTATCCACCCTGGCTTTCTTAATGGTATTTTTAAACTTAGGTTAGCGTATTCTTGTTTTAAGGAATGACTTTGCGATCTAGGTAGCTAATATAATTTTAAATTATATCTCTTTCTAGTTAAGCCAATCGGAACAAGCAGCATTTTCAATCTAGATGACGAGATATGGATCCATCCCAAACGTGAGATCAATTACAAGTTTTAAATAAGATTATATGGATTAGATAATACAAGATGCACATACTCGTATAAACAAATGAAGAACATTTTATGCTTTCTAATACCTCTTCTACAGATGCTGTATAATTTCTAGGTCTGAAGCTCTACCTACCTATTTTTGGTAGTTATAGCCATGTACATATATGTAATGTATCAGTACATGCATAGTAATCTATTTAGCGGACACTGCCTACCCCTAAGATGTCAATAAAATCGTTAACGATATGAACAAGAACTGAATCCGAATAAAATGATTTACAGTTTTAAAGATATCACCGTGAAGTGGTTTTGAATGATTGATTAGTATTCCATATATGTAATTAATGATTAAGTACTTTATCCATTGCTCGTGTAATTACTACTTGCTGCCATTTTTGGGCTAGCGATCATCAACTTCTATAACTAATTGTTGTAATCTTGAAATATTAGATTCATGATTTCTATGACTCAAAAATATCAGACAGAGTTTTAGTTAATTTCTACTTATTTTGACATTTTAATTGATACCAGAGGTTGTCGTTACAATGATAAAATTGCAAGTTATATTTATTATATTATTTATTTATATATGTATTTTAAAAATATCTTTATATGCAAAATCTTGTTCCTGTATCAATGTCTTTTACTTTGAACTAGTTGCTTACTTTTAATAATAAAATATCTAACATCTATATACCAACAATAAAACATTTATTTTAATATTCTTAGCTAGCATTTCACGACAGTGAGACATCCATTTTCTTGGCCTTGGCACGTATGTTTTATTATTTCAATTATAAGTGATTTACGCGTAAAATAAAAAAGATGGATATTTCTCACTGTCATATCATCATCAGTTGATTAATTACCGATCGTTATTGATTGAATCAATAACTTGTGTCGATATTTTTGGTAGTTATTGCTTTTTCTGAGAAGTGAAAAATCAATAACATGGCGGGTTACTTACTTCAAAGAACCTCATTTTTGTTCCTTTCTCTTTAATGAGTTGATTAATCAATTATTAAATATTTCCTGAAACAGCAGTATTCAAGGATTATTTAATAAAATATTGTTGGTGAAAGTTTTTTAACTTCTATTCGCTCATCACTTTCCAAACCCTAAAAGAAATAAGCGATTAATTACTCAACTTTTTAGAAACGGCTTCGGATATGCTTAATGACCATGATGGCTCAGTGCGAACCACCGCTTCTCACGTAAGAGATGGGTCTTCAAATCCTGCACTAGGCCTGCACCGATGAGCCTTTTCTTAAGTTATTTATGTGGTTAGTCTGTCAAGGTTTTTAACGGTGCGGGAAAACAGTGAGAAAACCCACATGTCCTGATACGCCTGTGCCATCACATGAATGCAGCGTTTTAGTAAAACGTGGGTACTCTCATCTCGAGATTATTACAAATGATCCGTGCTGTTCAGAAGTAAACGTCTTCAGCCGACCATCACGCGCGTGGACGTTTGAGTTGGGGCTAAATATAAAAAAAACACTCACATTAATATTTTGCAATCATTGAATGTTCGATCTGTCAATTTTGTATGATAACAAGCTGCGAGGAACATAGAAAAACAGGAGTCGAAACTAACATAAAAAATGCCGCCAAACCAAATCAGTGGTCTGTTTAATTCAAGCTGTCACAATGATTGTTATGAGATGGGCTCCTGATATGCCATTCATCTTTTTTGTGATTGAGACATTATGTGCTTGGATCGTTTTAATGGAACTATCCGTTTTTTTGTTCAATATGTTTATCAGTTTTATATGTATACTGGTTTTTTTGTAATCGTTTTGTATTTTGTTAGAGAATATTTATTTTTTAATATAGTACGCGATTTAATGATTGGGATAACAATAATAAATTATTAAATTCCTAATTCTGAATTGGTAGTTTCATCTTAAAGTTGCCATACCCCATATCTTTATTTTGGGTCCTCCTCGAGGGATCTGGGTCTATTTCATTAATTGGTGAGTGGTGCATTTGGCAACAAAGAGGCTTGCAAATTTTGATTGCGGCTAGTTTGATATATGCCCTTTATAGTGTTATAACCCTGAGTTGGGGTAAACAAGTTCATGTCTCATTTCAATTATCATTGGGTAGATTGGTTATCGATATTTATGCATTTCTTCTGTTTTGAAGGCCAGTATTTGTTTTAATATTAATATCCTTCGTCTATAATAATTATATAGTAATGATATTGTGGGGCATACAATTAATACGACACTTTTATTTGTGTTGCAGAGCGTGCAGATAATAATAGGTATTCTTTGTTCGAATGTTAATTTTGATTCCTCTTCCGTAAATATTGTAAATTTTAAACCGCATTTAGCATGTTTATTATTAGGAATCACATACATACATACATACATACATACATATGCTCACGGCTATAAATCCCTAGAAGGGGTAGCCAGAGCTTAGGAACTTGAAGTTCCTCAACCACTTTTGGAAGTTGCGTCGGGAAACGATAGTGAAATAAAGGTTGTTGGTGATGGGTCTCCAACCACATCGCCCAAAAATCCCTTAAAAGCCCCAATACCGTTAGTCGCTTCTTACGTACACCCACCGGAAGAAATGGGGTAGTGTTATTCTAAGCCGACACTACACAGCAAATTAGGAATTGAATTAAATTTTACTGTCACTTTTATTGTGACAGTAGAATATAAAATTATATTTGAACTTTAGCGTATCATATTGTTTTTTTTTCATGTTTTCAGCGGCATAAGATAACCTTTTTTCTCTACCGAACCAAATGTGGAACTAATAATTGCACCAGCCTTCCTAACCATATATACTTCTAAACCATAGTGGTACAGTCGTGTGAAATGCAGCAATACTTACTATTATATTATCATAACTGTAGTCATCCGCCATTTTAAATGGTTATATTTTGATTCAAATGTTTTATTTTTTCAATCTTTAACTGATTGCCGTGCATATTAAAATGATGGATAATTTTCTCTTGTCATATATCAATTGATTAATTACCAATCGTTATTGATTGAATCAATAATTTGTGTCGGTGTTTTTGGCAGTTATGGCTTTTTCTAAGAACTGACAAGCCAAAAAAGTGGCGTGTCGTACATTCATATCAAATGCAGTAATACTTACTATTATATTATCATAACTGTAGTCAGCTGCCATTTTGAATGCATTGTGACTTATAAAAATGATACGGTGCAGTATATTTCACAAGATTCATTTAGAAATACTTAAAGAGGCCGTAAACAAAGGAGGTAGCGCACCATGAAGGATATGACAGCCACGGTTGTTCTATTGTCACCGAAATTATTGCAATCTCTATTGTTCAGTGAACAAAAAAACGTAATTCATCTTTGCGGAACTTATGATTTACCATTTTTATGTTTTTTATTTTCATACGTTTTCCTATACATTATTGTTCTCGATTTAAAGCCATTTCTGGTTCGTTTTATATAATATGTACGGTTTACTTATAAGTTTTGTAAATCTAGTAATAAGTTATTTAATTAGTAATATTGAAAGGGGGGAACCAGAGCCTTAAAATAGAAGTTTCCTAGCCATTTTATGAAGTTGAGTGGCAAGAGATGTAAGATAAAGGATAGGTTGTATTGGGTTTTCACTCATACCACCCAAAAAATCGCTGAAAAATGATCAAAACGAACCTTCTAATGACACCCACGAAAAATATTAGGTTAGAGCTATTCAAAGCCACCTAGCCGCCAGCCTAAACAGTTATTACATAAAGTCATTTTATCTTATCTAGTTCACCTCATTAAAGATTACTTTTAATAAATCTGTTCCGTACTGGAACAAATTAGTTTATAATTTTCTTTATTAGGTGTGCACAAGACAACAAAACATATTTTACATACTTTTTAATTCACGTTAGAAATAGATTTATTTCATGTGGCTTATTTTCTCTAACACTACCTCGTTGATGCGGGAAACTGGCAACATTGACGTCTGACGTCTTACAACTACATCCGTTTCCGCAAGTTAGTCTCTCTCTTTCTCAACACGCCGATGTGAGCACACACGTTCATATAAAAGTTACCAAATAAATTCCGAATCAAGTCTATTTCCCGAACAAAGTGAAAAAGGACTGAACCACATTTATCTATGGACCTATGGTGAAAAGTGTAAGCCTGTGCTGTGATTCATCAATAAACTCTCGAGAGTTCGAACGCCACCCCTGCCAGCCACGTGCCTGGTAAGTGTTTAAAGTTTAAATAAGTCACACGCGGCTACATAAATTATTTTGGTCCTATCGAACCGGATCCGATTTCATCTTTTGTTTTGTTGTCTTGTGTTGTGCAGTACTACGTACTCAGTAATTTCAAATTCATTTCAATCGTTTGAGTCGCCATCTTTGTTACGCAAAATGGCCGAGAACGATCATGTTTGTGAACAAGACATATTCGAAAGGGACTTGATTCTCGAAGAACTTAGGCGTACATTACAGTTTGCAACTACCGATGAGCAGCAATTTCGTTCGCGAACTATAGACATTTCAGCTCATCAGAGAAAGTTTACGAAAGTCCAGTGTAAAATAGAAAAAATATTGTTTAAACATAAGTGCTTTGATAAAGATGAACAAATAACTATTCGGAATGAATTTAACGATTTGTATTATGGCATCTTAGCTCATCTTAACGACCTTAAGCAAAAGGAGGAACGTGTCCGTCGCTCAAGTCGTATTTTTCTTTCATCGTCTGAGGCTCCTCAGCAGTGTCATCACAGTAAAACTTTGCCTACTTTACCATTGCCCTCGTTTAGTGGCGATCCTACGGATTGGCCATCATACATTGATTTATTTAAGTCGTTAGTGCATAGCAACAGTGCCTACACGGATGCCGAGAAGCTTAGGTACTTAATACTTACTGTAAAGAACGAACCTTTTAATCTTATAAAATCCTTGCCGATTTCCGAAGATAATTACGCCATCGCTTTAGAAATATTAATTTCTCGTTATGAAAATAAGCGAGTCATCGCGTCAAAACATCTCGATCGAATTCTCGACATCGAAAATTGCAGTGATAAATCGGTTCATAGCCTGCGTCGGCTACTTAACGTCTACCAAGAAAATATTAAGGCACTTGAAGCTATGCAGTTTCCCGTGGGCCAATGGAATTTCATACTTTTAAACATTTTACTACGTAAAATTCCAGTTATTACTAGGAAGTGTTTTGAAAGATCGCTAGTGAAACCATCTTCTATTCCCGATGTAAACACATTGATCACATTTCTTGAAAAAGAAATTTCCGCTGACGAAATCATAAACATTTCCGTTGGTGGGCAGTCCATTTCACAACAAAATACAAAAGTGGGTAGTTCGCTATCAAGCCGCACTATCACGCAGCAGCGATCATTCAATGCATTAGCTGCAAACAATGTCGGCCTTCCTACTCGTCAAACAGACGAAAATCAACGTAGTTACAACGTAATTAAGAAGCAAACTTGTATATGCTGTGAAGCTCAACATTCGTTGACAAAATGTTCGAAGTTTTTAAATCTTACACCTCACGCGAGGTACAATTTAATTCAAAATAAAAGTATTTGTTATAATTGTTTAAATGTAGGTCACAATGTTATCAATTGCAAATCGAGTTATGTGTGTCGCTCGTGTCACAAAAGGCATCACAGTTTAATTCATTTGTCTAATCAAGCCTCGCCGGTAGTCAGTGACTCCGCTGTTATCACCCTCCCCCCTGCCAAGGTAGACCCAGTGCCGCCAACTCAGTCCGAGTCGAATTCTATTCATAATAATTGCGCTTCGAATTCCAATGCTCCTTCTATGCGAACTAGCACGGTGCTACTCTCGACCGCGCTCATCGATGTATGTGTTGGCTCTTCTATACTATCGACCGTTAGGTGTGTTGTGGACTCGGGAAGCCAGGCTTCCTTTATAACTGAGTCGTGCGCGCAAAGGTTAGGTTTAAATCGTAAGAAAATAAACATTCCAGTATATGGTATTGGTGATAGCGAACCAGTTAAACCAAAGGGTGTAATTTCGTGTTTAGTCAAACCCAAGGGTAAACAAAACCCTATAATTCAAGTAGAAGCTTTAATTCTACCAAAGTTGATGTCTCACATGCCGAGCGTACCACTTCCCCAGAAAGGGTGGACACATTTAACCAATTTGACCTTAGCTGACCCCGATTTTCGTACTCCACAACCCGTGGAAATGTTGTTAGGAGCGGATATACTATCCCATGTGTTATTAGGTAATATCGTTTCCGGTTTGCCTGGTTCTCCGATCGCTGTAAACAGTGTATTCGGTTATTTATTATTGGGTAAATTAAACTTAGATCCCGTGGTTTCGACTCCACCCCATGTGTGTTTTAGCTCATTCGACAATGACAATTTGCAAAGGTTCTGGGAGCTGGAGTCCCTTCCTGAGAAACGGAGTTACACTCCTGATGAAGAGTTATGTGAATCCCTTTTTCAAAGGACGCATACTCGCGATGGTATTACCGGCCGCTACGTCGTTTCTCTTCCGTTTAAACCCGATGCTCCGCCCCTCGGCGAGTCGCGGCAGACAGCCCTCGCGAGGCTTCATAAGCTCGAGTATAGGCTCGAACGTAATCCAACCCTCAAACGTGACTACCACGCGTGTATCCAAGAATATTTAGATTTAAACCACATGGAGCCCGTGACTAGTGATGCCGCCCTGGGCGCCCACTATTATATTCCGCACCACTGCGTGGTTAAAGAGTCCAGTGAGACCACACGTACCCGCGTAGTATTTGATGCAGGGTGTAAATCATCCAACGGAGTATCCCTGAATCAAGTGCTACTCACTGGACCCAAGCTTCATCCCGACATTGTGGATATCTTTCTTAAGTTTCGTATTCATCTCATAGGTTTCACATCAGATTGTAAACAAATGTATAGAAATATAGGTATGTGTAAAGATCATCTGGATTACCAACGTATCCTCTGGCGGAGTTCACCTGCGGAACCTGTACAGGATTTTCGTCTTCGTACAGTCACCTTCGGAGTTAGCTCGTCCCCGTTCCTCGCTCTGCGTACTATTCAACAGTTAGCTCATGATGAAAGTCACCGGTTCCCGTTGGCGGCACCTGTACTCTTGGAATCTATATTTGTAGATGACGTAGTGGCGGGGGCCAATTCCGAGTCCGATGCCCTAGCGTTACAGCGTGAGCTTATTGGTATTTGCTCCTCGGCTGGGTTTGAATTAAGAAAGTGGCACAGCAACTCGCCGGCGATACTTGCCGCGGTTGAGTCGTCATCTCCTCATGGTGGGCGGCAGGAAACCGTCTCCGTTGCGCATCTCGAGAAGGATACACACACTAAAGTCCTAGGGTTACATTGGGATCCGCAAACTGATTGTTTTAAGTTTAATGTTCAGGTCAATTATGAAAAATGCACTAAACGGGCAATCCTTTCTGAAATAGCTAGGATTTACGATCCGCTAGGATTTTTGTCCCCTCTGACCTTATACGCAAAACATTTAATTCAATTGCTATGGGTAGCTAATATTGGTTGGGACGAAACCCCGCCTATTGATATTATTAATTCATGGAGACTTTTTATTCAAGAGCTACCTATAATAAAAGGTATTTCTTTTCCGCGTCACATTTTAGGTAATACTTGTACCATACAGGTGCATGGATTTGCTGACGCGAGTGAAACCGCGTATGCCGGTTGTGTTTATCTTCGCTTAACAAGTAGTGACGGAGAAATTCGTACTTACCTCGTTATAGCTAAAACTCGTGTGGCCCCTTTACGGGTTCGTCTAACAATACCCCGCCTCGAATTAATGGCTGCCTTATTATTATCAAAATTAATAGACAAAGTTCTTTCAATCTACGGCAATCGGGTCGATATGGATAACGTGTATGCATGGTCTGATGCGTCGATCGTGCTAGCTTGGTTACACCAACCACCTCATACTTGGAAGACCTTCGTCTCCAACCGCACCAGTGATATCTTGTCTGTTGTGCCCGCATCTCGTTGGCGCCATGTCCGTTCTGCTGACAACCCCGCGGACGTGGCCTCGCGCGGTGCACTGCCCCACGCGCTACGCGCACACCCCCTGTGGTATCACGGCCCAGCTTGGTTACAACGACCTTCTCATGCATGGCCGTCTTTCAATGAACAATTTGATACCAATGAAGAGAAGCGTATTGTTTCATCAAACGCGTCTACGACGATTAATACAGATATTGAGATTATACAGCGTTATTCTTCGCTAGGTAAATTAGTACGAATCACCGCTTGGATAATTCGTTTCTACAAAAAATGCAAACATTTAACTAACCACCACTCAGATTATATAACGGTTCCAGAATATAATGAATCCTTGAAAAAACTCGTTCTTTTAGTGCAACAATCGGGTTTTACCGAAGATATAAATAAGATTTCAAAAGGGAATTTGCCTTCTCAATCATTAAGGCGTATTACACCATTTCTTCATAGTGACGGTTTGTTACGAGTCGGTGGTAGGATTCATAAGTCACTCTTATCTTATGATAGTAAACATCAAATGATTTTACCAAAGAAACATACATTAACTAACCTAATCATAGATGATGCTCATGTGTGTTATCTACATGCCGGACCTCAGACCGTTCAGTACCTGCTCTCGCAAAAGTACTGGATAATCTCGTGTCGCGATATCGTGCGGCAACGTATACATCGCTGCGTTCGTTGCTTTAGCGCGCGTCCGACACCAGTGCAACCGCGCATGGGACCTCTCCCCGCTACTCGTCTGCGGCCCGCGCGACCATTTATTAAAACAGCTGTAGACGTTAATCCTAACAGACTTACGCGTTGGCGATGGGTTCAGCAATCCGTCCAACATTTCTGGAAGCGATGGGGTAGGGAATATCTTCACGAAATTCAACAAAGTCAAAAGTGGCTTCAAGACCGAGGCCCTCCTATTAATGAAGGCACTGTTGTTATTGTACGCGACGACCACCTGCCGCCGTTGCAGTGGAAGCTGGCTCGCGTGCACGCGCTCCATCCCGGGACTGACAACGTCACCCGTGTGGTTACGCTCAGAATGAACAACAAAATTTTTAAGCGGCCAGTGGTTAAACTGTGTCCGCTACCTATTGAATAGAATACTTTATACATATTTCAATCATAGTCATAGGTTAGGTTATATTTTCTTTTATTTTGTTAAAAGTTATATACTTTTAAGGTGAGCGGGTTTATGTTCCGTACTGGAACAAATTAGTTTATAATTTTCTTTATTAGGTGTGCACAAGACAACAAAACATATTTTACATACTTTTTAATTCACGTTAGAAATAGATTTATTTCATGTGGCTTATTTTCTCTAACACTACCTCGTTGATGCGGGAAACTGGCAACATTGACGTCTGACGTCTTACAACTACATCCGTTTCCGCAAGTTAGTCTCTCTCTTTCTCAACACGCCGATGTGAGCACACACGTTCATATAAAAGTTACCAAATAAATTCCGAATCAAGTCTATTTCCCGAACAAAGTGAAAAAGGACTGAACCACATTTATCTATGGACCTATGGTGAAAAGTGTAAGCCTGTGCTGTGATTCATCAATAAACTCTCGAGAGTTCGAACGCCACCCCTGCCAGCCACGTGCCTGGTAAGTGTTTAAAGTTTAAATAAGTCACACGCGGCTACAAAATCCTTAAACTCTAAGTAAGGTAGTCAAAATCGATAGAAACTAACGAAGTGTAATTCTAATTTAATCTGTTAACTAATACAGTTCAAATTTCCGTAGGATAAAAGATAAAAATGTTTAAATCCAAAGTTATAGAGCTTCTAGTAGTGGTTGTAGAATAGCTATAATAGCTATAAGTTTTCATCAACATCAGCCAATATAAATCCATTACTGTACGAAATCGATTGTTTAGTAAAACTCCTTACAATTTCAGTTTTCTTTTGTTTGACTCTGACCCTTCTTATGAGGTCCATGAAAGAGACATCATCTCTGAACCATAAGTCATTACTGACAATACTGTCATTTGCCTCAAGATCAAAGCTGTATCTAGCCCTTATTGGGATCTATAGCCATGACAGGAGGCTGCTCAGTCAATCGTAGTATAATTTATCACTAGTGATTCAAATCTAATAGTCTTCCGTGTTTAAAGTGCCTTCTAAATGATTTCACTAAGGAGATATCAATCAAATGTGTTGTAGTTACGGACATACGCACATATTTTTTTTTCATTGCTTATATAATGGCCATTAATAGTGCGATTATGTTTACTCTCTTTTCCGACGAGTTTGCTTGTAGACAGTTTGCGTCATCATCTTTCATTTTTTTTTTTTTTTTTTTTTTTTTTTTTTTATTGTTTTATACAAATTTTGCTTTCTTTTTTTTTTATATCATTTTAGCTTCTTTTAGTATGTAATTTTAACTATATTTTTCTTATATTGTCTTTTATAATGGGACACGTCGTTATTGCTGATTGTTACCTGGGAATACTTCTCACACTACGGGCAACCCTTGTGAGAATTATATGTCATTATGTAGTGTCATAATTTATGCCAATAAACAATTTTTATTTATTTATTTTTTTATCTAGTATAATTCTGCACGTAATATTTACAATATATTTACTATCACATATTACGAAAGAACGTTAATTCTGTCGGTAAACAAATTTTAACCATCCTTATGTTGGCACATCTTTATGCTGTGTAGTTTCCCACCCCATTTCTCCCGCGGGTATCTTAAACTTAGGTTTTTTAGCCTTTAAGTGACTGTTTGGATGATGTGGCTGAAGATACATCACCAACATCACTTTAATATCTTATACCACACTTAACATTTAAAAATGCCTAAAGTTTTTAAATCCTGAACATACATATACTCACGGCTATAAATCCATAGACGGGGTAACCAGAGCTAAGGAATTACAAGTTCCTCAGCCATTTTTGGAATTTGAATGGGGAAAAGATAGTAAAATAAACGTTGTTGGTGATGGGTCTCCAACCGCATCGCCCAAAAATCCCTTAATAGCCCTAATACCGTTAGTCGCCTCTTACGTACACCCACCGGAAGAAATGGGGTAGTGCTATTCTAAGCCGACACTACAGAGCAGTTTTTATCCTGAGGTGATATAAAAAAGAGAAAGACATTGTGAGATAAGTAACTTCTAGGTGATGTGTATGGAGACCCATCAGCGACCATTTATTTTACAATATTTCACTTGCTAAAGTTCTAAAAGTGGCTGAGAAATTTCCAATGCAATTGCAATTGGGACTACCTCATGTTAATCTCAGTAAGGTAAAGGTAAATAGTAAATACCTAAAGTGTCAAATAAAGACAACATTTCCTGCAAAAAGATTTTAGGTTAACATTCATAAGCTGTGTACATACATTGCATTCATACATGCCAAAGCCATTCGTTTAATCACCAGTTAAACATTAAATGTATGCGTCAAACCAATAAAACGTGCCTCTTGAAAAGTAAAAGTGACATCTATCATGGTTTCCGTAATTCCAAACAATAAACACTAACGCATTGGTCAATCACCTATCTCACGCCGTCTTCGATACGAAAGTGAGAGGAGACTCATAAAATGCTAAATACCCACTTAATACGTTTTTTGAGCGATCACATGTTCTAAGAGGGTGACTAGTATTTGAAAGTTGTATCGAGATGATAACGACTTTCCATCCTTTCCGGGACGTGGGTTGGATTGTCGTCAACTTCCTTTCTCGTATCTAACATGTATCTAGGATTTTGATATTTTGATCAAGCTAATGGACTATGTTCAGCGGGGGTTTTCAATTGGATTAGTATTTGATAGACTAAATATAGATGTTTTTCACTGAAGCTTAAAATATTTTAAATGTGAGAATTCAGTTTTTTGCATTTGTATTTTTTTAAGAAGATTAAGCACACTATAATAAATAACTGACTGAATGACTAATACTGAGAACAAATTTTATATTTTATGGTATTAGAATATTTTATGTCGAGATATAATTGTACCTCACTGTAAACTGTTTGATCATATTATTACTTTTGTGAATTTGTGTTTGATGTGCAATAAAGAGTTATTCTATTCTATTCTATAAATGATAATAAATTTCAACTTCAAACTGATAACGGATATAGTAAACAGTTTGGGAGACATTTGATTTTGATTGATTAGCCAATTCGCTGTGAGTTAGTAAATCAATCATGTTCAATTTACGGGCTACGATGTTCTTGTATATTTAATTATGTAAAGTTGGATTCTAAATCGATCACCCTTCGCAAGTTCCAAGGGTTATTTTATTAAATTATAAAATAAATTGCTCTTTGGATATTCATAAATGACTATTATAACAGTGCCATAATAAAAAGAAAAACTACAAATGCCAAATTATAACTTAGAAGTATAAAATTCAAAATGAAAATAAAACGCCGCTACAAATTTCTCTGTTAACTATTACAAACGCAATAGATTTAAAACAGATTTCGCAAAGAAGACTAAGCGCCTAATTGATTTTAATATCTTAATTTCAGAGATAATCACTTTTTTTTTAAATAATTTATATATACGTCATACTTAATTAGCTATAATTCAAAAAACCAACTGCAAAAAAAAATATTCAAAAGAAGGTACAGAATAAAACTAAATTCAATTCAGAATTCATTATTAAATTAGCTAGTATATCCTAACTGTGTGCCTTATATATATTGTATGACGTATCCTATAATAAATTCATTGCGAATGAGGATTCAGCGGTTCGAAAGGTATGAGTTAATCAAGGATATTACATGCATACAAGATCCGCGCGATAGGCATTCTTTCTTCCTTTCAGTCGAGAAAAAAAAGCTGCAGTCAAACATATAACATAAAAATTACAGTGGTGGTGGTGGTTAAAGTGGTTTTTGGGCGATCCGGTTGGAGACCCATCTTGTCTTTAGTCAACTTCCAAATGTGGCTGAAGAGTTTCTAATCTAAAGTCTGGCTACCCTTTTTTGGGAATTATGGCCGTAATTTATATGTGTGTATAATAAGAAATAGGCAAATTCTATTAAAACCTCACAAGAAAGCAACAAAAACCTACATTAACATGTAGGCTAGTGGGTGTCCCGGTGAGCTTTCCAGGCTAGACATACATACATATCACGGCTATAAATCCCTAGAAGGCGTAGCCAGAGCTAAGAAATTAGAAATTTCTCAGCCACTTTTGGAAGTTGCGTGGGGAAAAGATGGTAAAATAATAGTGTTGGTGATGGGTCTCCAACCGTATCGCCCAAAAATCCCTTAAAAAGCCCCAATACCGTTAGTGGCCTTTTACGAACATCCACCGGAAGAAATGGGGTTGTGCTAGAGTCATCTCTTATTTTGAATCTCAGGATATAAAGGTAGAATCTAAGCAGTTGTACTTATCGTTTTATACACTTAAACCAAGTAGCAGAGCTTCGTAATTAGAAATTACTTAGCCACTCTTAAATGTTGAAATGGGGATAAGAAAGAAAAATTAAAGATGGTATGTAATGGGTAGACATTTAGGTAAACAATCACTTAATCCCAAGTCACCTCCTGAGCTCAGGGAAATTAAGGAGTTAATTCTATTCTAAGCCCACAACAAAGCAACAAAAACTATTAAAGAAAAGCAAGAGAAAACAAAACCTACGAATCATCTCATCAAAATGGGACGCAGGTGAAACCGCAGCGTCTACCGCTTCCATATTACAACAAAGTCTCATTAACATGTAGGCTAGTAGGCGTCCCGGTGAGCTTTCCAGGATAGGGTCATCTTTAACTTCGAAATCCAGGATATGAAGATAGCAGCTATTTATGGCTTTATGTATCCACAAAGGGGCCGCCAGAGCTTCAGTAAATTAAATAGAAATTCCCCAAGGAATAAAATTCAAAAATAAATTTGAAAAGTGGCTAACAACTTTTAAAAGTTGAATGGGAATAAGAGAGCAAAATAAAAGATTTTTCGAAAATTCTCTTAAAAAGAACCAAAACCCTTGTTCACCTATTAAGCCAACGGAATGTTATAGTTCTAAATAAAATTTAAAGTAAAACGTCATGAAAAATATATAAGTAAAATGGGTTCTGACTGGAAATTGTGTGCATAAGAATTTTAAGCTAAATTTTAGGTGGTACTTCATTTATCCATTAACTGTGCTTGGCAGGAACAATCATTATAAATCATGGAAAGCTCAAACATAGGACATGTCCCAATAAAACAATACGCATGGCAACCCTACTTGGTCTCATCAGCTGTGGCCCTCATCACCAGGAGTAATCATAAATGTTGCTGCTTACCGTTTCATTTTAATTGAGTTTACGATCCAAGATCACGACAATTTTGCATGAAAACCACTATCCTTTATTACCCCAACGAGCTAACTCATTACTGTAATGTACCACATTATCTGCGTGTGGTATATCTGTACTTGATTATTATGATTTATTTATCTTTTTGCTTGTTGTAGAGATTACTGGTTTCTGGTCTGGTCTACCATTATCACAACCTATTTAGCTAACTCTCTACATACATATACTCACGGCTATAATTCCCTAGAAGGGGTAGCCAGAGCTAAGGAATTTTAAATTCCTCAGCCACTTTTGGAAGTTGAGTGGGGAAAAGATCGTAAAATAAAGGTTTTTAACTTTCTAGTTTCTGTTATATTTTCATGCAACAGTGTTTAACTTCTTATTTGTCCTTGTTTTGAGTTTATATTTTTCTTTGCTTGAATAATTTTTTTTAGTACTTTATTGGCTTAAGATTAATATTTATTAATCTTAATATATCTGATAGGAAGATGAAATGGTAAAGTAAGGAAACTAATTATTTTGTATTGATTATTTTGAGCTATAATTAGTTGTTGCCTAACTACGTTTGAAACTTGGGTTGAGCAGAAGACATTAAACATGGTTCTCCAGCCATGTACCGTGATAGCTCAGTGGGTAGTACACCGCTTAACGTGTGGACGATGAGAGTTCAAACCCGGGTCGGGCTTACATACATTTGTCTTTTCTAAAGACATACGTTAGGTTAATTTATCATGGTTGTTAACGGTTAGGGATAATATTGTGAGATAACCCACATGGCTGAGCTGTACTTAGTTATGCGACAGTTTAAACAAAAGGGCGATAGGCCTGCCCCTTATCACGTGAGTACACTGTCCAATCAAAGCTTAGGTACTGAACACCAGGTGACAATGTCGCGTGATGTTCAGAAGTATTAGTACTTCTGCCCACCTCATCGGGGATATACGATGTAAACATTTATGTATGAGTTGTGTTATCACCCAAGTCCCTAAAAGAGCGCCATAATTTAGTCGCCTCTTACGATGCCAAAGCGGACCATACACTGATTCTTACAACTTTGGATATTTCGGATCTATGTCTGTTTATTGGAAGGAGAATATTCAATAAAACTAAAACATTCCGTGTACCGTTGTATGTCAAAATGGTGAGCACAAATCCAGTAGTGCACAGTTGGAATTCAGCATACCGGTCCGGCATTCGAGATAGGGATCGGAATGAACTGGCGAATGTTTTCAACTGACAAATGGGCATATTCTAATAAAATTTTGTCTTATGATTACATTATATTTTAGCCTAAATATTACATTAAAAACAATGTCATAAACGAATGCTAATTTAAAATGTATAAAGTGAATTTAAAAACGACAAGGCTAAGGTAATTCTAATTCTTAAGCCAGAGCTTTAAATGCTAAAAAAGAGTTGCCAGCTACCCCGTTTTAGGATTCATAGCCTCGGCAACGTTGAAATAATTTAATAATGTACGAATTATAAGAAGTTGCACACTTAAACTTATTACTTGTGAAATAAGTGTATGTATTCTTTTTATACTTGTGAAAATTACAGACAAACCAAATTTGTTATCGATATTACAATTTACTCACGTGGTCAAAACAAGCCATATATCAACACCTTTTACAGATAAACTGCCTTTATTATATTTTAAGTAGTGACGTTTACCATGTCATATACATAACTATGAGATATGCCGAATTTTGTTAACACCCTTAAATCGCGTATATTTGCCTAATGAAAAGTGTCAGTGTAAACCAGATATTGGATTTATTCCCGAACCTTTAACATTTAATGCTACAGAGACTACATTATATCAGACTAACGATCTGGCCCGCGCCTTATGCAAAAATAGTGAATCATTCATTTTACAGGGGAACTATAAAAAACAAGACATTCTATTGCTTAAAATTAGGAAACTTAAACAAAACTAAATCCAGAGAAAATCTTTCTCAATTATACAAGTTTGACCTCTTCATAACATAGTATCAGTGAGAAGTAACAAATAACATTAAGTAGAGAGAAAGTGAACATATTTGCGCTTGTCTGACTGCATATTCAGTTGAACATCAAATCAAAATTCAAATAATCCTCTGATTTACTTCAATAAGTTCTTGTTCTCGTCAACGTCTAATTTCACAGACGTTATGCCGCTAATTCGTTGATCGCGCGCACTCCACTAGAAAACATCATTATTACAATATCATACATTTGCACACGCCATTTTGACGTGAAAACATTTTGATAAGTCATTTAAGTTTCATATAACTTATTCGGATTAGAGTGCGAACTAATCGCAGTGATCTCTGAGACGAGTGTACTTTCTGTGTAAATTCGTGTATGTTTGAATGTATACATGTTCATTTCCCAGAAGATATCTTAGCTCATGAATAATATTCTAATTTAGTGTTAACATGATTGTGGTACATTTTAATCACAAGCTAAAAAGCATGGACTCTCTCAATGATCGTAAAAATGAATATGAGTGCGACCTTAATTTTTATGATTTGATAACATAACTTGTTTTATCATTTATATTAAGAACAAGCAATTAAGTAATTCTTGTTTTCGCGTGAGCTGTTGGTTTTAATAATTTAATGGGCTAAGCCGTTATGGCAATTTCTTGAGAGTATCGACGTCACGTGTCGCCGGCCCCGTTTGCAAGGTCCTTCAATTATAATATAGCTTTGCTATAGGGTTGCCCACTTCACTCTTTGAAACCTAAGATTTGAAAATAAAACACTCATGTTTTTAAACTTTCCTCTTTGAGAACTAAAATATGAAGGTAAAAGATACTAGGACAGCTCAGCTTATCGCCAGAATCATTATGCACGTAAAATAATTGGTATGCTTTGTCTGTTTATTTATCCAATAAATCAAGTGAAGTTCAAGCTGTTGTAGCAAATTATGTAGAAATTATATTTGGTCCGAACTATGCTTTTAAATTACTTCTTGAATACTGAGGACGCAGTTCAATACTCCTCCAGAACAGCCAGCCGAAATTGGGCCTGTCGTGAAAAAACAAGACAAATGGCAACCCTAATCAAGATAATTTAGAATGTGGTTCTAAACCATAGCATCATTTTAAAATCGAAAGTGATTGCGTTCCCGTGTGCAGCCTTGCTGGTAATGTCGATCATAGACGAGGCGCCCAGCGAACGATTTGCGCATGCGTGATCCCTTACCACGGTTTGTCGTGATCGACTGTGCGCCACTCTCTCTCGTATTTGTAACACGCATATTGCTCTAACTAGCATGTGGGTGAAGTAAATATTGGTTTTGTTGACATATCGGAAGCTACGATATAATTTTAAATAAAATTTGAATTATTGTCCGTGCCTGGCTTAGAATAGCACTACCTCTTTCTACCCATGGGTGTCGTAAGATGCAATTAATAGTATGGGGCTTTTTGAAGTGGTTTTTGGGCGATGCGGTTGGAGACCCATCAGGATACTTTAGTTCTACCATCTTGTCCCCTATCAACTTCCAAATATGGCTGAGGAGTTTCTACCTCTGGAGCTCTGACTACCCCTTTTTGGGGTTTATAGTTGTTAGTATATGTATGTATGTTGAATTATTATGAAAAAAAACGTAATACTATGACGATTATGCACTGTTATTAGTATGCTATAAGAGTTTATCTAATTCAGCCGTTCCTAAAAGTTAACATAGGCTTAAACATTTGTAATGATAAAAACAAAATTATAAGATCATAACTTACTTAATGAATCTATACAATGTGATACGTGATGTGGATCAGTAAACTGTTATAACTCATACATTACAAAGCAATGTATTTAATCAGTAGTAATTTATTTATCGCTAGTTATAGTTTATTCAATTTAGATAAAAAGGGGTCACAGTGACATTTGAAACATACATACATACATATAGTCACGCCATTAGTTCCAATTAGGGTAGGCAGAGACTATCGAAAGCAAATTTGTATTCTCCTGGCACGTTTCCCAGGAGAGTAGAACCTAGAGACGTTTCTTGAGGTTCATTTACTTCATCAATCTTTTCATACATACATACATTTGAAAATAATTCATTAACAATTAACAATTGTAAACTAACAGCGTTAGGTGTATGCATGCAAATTTATAGACATTTCAGAAGCAGAGTGCAGTTTACTATGAAACTTATCTTTAACAAAAAATGTGCTCTTATAGTGATAAGCGTGATCAACACGTGTATAAGTTATGAATAGGTGATAAACAAACAATCCCTCAAATTAATCAGTCCGGTTGTTTGGTTTCCAAAAATCAAACTTGTTGAGGTATCGGTTAAGGGTAAAGTTAACCCAATTTAAATTATGCAAAGTGAAACCCTATTCTTGCACCTTAGGGAATTCAGGACAGTTTTACAAAACCACACTCCATGCGTTTTGAATGGCCACGGCCCAGAATCTCGAACAGTTGAACAAGAAACAAAATTGCTACCTATAATATGGCTATATCATTATAAGGTGGTTATACAAAATAAAGTGCTTAGCGAACATCACATTATTTCGCGCTAAGTAATTTGATATCTGCACGGATTGCACTGCCAGGTGGAAAGTGCATTGAGAACCAGTTAGCTGGGTGCTGGCTACTTTCCAATCTAGACGCTGGCACCGGCTGGTTTCAAACCCCGATCACTTCTAAGGAGCTTTCTCTGCTAGTTAATAAGCTACTTTGTTAAAATTCTATGGTCTAATCATTAGACTTTAGTGCTGTCGTGATTGATGTGAACAATTTTGAAACGTTAACAGCAGTTATACTGGGCGCAAAAACTCGTGTCAGAAAGTCGCATAAATTACTTTTTTATTTTTGTGTAAAGAAAATGCGTGCGAGCTGCATTAGCTTTCGATAAAATGTAATAAGAGTGAGTGCGCCGCTTATGACTTTGTGACACCACTCATAAACAGTGCAAGTGCAAGGATCAACGTGGTGTACGTTGTCGTATTGTACCGTCTCGCGTCTGCCAGTAGTCTTTGTGTTAAGTATAACGGACGGAGAGACACAAAAGCAAAAATTAAGTAAACCGTTGCTTAAACTAGTCCTATGGGCTCAAAAATGTTTTTTTTATGGAGGTTTAAGCGAGCAATGAAATAATGGTAACTCTTATTAGGATTGTATGTATAAATTAAATTATTATTATTTTTGGAATAATCTAATTTATCAAGGTTGTTACCGGTGTGAGGGAACATATCGTCGGGGAATCCACGTGATTGAGTTAAGCGTTTTCAAGCGAAAGCGTATTCGTACAAAGTGTCGATAGGCCGCTCCCAAACACGAGCATGCACTATCCCAGCATAACTAGACAAAACAACAAAATTATATTAGTATCTCTGCTACCCTAGTCATTTTGATATCATACTTTCTAGTCATCTATCACGGTTTTTATTCAGAATAAATACATTGAAAGAGCTATATATTAAGTAAAATATGTTTAATAACAGCTAAAGTACTAATATCTCCTCTATCAAAAAGTGCACTTAATTCTCTATAATGAAAGCAAAAGTGTTGTACAAGCAATTGAGTACAAAAAGGCAAATAAATTCAAAGCCTCGGGCTCAATGTCAGTAGTAGCTACTAGTTTGAATAAAAATGGCGTGCGAAATCACCAACATATCATTTTATTTGCATGTAGAGATTGATTAGATGTGTCCATGTGATTTATGTTAAAATTGTGAATAATTGCATGTAATTGCATTCAATTTGTAATAAATCTTAGAAATATGCGCTAAGTTTATTCACATCACAAACAATGCACATATGATACTAACCTCTGATATACAATGGAAACACATTGCGTGATGTTTAGGTAGCCTGTTTGGCTCCAGCTTTAAGGATTTCTTTTATAATGTAATAAAGTTTCATTACTAATTTTGCATATTTCAAATTACATAAAAGTATGGATATAATGATTCCTCTTATTATAACTAGGTTAGCAAGTCAAGTTCAGTTCAGAGAGAATTGGGAGTAATTATAGATTTATTTCATTATAATGATCCCCACTTGAGGTTTCATGCACAACAAAGTCTAACTAAGAGTTAATTTACATTCCACAACTATAAAAGTATTCGTTCCCCTTTGTGGTGGTTTTCTTATTATTTAATCAACCGTGTTTGCCGTGTAGTGTCGGTATAGAATGTCACTACCCCTTTCTAGCTACGGGGGTTGTGAGGGATGACTAACGGTATGAGGCTAGAGAGGTTGGAGACCCATCACCAACGATACTTTATTTCTACCATCTTGTCCTCTATCAATTCCAAATGTGGCTGAAGAGTTTCTAGCTCTGAACCTGTGGTTACTCCTTTTTGGTATTTATGGCCAGGAGTATATTGATAGTCTCTGCCTACCCCAATGGGAACTAACGGAGTCAGTATATGTATGTATGTATTTCTTCCAAGTCCATAAAGAGAAAGTCTAATAATAAAAACTATAAACCCTTCTAGAAAAAAAACATAAAAGGCAAGTATACCACACATCATTGGAAAACTCTTTACATAAACACAAGTCCACTCTTGATCTTGATCTTAATGGTACATGACATAATATTTAAAGTGCGTGCCATACTGCCCCCGACAAGCGAACTGTATGCTTAAGTATGTTACTGTTACTTTTATTTCCATCCGAATTGAATTAAATGCAAAAAGCGGCCGTGGCCTCGAATTTTAATCTCGTGTCGAATTAAAAAAAGAATTCCGACAATTTAAGTAAATTAACCGCAATCAAAGAGAAATTCTGTTATCGCTTAACATTAAATTTGTTTTTAATATAAGTACGGCAGTGTTTACTCTACATAATTTGTATAAGGAGAGCGAATGTTAGGATAATGTCAGTTGTTGTATATAATTATTTATTAAATTATAATGTTAGAGAGCAAGAGTTTTAATAGATATATTTGTATATTTGATAGAAGAAAAGGACAAAAAATTGAGAATAAGATATACGGACTAGAAATAGAAATACGGAAATGAAAGTGAAAAATAACTGAATAGCCCTCAAGTATGTGATTTGGCAGAAGCCGGTAAAGTGACAAAAATAGATAAAGTACAAAACAAACTTGTTGAGAACGTCCAGGTAGAGCGTTTCAAGAACAGATGGAAAGAAAACGTGAAAATAGTGGAAGCCCGAAATTATATCAGTCAAATAGCATATATGAGGAAGTGAATGGATGTGAGGGAAGAGGTAACGGATAGAAGCAATTTTCAGGGTCGGAAGAATTTGTAATCAATAGTGTCTACTTACAAAACGGGAATTCTAAGCGAGAGTAAAGTAAGTGAGTCAGTATACCCCTCAACTTTCAATAATTACTGATTGCAAAAGCTGTGATGAAATAAAACACTATACTTAACCGTGTAAACATCTAATATTGAGTATTGCAACGTGTACTAACCATGTACATCTTACTCGGGAATGACAGCACGCTATTATACTGTCACTCAAAGTTCCTATACTGCTATCACAGCTCTGGGTCGCTACACTTTACAGCCACGCGGAGCACGAAGTAAGCCATGAATTCTGCGTATTTCTGCTAGAATCAAGATATGAATGTCGGGAATCCATGCACTAACTATTAGTCCTATTAACCTTAACTGCTTAAGCGTACTCTTGTTTAAAACAATTAGCTCATATTGGTTTAAATTATTACAGGGAAATGGGCTTGCTAAATGATAAGCAAAATGATATGATAAGCAAAATTGTTACACGTATGTTTTAGTCGTAAAGAATGGAAAAAGTGTATAAAACTGGTAGGTAGTTTTATCAGACGTACAATTGCAACTTTAATTGCGTTGGAGACTGCAGCATAGGAGTTTTCCGCCACTTAATAAATGATGATAAATGATCAAGGGTTCTTAAATTAGTCATATATTGCATTTCTCAACTCAAACAAATCGATAACAGACATAAAAGGCACTTCATACCTTATCGTGGCCTCAGCGTTCTCAGTAAATATGGTGCATATAAACATTGATTTCGTCAGCACAAAGCTTCATCACTTATACGGAAACAGAAATAGAAATCTAATGCTATAATTTCTGCCACCCACTTACGGCAATAAAGTGAATACGGTATACATGTTGTCCATTTAAAAGGGCAGCAATGAAAGGCGAATAGAATCCAAATGTCCAGTTTTGGTGCTGATTGGTGTTTATGGAGTGGTGTAAGCCGCACTTTAGGCCCTGCACCACGTTTTACTATAAACTTGCCAATGCTCCGACATATTTCACTTTCGTTTTGTTTGCTACGTCCGATTAAATACACGATACCGAGAGAATACTTATTAAGCTCCATTTATGTCAGTCGATCGCGTGCTGAGTAACTCAACTAAAACATCGCTTTTCTAAAGCTGTGGGCTGCAGGGCCTTAGGAAATCTATGTTTATCTCAACAGCTATCTGTTGTTTTCATAAACTTGCTTTCCAATTTAATCATAATGGATTTACTGTACAGGATTTGTGCCAATTGTACTATAAATATAATGGATTTAGCCCCTTTTACCAACCTTAATAAATAACTAAGAATTATGATATATTTTTTATAACCCAAACTAAAGTTAATTCTTTCCACGATTTGATTTTTCTCTAGTTATGTCAACATTATAATTTATCATGATACACTACTGACCTCTAATGGCTGTCAGGGCTACTAATTCTATCGAACATAACGTGAAGTGTTGACTGAAGGTGGATTATTTCCAAGCACATTGGACATGACTGGCGATATTATCGAAACGGGGTAACCATAGCATGAAGAAAGGAGTCTACTACCTAGCTACTTATCCTCACTGTTATAAATCCCAAAAAGTAAGAGGCAGAGCTTCAGAATTAGAAATTCATCTTCTACGTTCGGAAGTTGAGTAGAGAGAGATGATCATTGGTGATGAGTCGCCAGCCATATCACGCAACTAAATGTTGTGAAATAAAATACTTTAAAAGTATTGAATGCCTTTGTGACCTTTGGAAAAGAGAAAAGATAGCGCTATTCTAAGCCAGTACTAAGTCGTTAATAAAAACAAGTGGCGGCTAAGTTTACACTTTGTCATGTGAAACTTCTTCTGTGTAAGGCAACGTACCTTAACATCAATGACTTACTTACTTAGTTACTTATCCTCACGCCCATTATTCCCATTGGGGAAGGCATAGACTATCGCGGTCAACATTGCCAGATCTTCACAAATATCTCTAGCATGAATGTAAGGAATTCATTAACACCACTAAATGCATCCAATATTATCACCAATAAATGGATAACAGCAATATAAACAACTTTTATTTACTCTCGGGTTCAATTCCCAGTAGCTTTTAATTAATATTTATAAGATTTATCCCACTTGAGTAAGATATTGCAGGCTTTAATGACCTAATTTTTCGAAAATTAATACGATTCCGTGCGTGGGTAACCGTCAGTCCCGGCTTTAACCAGAAGAAGTCGGTAGTCTGCTAACCCGCACTAGGTAACCGTGGTGGCCAAATCGAATACTATATTTCACATCATAATTAAGAATTTTTACGGATACTATGTTCTCTCATAAAAGTACAATCGCAATACAAATGGCGGATCACTAGCAATTCATCACAGCACATAAGTTCATGTAAACTACTTGCGATTTCATTCAAATGCTACACATCATTTTCGAAGACCACTCAAAAGTGAAAGGGTTCTCCATTCTACGCGATGTCCGAGGAAAATAACAGCGTTTTAAATTAATTGCGTAAATGTGGGAATTCAAACCTGTTTGTATTTGCAGTGCCTATTACGTGGGTTATGATTAACCATAGTTCCTTATAGGTGGTCGACACTTGGGCATATGTTACACAGTGTTCTGTGGACAGAATATGAATTGTTACATTATGGTGAGAGCCATGAAGTAAGAGGATCTTTTCAGATAATTGTGAAATGATACTATGACAACTCTTTAAATTATCATGCACTCTTTTAATAGATATTAACGATTAACTAAGTATTTATGAATTTCGAACAAATCTAGATTAGTGACCAAACGATTCAAACCACATTTAATATGTTTGTATTTCCCAATTCATTTATTGCTGTTTTGAAAATTAATCTAAATCAAGCGATGCTTAAAGGCAGGCGTCCGAAGTACGAAGAATAAAGAGCATATATAAAAAGATTGATAAAAAGTGGCTGAGGAATTTATAATTCCTTAGCTCTGGCTACCCTTTCTTGGGAATTATAGCCGTGAGTATATGTATGTATGTATGTATGTATGTGATAAATTTAAATACAGCTCCAGAGGTTTGCCAAAATCTTACAAAGGAAGATCGATATTCTCTACGTACCCAATATAATCTAGCGGCGTGAGAACATGTATGTTTGTATTAAAATCTCCTACACATACGTCCTTATTATTATTTGTTACTAGCTTTTGTAAACCTGTTTAAAAGAAATATCTTTCCATTGTTCCAGGACTAGTGAGCTGGTGGCGCTAGTGGCGGTGTCATGCACGCTGTTCCTGTTCCTGCACACCAGGGACCTCAGCACTAAGCTGAGACGGATGGAGGGGAAACTCAACGATGACGTCACGGGATACAACCTTCTTACCAGCAGTAAGTTACAATGAATTATCGGTGATGTTACGTATATCATAGAATTTTAATTTCTGACAAATTTTCACTGTAATCCCAATGCAATCGTGATTTCGTTAAAACATGAAAGAGTAAAAAGTACTAATAATACATACATACTCACGGCTATAAATCCCTAGAAGGGGTAGCCAGAGCTAAAGAATTAGAAATTCCTCAGCCATTTTTGGGAAGTTGAGTGGGGAAAAGATAGTAAAATAAAGGTTTTTGGTGATGGGAATCCAACCGCATCGCCCAAAAATCCCTTAAAATCCCTAATACCGTTAGTCACCTCTTACGTACACCCACCGAAAGAAATGGGGTAGTGCTATTCTAAGCCGACACTACACAGCCTCCACTACTAATAATACATTACTAAGGTTTATTTTTCAAACTCAAGTCATTACTGATATTTGATTTTAATGCAGCTGGTTTACTCTCCACTAGAATTCAAGGATCACCGGGATGTAAAATATTATTCTGAGTTGAAAAACATATTTTATTCAACTTAAATAATCCAAACAGCACCAATCGAAACATAATAACAAAAATATAATATAAAGCGGAGCGAAAAAACAGCAATTTAATTTAGACTCAATCATGAGAAACTCATGTTCAAAACTAACACTTTTCAATAAAAGTGCAATAAAAAAACAGTGGCTGTTACTCATCACATCTAACCAGCGTGAAATAGAATTGAGAGATTAGACATTAGCCGTTATTCTATTGTACCTTTTCTATTACTATGGATGAATGTAGGCAAATTCGTCGGTTTACTTAATCAGTAACTTAGCAAACCGAAAGTAATTTCTTTCATTCCAATAGTTAATAAATTAAATTTACAGCTGTCTAGCAATTTGACCCTGTTTTTTATTTTGCTATGCTTCAGAATCATGAATTTTCCTACGCTTGTCACTTTATAATTATTTACAGTATTTCAAATAACCATTTAGCAACATATTTTCCATTTGATTGTGGTCATAAATAAAGTATAGAATTAGCTCCATTTGTATTTATATTTGTCTAAAATTCATAGGCGTTGACCTGACTATTGCTATCATATATCTCAACAAAATATCAAAGTAAAAAAATTGCTCTAACATCGAAAAATGTTATGAAAAATAATACTGAACACAGCGCATCGTAATACTTTCACTCAACAAAAAAAAATGGTACCAATTTTATGGAGGCTGCTTTCCGATTTCGTCGTCTTCATACGGTTCAGCGATTCAGTTGTTATTGTTACGTCATGGGGTTATGAGAACATTCGGATCGTAGATACTGGAACGTAACATTATCTAAGACACGTTAAAATTGGCTGCGGCTTTCACTCTTAATTATTTAATAATGTCTTGAGAAACGCTTTGTCAAAAGAATATGCAAACGGTGGCGAATGCGAATGAGGAAGTGTCTGTGGGATCTTATTGCGGCTTGTTGCATTTGAAAAGTAATTTCATTGAGACAATTTGTATGTCATATCTGATTGTATACATGTTTTGCTTTCACACGTAATATTATTAACAAAATATTAGGGAAACCATGCTGTACCTTTTCCAAGGTACTGTTATAAAGGACTTCGACGGGCTTCTTTTAAAAAACACTTTTTGAATAGACACTAGATTTAATAAATGAAATCAAATGAAATAGTAATTAACAAAATGAAATAGTAAAATGGAATTAGTAAAATGAGAAAAAAAGGACTAGTGTTCTACTTGGATGTCAGATGTAAAGTGAAATAAATCCCGGCTTCTCGATAGAGAAGGCGGACTGAATTATGATTACTGAATTATTGTATATGCTGACTAAACACTTTAGTATACAGATGCTCATACTATAACAGCCCCCCTGTTAAAAGGAAACTTATAGGAAAAATAAGTTTCGAAAAGAAAACAAATATTAATTAATTAATTCTTAATCGGGGTTGTGGTTCAAAGTCATTATCATTAGTTACTTCTTCAAGATTAATTTCTGTTTTAATTATACTTTTATTGCAAATGTTAGAAAACTTGTCCTTTTTCCAAAAATACAAAATAAAGAGAATAAGACATAAGATTATCGATAAAACACTTAAAATAGGAAAACTAACATGATTAATCAAATTATTAGTTGTATTTACATTTTTTAGATCATTTACAATTTGATCGGTTACAAGTTTTTCATTTTTCAAATAATCTAAATTGATTGACTTTAAAGTAAAAGAAGGTAAATTTAATTTATTAAATTGCTCAAAGTTACAACAACTATCATTAATGATGTTAAAATTAGAAGTTATTAGCGGTACATTTAATTTTGGATTAGATTTTGACATTAATTTATTATTTCGGTGATAAGCGATACAATTCGCAGGTAAATTCAATATACCTGTACCTGAATTAATTATTTCTACAGATTGATAAGTTTCACATTCAAAAGAAATTTTGGATGGGTTTGATTGAACAAATACCCAGTTATTGTTATGCAGTCTAAGCCAAATGTCTATGTCACCGTGAAGATATCTATACTGACAATATTTAGGTAATGAATACATAGCCTTTGTAACTAATTCCGTCTCACAAGGCGGATTATTGGATGAAGCATAAATATCCGATATATCACACAAATATGTTTCTTTAAATATTTTCTTACAATTATAAACAGAATTTAAAAGTGCATAAGAGGACTTATCTTTACTTAAAGCTAGTATCTTATCACTAGGTAAAATCGTAATAAAAGAATTAGAACTTAAATTGCCGTAAGGAGTAGGCAGAGGAATGTTGTTATACATATTATATTCTAAAATATCTACTAAGGGTATTTTAATAACAAAAACTAATCTATCATTCATATAATAGCATACTAAATCTGCAACATTAATTAATGTATGAATATTTCTTAATTCTAAATTAACAGGTAAATCTTTATTTTTCGGTATTAATTTAAAATTATTTACAATGTCATTATATAATTGTGTTGGGGATATAATAGAAGGATGAAGAGTGTTACTTTTTACAAAAAGAATCGAATTGAGGATGTCTTCAATTTTAAATGCTAAATTTAAAAGGTGAGATTCTAAAATATTTAAAACATGGTCAAGTTTAGTATTAAAATTATTTACATGGATTTTTGTTGAAATATTATTTACAGTTTCTTTCAATATTTCAATGGCATAGTTCAATTTTTCTTGGTTAACATTAATGTCGATCAGAGTTTTATTTATATTAGATATAGCTGTATGAGATACTAAAATGTTTTTAGTTACAGAATCTTTTAGTATTTTATCGTTATTGTACAATTGTTGAATAGCTTTTTCATAATTAATTGCATCATCTTCATCTAATGTTCCAAATATATGTTTAAAAATTACACCGATACCAGAAAACCAAGCAGATCTTTTAGAAATGTCTTTTGAAACAATATGAGAAATGGATTGAAAGTCACGGGTGATATCTTTTTGAAGAGACTCTAAAGGTTGTAATAGGTTTTGACAATTAGTGACTTCTTGGTTTTCCCGACACTGACTACGGATATTAGTAAACGCATGATTAACATTGTCTATAGTTCCCTTAAAAGAAGACACATCTACAGGTATCACAACATGAAACTGGTCATTTATGATTTTCATCGTTCCGAAAGGGTCAAAAAGTATACCAGGACTCTTAGTGATGTACTGAATGAAATTATTGTTACTTGCAGCAGAATCATTGAAGATTAATCTGGAATATGAATTTATTTCTAGCTATGGTATAAAAATATATGAACTATGGACTTAAGACTAATAAACTATATTAATAACTAAGTGACGTCATGTGCTGGTTTGATTTGGTCAAAGTGGTGTTTTACATGACGACGATTTATTAAAAGCGAAACAGTGTTATTAGGATGAACTTTAATTATCTTATAGGGACCTTTCCATAATGGGGATAAAGCTTTTCTTAATCTAACATGATTTTTTATATATACAAATTCGCCTACTTTATATTGGACTCCGCGAGTAAATCGATCATAATAAGCTTTTGATCTTTCTTTGGAAGCATTAGTATATTCTATAGCTTTATCACGGGATATTTTAAGACGATGGCAAAGCATCTTTATATATTCAGGATAAGTTGTACCACTACGTAGTTCAAAAACGGAATCTGGAATAAAAGGCTTGTGACCGAATATAAGTTCATATGGTGAGAATCTAGTTGTAGTATGTATTGTTGTATTGTATGTAAGCATGGCTGTATAAACATATCGAGGCCAATTGTCTTGATGTTCGTTAGTGAATGATTTTAGGTATTCCTTCAGAGTGGAGTGACTTCGTTCTAGAGCTCCTTGCGTTTGCGGGTGATAGGGTGAAGACCATAACTGTTTTATTTTTAAGAATGAACATGTGGTTTTGAATAATTCAGCGGTAAAATTGGTTCCTTGATCAGTAAGGATCATTTTTGGGATGCCAAAGAGAGATATAAAATGAACAAGGCATTCACTTGTTTCTTCTGCTGTTGCAGTGCGTATTGGATAGGCTATAGAATATTTGGTTAAATCGTCTTGCAGAGTTAGGATATATTTTAATTTAGCTTGCCCAGATTCGGGTAAGGGACCTACTATATCGAGAGAAATCCTTTCAAAAGGTGCGGTGGATGTACTAGTTATTTGCATAGGGGCCCTATTATTTTTACGGAAAGCTTTGTTAGTTTGACATAATTTGCAAGCCCTTACATAATTTTCTATATCAACACGCATACTTTTCCAATAGTAGCGTTCTTTTATCCGATCAAACATTCTGTTGTTACCTAAATGTCCGGCCATAGGGATGTCGTGATTTTCTTTTAAGATCTTTGTGATTTCGGTTGGAACTGGATAGATAATAGTATCATGGTAAATATTTATTTTAATATTAGTATTGTTAAAAAGAAACAAGAGCATGCTATATATTTTAGTGAAGGAAATTTGATCAAATGGGTTACGGAAGTCGGATATAGATATTTCATTGACATCACCCATTAGAATAATTTCATCTCTAGTAGATTTCAGGGTTTTAAATATATCGGGGTAAGTAGAATTGTCAAAGTAATATAATTTAGTAAACATTAAATAATAGGTTTTTTCTTGTAATGAGATAGATTTAAAAGTGTACAGTTCTCTTTCTTCATTTATGATATCAGTATTATCGTCTAATGAAGATAAAATTTGTTGTAAATAAGGGTTAGAGTCATCTAGATCGATAGACACAGGAATAAGTACATGTTTACACGAAGTTTTTAGTAGATTCTGATTGTGTTGAAATATTTGGACGTTAAAATTTTCTTTTGTATTAGATAAGCTTTTAAGATAATCAGAATATTCCTTATTGTTATTAGTATTTGCAACTGTGGGGACATTAGGAGCAGAACTAGTAGAGGGTTGAGGATTTGATTCAACAGAAGGTTGTATAATTACTTCATTATTTGGATTAAAAGGATTATCGGGTAATTCGATGTTATTAGGATCATCAGGACCAATATTGATTTCACTTGAATGAGGACTTGAAGGAGACAGATATGGTAGATCAGAAGTGAGATCTAAAGGGTCGGCTGGAATAATTCCTAAGTTTTCAGGATTAATAAGATCTTCAGGATCAGGGCTTAGTTCTTTTGATTGTAAAGGATTCATTAAGGCAGAATTATTGACTGGATAACGTGATAGTGCATCAGCATTGCTGTTTACTTTCCCTTTTTTATATTCAACTTCGTAATCGAACTCTTCGAGTTTAAGCCTCCACCTAACTAATTTAGATCCAGGGTCTTTGCAATTAAAGAGCCATTTAAGCGGTCTATGGTCTGTTACGATTATGAAGCGCCGCCCATAAATATAGGGTCTAAAAACTTTGGTTCCGAATAGTATAGCTAAACACTCCTTTTCAGTCACGCTATAGTTGGACTCTGCCTTGTTTAAGGTTCTAGAGGCAAAGGAAATAGGACGATCATTACCAACTGATCCTTGAGAGAGAATAGCAGAAATGGCGTAGTTGGAAGCATCACAGGTTAAAATAAATGGTTTGGTGAAGTCAGGATAAGCTAGGATAGGAGCGGAAGTAAGAGCATTTTTTAAGTTTTCAAAAGCTAACTGTTGTTCGTGGTGCCAATCAAATGCAACATTCTTTTTGAGTAGATTTGTAAGAGGTTTTGCAATTTTAGAGAGATCTGGAATGAAACGGCGATAATACGAGACTAATCCTAAGAAGGACTTAACATCTTTAGGACATTTGGGAATTGGAAAAGACTTAACTGCTTCGGTTTTCTGTGGATTAGGCTGAACACCCTTGTCTGTAATTACATGGCCTAAGTAAGAAACTTCTTTACGAAGGAACTCGCATTTATCGGGTTGGAGCTTTAGTTGAAAGTGCCTGAGTCTGTCAAAGATATTGGAAAGATTATTTATGTGAGTTTCTAAGTCATATGAGTATATTACTATGTCATCTAAATAGACAAAACATTGAACGCCTTGTAGACCAGAGAGAGCTGAATTCATTAATCTTTGAAAGGTTGCTGGGGCGTTTTTGAGACCAAATGGCATGCGTGTAAATTCGAAATGGCCCTGAGGGACTGAAAAAGCGGTTTTCGGAGCGTCTTTATCTGCCATCTTTATTTGGTGAAAGCCTGATGCTAGATCTAATGTGCTAAAGTATTTACATTTCCCCAGTTGATCGAGGATTTCGGAAATGTTTGGAATTGGATATGAATCTCCAATGGTTAAGTCATTTAATTTGCGGTAGTCTATGACTACACGCCACTTACGTTGTCCAGAGGCATCAATTTTCTTTGGGACTACCCAGATTGGGGACGACCAGGGTGAAATAGAAGGTCTAATGATACCATCCTTTAACATTTTATCTAATTGACGTTGAACTTCTTGTTTATGGATTTCTGGAAATCTATAGGTCTTGGTATTAATCGGAATAGAGGATGTTGTGGGAATCTCGTGTTGAATGGCATTAGTACAAGTCAATTTATCATTAGGAAGTTGAAAAATGTCAGAATATGTGGAACAGAGGTCATAGAGAGCATTACATTCCTCAGAATTTAGATGAGAAACACGTAGAAGATCTATTACTTCTCTGGTTCTATCAATAGCGCTTAATGATGTTTGATGAGAATAAGATGTATGAAATATTTCACAAGAAGAAGATTCTGGAAATGGAATGATATTTAGTTTTAGGTCAGAGTTAATTTGTATCGGAGATTCGGAAGTATTTAAAACAGAAATATTTATTCGGGAATTAGGTTTTACTTTAACAATGCATTTTGCAATCAATAGAGAGTTGATAGGGTTTTGATCTACGATTAATCCTTCTTTTATTTCAGGATTATCGATAGAGCATTCAATAACCATTTCTGATCGAGGGGGAATAGTATAAACTGGTTTAGTATATTGAAGAGTAATTCTATTGTTATTAATTAAAATCAGGTGTTCATTATAATCAATTTTACACTTTAAAGTGGAAAGGAAATCGTTACCTATAATGCCGTCGTAAGGAAAATTAAGAAACGGAGAGATATGGAAGGGATGATCAAAGTATTCAGAACTAAGACTTATAATTCCTAGAGATTCTATAGGATTTTCTGATCCTAAACCACTAAAAGATATGATTTTATTTGATACATCTGGCATTTTTTCAATAGAAGTTACTTGAATGAGACTCACAGCTGCGCCACTGTCTATTAAGATTTTCAATGGTTTAGAAGCAATGTCAGCATTTATTTCTATAAAAGGTAAGTGCTTTTTAGATGGATTAGTAAAGATATTGTATGTTTCAAATGGGTTAATTTTGTTATCAAATTCAGAAATAGAAGTTTTATTGACCTTTTGAGGTGCGGATATAGTAGGTTGATTGACCTTTTCAGGTATCGAAATAGTAGAATTATTGACCTTGGTAGGTACGGAAATAGTAGGTTGATTGACCTTTTCAGGTATCGAAATAGTAGATTTATTGACCTTGGTAGGTACGGAAATAGTAGGTTGATTGACCTTTTCAGGTATCGAAATAGTAGAATGATTGACCTCAGCAGGTACGGAAATAGTAGGTTGATTGACCTTTTCAGGTATCGAAATAGTAGAATTATTGACCTCAGCAGGTACGGAAATAGTAGGTTGATTGACCTTTTCAGGTATCGAAATAGTAGAATGATTGACCTCAGCAGGTACGGAAATAGTATTTTTTTTACATTTTAATTTATCGAAACAATCATGAAGCGGATATTTTGGAATTTGGGTAACCGTATCGTTTTTCAATACTAATTTCCCGGCACGATACTTGAGGGGAAATCTTCCTCGTTTAAATTTGTTTGAGGTTGATTTTCTTCTGAATGGATATGGTTAATGGGTCTATTACCCCTATTAGATGAATTTGGGAATCTACGGTTATTATACTGTCGTTTCCTACAAACGTCAATGGTGTGACCAATATTTTTGCAGTAGCGACAAACAGGAGTTGTAGATGTGTGATCTTGATTAGGTCGTACAGCAATATTCATCCGGCGTTCTTGTTGGAATAATTGACGTTGAGGATTTGGGTTTTGATTGTAACTATTAGAAGAAGATGAATTGCGTTTTATACAGTTAAGCATTATTTTTTCTTCCGACATAGCAAAATTGATCGCTTCATTTAAAGTGTCCGGGTCACGGCACCGAACTATAGTAGATAATTGGCTCTTAAGGCCACATACAAAAGTGTGCAATGCTAGGTCTTGCATTGCTGCGACGCGACCTGCCAATTCAGTTTTTTTCTTGGTAGGAATTGAAATATTTATTTCCGTTAAAAGTTTCGATAAGCAAGATTCCACCCGAAGTGCAAACTGGTTTACCGATTCACTGTTTAACTGTCTACATTCTTGTAAATCCAAGAGCAACGCGGCGTAATGTTTCTTTTCGCCGAATTGTAATTTTAAAAATTCCTCTAATTGAAACCAGGAGTCAAATTCTCGGATTGAGCACGCGCTTTCTGCACGTCCTTCTAATTGGCTCAATATGTATTTCAATAATATTTCTTGTTGTGAGGCTGAAGCAAGATTTATCGCGTTTCGGCAATTGTTTAGGAAAGCGGTTAGTTTTTCTCTATTGCCATCAAATTTGTTTATAAATTTAATTAAAATGTTTAGATCCATTTCGGACATAATTATAGTAGGACTTATAAGTTATGTAAAAATAAAATTAAAATTTTAACAGAATATGGACACTTGGTATTTAACAGAATAGGTGCGCGACGAGAGTTAGTGTAAACAAAGATAAGGTATGAGCGGATACGATTCTAGGAATAAGATACGGTTGTAGCGATGGTCTTGGATTGCGCCTAATAAAAATAGTTATGATAAATTGTTACGAAAATAATTACGACACGTATATGAAAAGGGTAAACAGTATGATAAAATTAGAACATGAAAATCGACACATATAAATTAAACATTTGAAGAAAACACTGCACTCAGCTACAATAATTCTGTAAAACACATATATCAGGAACACGGCGAATGGCGATAAAGTCAGATATTTATATAAATTGATTCGTAGAACTCGGCGATTGGCGATAGAGTCAGATTTCTATATGAACTGACATATAGGAACTCGGCGATTGGCGATTACACTGGATATTGAAATGAATTCACTTACAGGAACACGGCGATTGTAAATGCAGGAAAACGGCGATTGGCGATTGTCTTACTGGTCATTTCGCAACCAGCAGATGAGTTTCGAGTTTCTTCTAATTGGACCAGAGGCGATCCGAGGATTTTACAAATCCCTTTGAGCTGCCACCAATGTTATAAAGGACTTCGACGGGCTTCTTTTAAAAAACACTTTTTGAATAGACACTAGATTTAATAAATGAAATCAAATGAAATAGTAATTAACAAAATGAAATAGTAAAATGGAATTAGTAAAATGAGAAAAAAAGGACTAGTGTTCTACTTGGATGTCAGATGTAAAGTGAAATAAATCCCGGCTTCTCGATAGAGAAGGCGGACTGAATTATGATTACTGAATTATTGTATATGCTGACTAAACACTTTAGTATACAGATGCTCATACTATAACAGTACGTTTTAGTGTTACAATTTGGTATTTGTTATGGCTTCAAAAATATATGAGACATACATTATGTCAGTCGTCGTCAAGTGGTCAAGCTTTTTATATAATATTACACACCACTAGTACTCTGCACACTACTAGTAGTAGATTGCACTGAAAAAAGTGACTATCGACAAATTAGCACGTATTAATAGCAGTCATGGTTCGGTTGTCGCAGACATTACATTGTTAGCAGCTAAATCCGATAAATTAAAAAGTAATATTTTAGATTAGAGCCAGAGAGTTTTTGTTAGTTCTGATATAATTTTGGGAGGTATAGAGCAATGTAGGATTTTCAATATTCAACTTTTATAATTTTTCATTAACGTGAACCTTTTTACTAGACGGAAGACAAAACTATATTTTCGGTGCGTCGCAAGATTTTTGACTGAATAAGAACATGATGAACATGAATACAAATTTGTTCTTAAGTTAGCACGTGTGGCCCATTCAGTAAAAGTAAACACTGTATTCGTCAAATAGCAAAGTATTTTTGGCTGCCTCACTGGCGACCACCCACAGAGAGTAAGTTTGAATACAAGTGGAAGTGTGTTCCGTAGGTATGCCTTTACTATGAAACAAATATTACGTGTTTGCTGTTCATTTTATATTTGCTCTTGTTTTGACTTACACTACTTTGGGTTAATGATATTAGGATGTAACATCCGCATCGCATACAAGGGGAATGAATTAACTTTGAAACAAGTCTGCTATTGTGACCAAACATTGTAAAAAATAATAATTGCGTGATATGTATGTATGTAGAAATAAAAAATGTGGAAAGGTACTTTTTTGTATCTTAATCATATAAAATCCTGTATACAATCGACTGTAGAGTCAATCAAAAGTTGGAATGTTTGGTATGAAATACCAATGTTGGTTGAATTTTCAGTAAAACTTTTGAAAGCATACTGGAATTTTTAAATTACATGTTATAAAAAACTGTCTCATTTCAGTATTGATATGAAGCGTTTAGCCACTTGTAAACAATAACTTTTAACTATATTTATAAATCCATTTATATTTTTAGTTTATCATACTAATCGAGTTCACAGTGGAAATAATCACAGGATCTATTTGAGAAAGAGAGAAAGAGAGACATTTATTCGCTGCACAGATGAGCAAGAGACATACAGTTAAACATAAAAATAAAAAATAAAAGCTTTGACAAAAACAACATTGGAAAAAAAAAAAAAACATGAAAAAAGATAGAAGAAGACAAAGATAGAAAATAAAAAACTTTTTTTTTTTTAAATAACAACATAAGTTTACCATTTACATACAAAGGTCTCTGCACAGCGAAACGGTGCTGACTCAGCATAACGTTGTGAGCTCTGAGAACTCACAACACTGATTTTCAGTCAGCACCGACACAAGTGAAATTGCGAGCATTACACTAACCGCAACAGAGTAGTGGACACACATACAATATGTTTAAATATATTAAATTTTAATAAGTATATTTAACAACGCTATATAATAAATAAACAAAAATTAATAATATAATAATTACAGTGTACAAACATACAGCAGATATAGAAGACGAATATATTACCATCGCAATATTCAATAGTACATAAAAAGTAAATATAACATAAGTTACATATATATTCACATACACATCTATACATATATGTTCACATACATATACAATATTATATTTATAATATAGAGATATGATATATGGTAAAGATAAAATGGGATAAAGGAGCACAATCATAAATGGGAGTCTGCAGGTAGGACATTGCGGGATGGGTTTTGCTGTGCCAGCAAGTAATCTCTAAGCTTACGCCTAAAAGTTTCCCTACTGGTCACAGCACGTATAGGTGGTGGAATATCATTCCAGCACTTGGACGCTGCAAATCTAAAGCTACCCCGAAACGCCGCTGACCGATGCGTCGGCAAGATCGCTCTAACTTTATACTGATAGCCACTTTTTGACCATTGCAGTTTTCTATACAAATAAGTGGGCGATTCCAGCCTAACTACACCGAACAGCAGAGTGGAAAGGTGTAATCGTCTACGGCCCTGCATATTCAATAGCTTTGCATCGTCCAAATACGGGGTGATATGGGAACGAGGAGGGATGCGAAAACAAAAACGTGCGCATGCGTTTTGCACACGCTGTATCAGCCTTTGTGTACGACCAAGAATGCAGCTGCCATAAACCACATCACAGTAGTTTAATCTCGATAATACCAGCGACTCACAGAGGTGAACACGCAAATCCACACTCAGGTAGTCGCGTATATTATAAAGAACCTTAAGGCGATAGAAGCAGTTACTAACTACAGACAAAATATGATTTTCAAACCGAAGTTCTCCATCCATTAGTATACCGAGATTACGTGCTTCTATCACCCTTTCCAGTGGTTGATTTCTAACAGCTACATTGCAGGACGCCAAGGCAGCCACCGTATTATGGATTTGTGTTTTTGTTCCGAGTATCATATACTTGGACTTTGCCGGGTTTAAAACCAAACAGTTTCGCTCGGACCAAGCAACAATACGATCTAGATCAGAATTCAGTTTACTGACAGTTTCTGCCGTTTTTTTAGGATCTCCAGAAATGTACAATTGCACGTCGTCGGCATATATGTGTAGATTGCATTCCTTAACGATGTCAACGAGATCCGCAGTATACAAAATAAACAACAAGGGACCTAGGATCGATCCCTGGGGAACTCCTCTATCTAATCTACTTTCAGACGAAACACAGATTTCTCCATTTCTTTTCCGCAGTTCTACGAACTGTTTTCGATCAGACAGATAACTGTTGAACCAGTAAACCGTAGGCACATCAAATCCATAATACGACATCTTGGACAGTGCCAGGGGTGTGAATAAACAATCGAAAGCCCTAGAAAAGTCTAATAGTGTTAGCAATGTAGATAAGCCATCGTCGCGATCTTTTAAAATGTTATCAACGACATCCAGCAAAGCTGTCGCCGTTGAGTGGCCCTTGCGGAACCCAGACTGAAACTCCGGTAAGATATTATTCTCCTCCAGGTACCCCGACAGCTGATCGCACACCACCCGCTCCACTATCTTTGATGCACATGGTAAGATACTAATTGCTCGCAGATCGGAAGTGACAGTAGGATTAGGTTTTTTTGGAAGCGGTTTAATTTTGGCAATTTTCCAATGAGAAGGAAATTTACACGTTTCAATACTTCTGTTAACAATGCACGTCAATACGTCTAATGTCATCGGTAAAGTGAACAATATCATGTCAATGTCTATGTCGTCTTGTCCTTTAGCTGTAGTTTTAATTTTTTTAACAATTTTAGACACTGTTTCACAAGTCACAGGTTTCAAAGAAAAAGTGGATTGACTGTATCGGTTAAATTCAAAATAAGTTAAATTGGATAAGGAGACGTCATTAGTACCAGGAATATTGCTGAAGAACTGGTTGATGTCATCAGGGTTATTAAAAGATGATGGTAGTTCAGTCTCACGTTTGTTAGGCAAAATGTAACGTTTTAAGTTTTTCCAGAGTGAACGCGAATCTCCAGCATTGCCATTAATAGCATGTTTAAAGAAAGCTTTCTTTTCATCATGAATTGCCTGGATAACCTGGTGTTTCATGTCCTTGTAGTACCGTATACTCACCTCAGTTTTCAACTTCTTGGACTTTTGATGTGCCCTGTCACGTAACCGCATCATCAATCTCACAGTCGGTGTTAACCAAGGTTTTGGAGCATCTTTTACCACTACAGTTTTAATGGGGGCATGGAGGTCAAATAATTTTGTAACACGAAAGTTGAATTCCGCAATCATGCCATCAACGTTGTCAATTTGTTTAATTGAATCCCAGTCTGTCTTTGTCAGGTCATGATTAAATTTATCTAAGTCTATATCTCTCAGTGGTCGGTAAGTAATTGTCTTAGGTACAAGTTTAGGTTTTTTTAAGTCAAGTTGCATTGTAACAAAAGCATGACGGCCTAATTCAGGAATATGATAGATATCTAAGCACCGGACAGGGGCGTCGGTACATATTAAATCGATAGTCGACTGACTGTGTTCTGTAAAGTGAGTTGGCTTATTAACAATTTGTCTCAAGTTCACGCTAGTCAAAAATTGATTCAGTAATCTACAGTTTCGTTCGTTGGAGTCATTGAAATCGATGTTAAAGTCACCTAATAGTACTAATCTGTCAAAATTTCCACTTGATGTAATAGTTACCGTAATAGCGTCAAAAAAATCGTCAACATTATGCCACGGTGGTCTGTACGCCGTACCAATTAAAATCCTTATGCCATTTAAGGTTACGCGCAACCACATTTGTTCAGTAGTTAAAGAGGGGGGATGAGGGAAAACTCTCGCATTTAAACCCTGTCTTAAATAAAATCCTACTCCACCCCCTCTCGTCCGCAATGTGGTCGGACGTGGGATATGTCTTAGCCGGTAACCCGGGACCACCGGGGCAATATCTTCTCGTCCCTCGCGCAACCAAGTCTCATTTATTGCTATTATGTCTGGTCCTAAGTCAAGTATAATAGAAGTTAATTCGTCATGCCCCGTGCCCAGTGACCCAGCATTAAATAGTGCTAACTGCAAATTTTTAATTCGAGTCATGGTACGATTGTACGAATATGAATGAATAAATTATTATACATATATTAAAAAACATACATATATCTTTAGTTATTATTATTACATACAAATACTGTAAAACGAATATTATATTATAACAAGTATATATTCCATTAAATACTAGTAATATGTATATATGGCGAACATTAATACGACAATAGAAATATTTGACCGATATAAAAGAGTAAGACAAACTATATGTATTATTGTTCAGTTTTAATAGTATAAAATAGACTATACTTATATAGCTACGTTGTAATACATTTAAATAATCACAAAAAAACTTTGAGTGTGACCTGCCGCAAGGTAACCTGCATTCAACTGTTGCAGAGAAGAGAAATACTTTATATAAAATACCATTTGTAAAACCATCATAAGTATGCACACAGTAATTAGCAACATTGTTCTTTCTTAGCTCGCAAATAAATGAAACTAAATTAATGAAGGTATTAAAACTAAAATCTGTATATATATTAATAAGCAAAAAGTGATAGAATATTAACAAATTAAAATCCAAAAACCAAAAAGATAAAATCGTTATAACCGTCCATATTATTTCATTATGCAAAGAATCATTGACCAACTTTTTCGCAGCCAAAAATATTAGCAATGTCAGCTTCCCTCCGAATTTTTGAGACGGGCTTCCCATCGCCTTGTCTGACACACACACGACCGTCCCGCGTCCACACGTACTTCCAACCTGCTGCACGAGCGCGTTCACGTGCCTGGTTAAAAAGCGCTCTGTTCAGCCTGGTGAGTCGCTCGTTGACATAAAATTTAGTGGGCGGCCCGCCCAGCCCCAGGTCCGCGGTGGTGACGCCGCGCCGCACCCGCGCTGCGCGTAACAGCTCGTCGCGAGTGGCGCGCCGAGCCAGCCGCACCACGACCGGCCGCGCCGCGCCGCCGTCACGCGGCTGCCCCATACGCACCGCACTCACGAGGTCCCGCTCATCCAATTTAACCCCCAACTTCGAGCCCACGATTGTCACGAGATGAATAGTATTTTCACCCTTGTCTTCCGGTAAATTTGAAATTTGTATGTCATTAGCAAGGGCATCCTGGTCCCGTTCTTGGAGCTGAATTTGAAGATTTTCTATGGCCTCCTCCAGTACTTTTGTACCACTAGATGTATTTCTGTCTGACAACAGTTTTTCCATGGCGTTTACTCTTTGATCGAAATCGTCCAGTCTACAGTTAATTGCCGTGATTGTCTCCCGGAAAAACTTAAACTCAGATCGGAAACTGGCCAGCTCACCTCTAAGTACTCTTATTTCGTCACGCAACAGTAGTTGCCGCTCATGCTCGCCGGCCTCCTCATCAGACTTCTCTACTTGGGAAATGGCTCCACTCGTACTAGTTAATGGCCGCTCAAACTCTAGCATTCCCTTAACCGGCGTTTCCGCCCCGTTATCTCGAGGCATAGATCGGGTACACTCTGGGCACACCCAGCCAGTGGGTATGGTTTTTGATGGTGGCATCCCGACACACGCGCGATGATAAGATAACAGACATTTATGACATTCGACGCCATCTGTTCGAAGTTGTGTGATTGTGTTGTATTTATAAAACATACACTAACCAAAATTTTCGGACCAGTGATGGGTATCAGTGAGATGATGATTTTGAAAAATCAAATGTTAATTGATGCCCTGTAGTGTCTACTTAGAATGTCACTACCCCTTTCTACCCACGGGTGTCGTAAGAGGCAACTAAGGGTATAGGGCTCTTTTTAGTGGTTTTTGGGCGATGCAATTAAGGACCCATCACCAACGATACTTGTTTTCTACCATCTTGGCCCCTATAAACTTCCAAATTTGGCTGAGGAGTTTCTAGCTCTAGAGCTCTGCCCACCCCTTTTTTGATTTATGGCCGTGAGAATATGTATGAATATATCTTTGTTATTGCAACCTCAGTATTTAGATTTTTAGATAATTGGGTAAAATTGATTTCATTTGGTGTTGGATTTGGCTCTCATTCGTTTTTGTATCCTGTCTTAATTGAACTAATTTTACCTAATTAATATTATCCGCTATTTGTCCGGCAAACATTCTTCAATTGTCAATCCAAGGTGGACCTTTATAACATACGTATTGGTTTTACATACATACATACATATAATCACGCCGTTAGTTCCCATTTTGGGGGAGGCAGAAACTATCGATCGCCACTTTGTACGATCCTGGCAAACCTCTCTAGCTTCTTTCACATCCATCAATCTTTTCACACATGCTCTTTTATTCTTCATACTTCGGACACTTGCCTTTTTAAGCAGAATCTCTTTTTGGTCCAAATGGTTGTGGTTTTAGAGTTTACATAAAGGCTAAGGTTGACTTTAAAAGCGCATCAAAAGTTAGCTCCACACTCTTAGTCAAGAAATTTACTTAGTCTAAGTTTATAATACAGTTACGCAGATATTGTTCAGTTAAAGCCTCCGGGTGAACTATAGTACCTTGCTGCCGCCGCCGCCGCCGCATGTTCAACACAACACTACCTAAACGCACTTCCTCATTGCTGTCGATAACATTTAATGGAACAAAACGGAACATGGTCTTTGAGATTGCTACTATCATCAATATACGCAGACACGGTTATAGGCTTCTGTTTCGGTTATAAAATAAGGTAGATGGTTTTATAAAAAATATTTTAAACTTGCAAGGAGTATATAGGAAACTTTAAAAAATATGTCAGTAATTTTAAACCATATAAGTTAAAATTCTCTAAGTAGGCAACCTTATCTTTTTGTAATTAGTAAGTGTAGCAAAATCTTTGGATCCCTTCTTAAGTAAATTGGGATGACGAAGTAGTATGAAACGCACACCTATAGTTTATATAGAGAAGAAGTGCAGAGATGGTTGGCGATGTGTCTCCAGCTAACATTACAAAAAAAATACTAAGTCGCCTACTGGAAGACCCGAGAGAAGAATTGGGTTGGTTTTATTTTAAGCGTTTTGTCTTGCACATGCCCCCAATAAATCAAAATTGTCTTTGACTGAATTATTGATCTTCTAAAAAACAACATAATAGTGAGGCGGCTGATAAATTAATGTCTCGTTGATTTGATATGAAACAAGTCTGATATTAGATTTAAATACAGATTTATAGTTCGAATTTAGCGACCAAATTTACAGTTTAACAAGCCGATTTAATGATGAGTCGGTGGCTGTTTTATTAATACTGTCACATAGATTTTATTCGAATGTTGGATTACATTGGATAACGTTAATAAAACGTGAAGTAAATAACACATAATTAATACAATAATGCAATGTTTAATCAAAGGATATTTAAATCAAAATGACTTATTTTTAAACCAGCTGATCTACAACTTTTATGGAAGTCTCTTTTAGAAGAATGGTCGCAGTCATTCAGAAATCATACGCATTCCATATATTATACTATTTTAGACAGAAATTACATTTAGTGATACAACAGTAAAACAAAAAAAACAGAATACGACAAAAAACAACTAAAAGACAAACCTAGCAACTTGTAAACTGCGCTCATCTAAAGACCTATTACATTGCATAACAACAATGATTCTCCACGGTCGCAACCTCCAGGCATAAACCTGCCATTGAGCAGGGGAAGTGATCTCCGTAATGCAATATTGCAGCCCCACTTGCCCCCGGCCATTCTTCGACCATCATAATCTTCACTCAGAAATAACTTCACGGACATACCCATTATTTACAAAATAACATACGAACATAATAAAAGCAAGATAGAAAGTAATCTCCAGTGCGGTTTGATTCTGCATTTAGTTTACGATTGACTCCATTAATTTGCCTATCTGGATCATGAAACTCAGCTAAACCTGTTATCCTTTATTCAGCGCTATATATACGGTGATGAGACGAGACGCGAATAACAGAAACGAGATTATGGCTTTTATTGTGGAACGCGATATAAAAATGTGAGTGGTCATACAACGTTATAAATAGACACTGATAAATGAAGTGTGAAATTTATTTCATGGTTTGTTAGAGCAATTGTTGTCGGTAATCTTCGGGAGAATTATCAAACGCCCTTCAATTGGAGCAGTAGAAAGCTCGCAATCAGAGCACTTTCTAAGTGAGAGGAGCAACTAATCCTATACTATTAAAGAAAATATATCTTCCTTTCATTTAAAACAGAATGCAATCCGAGATAAACAATAAAACTTCGTAATATCCGTGTTAATATCAGATTTGCATAGAAAGCAATATAAGAAATTAGAATACGAGATCGACTGTAACACTAAACATAGTTATTACGGATAGTCTCACATGATCTTTTACGTAAGATGTCTGTAGAAAGTGGGCTCTGTGGGCGCCTATAAACGCAAATGTTATTGTTCGCATAAAATCTATAAATCTTATGCATTAATGTTTCAATTCTTCAAATATATTGAAGTTTCACCTTTCCGGAATAATTTATTATTGATGGCATTTATTACGAATACAAACCTTTGGTTATAACTCAAACTAAAATTGGCTGTAGTGTTGGGTTTGAATAACATTAACTCAAATCTTTCCGCAGGTGTCGTGATGTGTGAATTCCAGTTTTATTGAGCTTTTTAAGTGATTTTTGGTCGATGTGGCTGGAGGGAAGACCCGGTCCTACAGTTATTGTTATTAGATGGGCGGTAAACGCCACGGGTTTCCGCACTGAGCCCGGCATGGCAGGCCATAGACCCGGTCCTAATCATTATATATTTATCATTACAACATACTCAAGTCACAAAAAATATAATATACAGTGGGGAAAAGATTGTGCTATAAAAAGGGGTTGGTAACCACTTTAATAATATCTTCTGCAATCTATCCATCTACTGGTTCAACTTCAAAAGTACATATTACGTTAGAATTATGTAACTACAACTTCCTACTTATTTGATTTTAAGCTTTACATACATATATACATACATATACTCACGGCTATAAATCCCTAGAAGGGGTAGCCAGAGCCTTAGCTCAATCTCACAAAAAGTAAAGCTTAAAAATCAAAATGACTTTTGCCGTGTAGTGTCGGCTTAGAATAGCACTACCCCATTTCTACCGATGGGTGTACGTAAGAGGCGACTAACGGTATTGGGGCTTTTAAGGGATTTTTGGGCGATGCAGTTGGAGACCCATCACCAACAACCTTTACTTTACCATCCTTTCCCCACTCAATTTTCCAAATGTGGCTGACGAATTTCTAATTCTAAGGAAAAGTAAAGGTTGTTGGTGATGGGTCTCCAACCGCATCGCCCAAAAATCCCTTAAAAGCCCCAATACCGTTAGTCGCCTCTTAGGTACACCCATCGGTAGAAATGGGGTAGTGCTATTCTAAGCCGACACTACACGGCAAAAGTCATTTTGATTTTTAAGCTTTACTTTTTGTGAGATTCATGTTATCAGGTTAACCGCTCTTCTATGCTATAATTTATAAAACAAAAATAACTCTAAATCGTATGTTTTACTGGTATAATTATGCCTGTCACTGCTATTTTCACGTTGTTAACTAATTGAGAAATAAAGAGAACTACAAAACAACTTGCCAAGTAAGTAAATGTATACTAAATTATTGTCTTTGACAGATTTTTACGCTATATTGCATAATACTACCCAGTAAGACTCTTTCAACTCCAAGTAGCTAGAACTTATTGACCATTTGCACTTGGACCATTTGGAATTCCTATTTACTAAAACAATTTAGTAAGAAACATGTTTAAATCATTCTATTCTGTGTGTTGTATATTTCATTAAACGCCCTTTGATCCCTGAGATGTCTTTTACAAAAGCCTTAATGAAAACAAAAGTGTTATTACTTTTAACTAAGCAATATACAATTGTGAAATGAATCCGAAATATTCGCAGAAAACCGTGTGTTAGTTATTGTTATTGGTATTTTAAACATAATAACATTCGTATACTATACGGTTATAAATCCCAAAAAGGGCTTCTGAAATAATTATTAGTCACCTTTTTTAAGAAGTTGAGTGGGGAAAGGATTTGTAAATGAAGGATAGTTTTTTCATATTTGATTCATTTATCTGGGCAAAATGTTTGTTTTTTCTCGCGTATTACGCTAAAATCAGGAAGACAATATTGGTGTCATTGTGTTAGAATGAAATAAAAACGATTTAAAGACCTTCTGATATGTACTAATTCTTAAAGGATAAATAAAGGTAAGAAAAATTTCGACACTATCGGGGATCGAACCCGCGAACTCCGGGTATACGCCCCCGTCGCTCTGCAAATTGAGCTATAATGTCAAGTGACCACTAGTGCGAAATTCTTCATTCCTTTGTTACTTTTACACTTTTTAAGTCACTTGTCTGCCTTTTTGCCACATGAGATTTTCATGAACAAAAACATTCTAATTAGGTACTAATAAAGTAAAGAAGACTAGTGGTGTCTCTATAAAAATATTGTCTTGTATAAGCTTTTTGCGTAAGTATATATGTATTGCTACATACTTTCCGTGATCATACTGTGCAACATTATTTTTACCCGTTATATCTAAATACAATGTTTTTTATCTACAAATATTAGTATAGCGAAGGTGCATTGACCGGCATGTTTCAGTTAAGGTTTAGTCTAGAATAAAGATGTTTCCCAACCGGTCATTCTTAATATTTATACTGTTGAATTGCTCATTAATATTTATATCAATTCTTTGTTATTGAATGATATTTCAAGTAGCTTGTATCAATCGAGCGTACTCATAAATCAATACATATGTTCATATGCATCAGTATAGATTATGTTCATTCATCAATATTTCATTGAAGTATGATTTATTAAAGATACAAATTACTGCCAAAATAACTTGTTTCAAAGTTTAAAACTTATTCCATTTTTTCATATCACCAAGACTAAGGTTTTAATCTAAGTATTCCTACTTCTTTCTGCGTGAGCAAATTCATCAAAATTAATATCATCATCAATTCATTTACGGAGAAGTACTACAAATATGCATAGACCGACAACCCAACTACAAAAACCTACACATTTTATTGTTGTAATAAAATGAATTAGCAATAATTAATATTAAAGTCTGTTGTGCAATATAAATCCTTATCTTTCTATTACATATTACCTTTAATTGAGTTTAGAGCAATACATCCTATACTCAATTTAATTCAAAAGTAAAAGTAAATGACGCTATAAATGTCGTAGCCGTAATATAATTTTGAAATGTAGATGACATCAAAGCTGTATTATATGCCTATTTTCCATATAAATGTTGCAATAAATTTTAATAACTAATTTATTAATAAACATCTTGTTACAATTATATTTCATAATTACATAAGGATGTTATGGAAGAGTAATTAATATATTTATAGTCTCAATGTAAATCATACCTAGTCGTAGTTACAAAATTTATTTGGTGACCCTTTTATGAAGACATAATCTGTGTTGTAAAATTCCACTTAAATACCTATGTTATATATACGGAATGGCACAACGATGAGTCATATTACAGCAAATATTTATATTGTATTTTATATTTTACTAACTTAGCTAGAAGTATTACTAATATTATGAGTCTTGGCCACTTGAATAAAAATATTTTTATTTAATCTATTATTATAACGTTCTAGGCTACGAATGCCAAAAGGAAGCCAGAGCTGTATAATCAAAATTTGTTAGCCAGGTTTTGAAGTTGAGTAGTAAGAAGGCTGTAAAGTAAAGAAAGGTAGTTTGGTGTGTCCAGCCACATCGCCCATCAATCATTAAAAAAACCATAAAACATTAAGTTACATCTCACAATAACCGCGGGAAGAAATGGGGTCTTGCTATTCTAAACCTGCACTACACTAAATTCCTTCTACTCTATAAATCAAAATCTATGGGAGTTCATTTACCACTTACCTTGCCTAACATTTACCATAGCTTCTTTTGTCTAATGTGATAGTATGTTTAATTTCGGCTTTAAATGCATGAACATACTCATTACTTCTCCAAATCATGATGATCGTGCATTCCTCAGAGTTGATAATGGTGAGGGAAGCATCGCATATAATTGCAGATCAACAAAACAAGGCGGCGATGCTAATGGGATGGAGGAACACGGCTACACTTATGAATTGAATTTCTCTCCACACGAAAAGTTCGTCCTTCGAACCTCATGCAACTTTATATTTAGGGCGTAAATCTACATTGATAAGAATACCTGTAAAAAAATATTTTCTTTACCGTAATCCTACAAATGATCAATTTTGCTCAGTTTGCAAGTGCCCCTGCTCCAAGCACCCGGAAGTTTTCGAAGCCACGACTCCTTTATCAGTCGCTCGATTTCGCCGCCATTGTCAGGACAGCACTGGCCCACCTTTGCATACAATCTTGGGAACACACCCGTTTGCTATACACCTGATCTGACTAGCTGATACCTTATATGACCGTTGGGTCTCGGTGGTTCGGCGCGCGCGGTTTCATGTTTAGCTTTCATTCTTAATTGTAATGTTTTGTATAATACGTAGGAAAAATGAGTAACTGCTTTTAGTTACTAAAAGGGGTAGACAGAACTTTAGACATAGTACGAGTAATTCCTTAGCCACTTTTGGAAGTTAAGTCTCCAACCACATCGCCCAAAAATCAATTATAAAACTTTAAAACCCCTAGTAGCCTCTTACGACACCTGCTTTAAGAAATGGGTTTGTGCTATTCTAAGCCAACGTTATACATCCTGTCAAAGTTCATCTCTAAATACAATTTTAATAACTTTATCTATCTCTTTGACTGCTGACTGGTCATACTTAGCTAGAGAGGTATTTTAATATGTTTATGATGGGTCAGTAATGTGCGAAGATACATCAGTACTCGCCATACTTATTAAGTTGTTACTAGTATAGGAAGTTGTCGTTAAAGTCACATTTACGTTTGTAAAGTTGGGTCTTTATCTCTGACCGCTAACTGGTTTGAACTGGATTTATTTTAAGCTGTCTTTATGCTAGCAAAATTTAAAAAATACTTTATGTACCATCATTTTTATAATTTATATGTAAGATTCATGGTGTTGGTTTTAAATAACATTGCTTTATATTGCAGTGGTAAACGTTAAGGGGTTTAAGGAGAATTCGTATGCAGTTGTTTAGTTGATATGATGAATTTTTTTCTGAATCTAGTCACCGCTCTCTAATCACCTAGTTAAACGTAATTTACATTAACAAATATTTTATTATACAGCAACATGTATTTTTTTTCATTTCCGTTAGGTTTTTTGTTCAAAATGTTAATCATCAAATCTGAAACAAAAAAAAAAAATTACTCTCTTACTATTGCATGAATTAAAGTAATGAAATTTGTCATAGTAATGGAATGTGTGTTAATTTGTATGTTGAACATATATATATAAGAATAAAAAAATAGATAAATATAATTATATTCAAAAAATAATACTCTAACTTTGACAAAATTAATTAATTCCAATTTATACGATTACAAAGGCAAAGTATCAATATATTTCAACAAACAATAACAGCGAAGTCGTACATTTTACGATTGTACAATATTCAAGAATTGACTGGAAATTATTATACTTAAGGTCCTTTAGAAGTTAGACTTCATAGAAACCATTGACTTTTGCAATGTGCAATGGCCGAAAGTTTTTTTCAAAGACCACACAAATTATATATCCGCCATAAGCATTTTTATTTTTAAGCGACTGAAATAAAGGAGCTTTCTCAATTCGACCGTTAATTTTTTTTTTTTTAATGTTTGTTCGCCGCTTACTTCTTCATTTATGAACCGTTTTTTTTAGTTTTATTATTAGATCTAACGAGTATTCTTGCCAAACCTAAATTAAGTACACACATACATACATATACTCACGGCTATAATTCCCTAAACGGAGTAAAGCTTCAGTCAGATTCAGCCAGAGCTTCGGAATGAGAAATTCCTCAGACACTTTTGGAAGTTGAGTGGGGAAAAGATGGTAATAATAAATGTTTTTGGTGACGGGTCTCCAACCACATCGCCCAAAAAGCACTTGAAAAGCCCCTATACCCTTAGTCGCCTCTTACGATCACCCACGGGTAGAAACCCAAACTAAAATTAAGCTAAATTAAGTGTTTTTATCAATATCAGTTTCACGCTGCGTTTGCCCTATCTCCAAAGTGCCGTTAATATATAATATTCAATGATATTATTCAATATCGTTTAAATGAAGAAATGGAATAAAAGACACGTTATGTTTCCTCATTAGCCCACATCGGTAAAATACTAATGAAACGAGGTGGACTAGTGGCAGGTTATATCATCAATCATACTTATCACCGTTAACCGATTAGTTTTAGCGCTAATTCGAAGCACGTGGTTTCATTTATAAACAAAAATTGTGATGTTCTATTTAGTTGTATGTAGTTTATATTTATGTGTGTTAAGAAATAGTAATGGTTCCATGTCTTAATTGAGCTTAATTCTGACCATCAATGCCGATGTACGGGTAGGTATGCATTTTATTTTAATTGAAAGATCTACAGTGAAAAACACAACTTTAAATGGAAAAACATACATCACATCCAAGCCAAATTTAGAGCTTCACCATTGTAGTACGAGTATAGCTTTTTTGATTTGTAAATAAAAAGTTCAATAGAGTTCAAAAATCGTTAAATGAAATAATTGAAAATGATGATGGTCTAAAAAAACTTCTCCATCGAAATTGCCTAAGCTAAATACTCACATAGTTAGTAGTAGTAGTTAGTTAGTTAGTTAGTAGAAGGCTACACTTAAGTAAAATAAAAAAAAACTAACTTAGCCCTTAACTTGGCAGGTTCTTTTAGGCAGCTAAGGCAATGAAAAAACTGTTAAGTTGTTTTATTTACTTAATATAGATGTCGGAAAAAATATGAAAAAAAAACTCTAGTGTGTAGAATTAAAAAAAACACATGTATATTATGCTATACATTGCTAATTAAGCGACAATCACCTTGATGAAGGAGATGTATAGGATAGTATACAGAATCAATGAAGGGACCAAAAAAGTTTTAATATTTTAATCGTCAAAAGTAGTAAGAAGTAGGCTTATCTTATTTACATTTATCTTAAAATTATAGTTTTTTAGTCGGGAATACGGAAATATAGTTATAACACGTACGTACATACACAAACTCACGGCCATAATCCCAAAAAGGGGTAGCCAGAGCTTTAAAGCTTCCTTCCTCGATTCCTAAGCCACATTTGGAAGTTAAAAGGGGAGAAGATGGTATCGTCGGTGATAGGTCTCCAACCGCTTCGCCAAAAAGTCACTTACGAAAGCTCCACATTCGGCGTTTCGTAAACACCCGTGGATAGAAAGGGGTAGTGACATTCTAAGCCGGCACTCTGGTATTGCGGCATATGTTCAGGCTAATAATCATAATTGTCATATCTAATACAATCAGTTGGTCTCTTGATAGGTGTTTTGTTATTTTTTTGTTGTCAGAGATAGAATCTTTTATAACAGTAGTAACTTGCCTATTATGTTTTATAAGGCCTGCATAGACTATATATCGATTTTTTTGCAAAGCTTAGTCAGGAGTCAATCATGCGAGAGAGAAATAATGCGTTTCTTTCCTTTCCTTCATGAAAACTTTTTTCCTCTTTATCAAATTGCCCTGGACGTTATATAGCAGGAAAACAGCATAAAGCAGGAAAACATATATTATCAAGCCAGCAATAGGTTTTTAAATCCCCACAAGCAAGGTTGGTTGGGATTGTACTGTCTTCGTGAGCCCGCCTTATTTCTTTTTTACCATTTCATCTATGTTGTATGCTTTTTCTTCCTCAACAGAAAGACACTGCGCTCTTAAATTCTCAATAAGTGGACGAATTTTGTAAAATCTATCTGTCTGGTCGGCCTGTCTCTAGGTTGTCCGTAAATTGAATGTAATGGTCGAGGTGTGAAAATTCTTACTGGAGATGATTGTTGAACTGACGATAGTGAGGGTATTGATGACAAGGATGGTTTTGCATCATAATTACACTGAATGTGGTTGAAATCCCTAGAAGGGGTAGGCAGAGCTAAAGGAATTAGAAATTCCTCAAGCACTTTTGGAAAGTTGAGTGAGGAAAAGATGGTAAAATAAAGGGTTTTGGTGATGGGTCTCCCACTACATCGCCAAAAATCCCTTAAAATCCCTAATACTGTTAGTCGCCTCTTACGTATAACCACCGGAAGAAATGGGGAAGTGCTATTCTAAGTCGACACTACAAGGCTTATGTTGGCAGTGTATAGAATAGTATACATATTGTAAAAGACATGTCATGCCATAAATTGGGCAATGTATAGTATTCTATACACATTAATTCAAAGTAATATTTTATAAAAAAAAATTGTGTTAGATAAAAGGTTCTTATATTACTAATTTCGCAATACATTATAGATATAATTTTAAAGTATAAAACATTTGTAACAACTTTGACTGAACAATAAAAAATATTATTACCCTGGCTCGCACAAACGTCCACCGCATCTGTTTTTCTTTTTGATATCTGTTATATTAGGATCATAGTCATTTATACCACTTTTATTTTCTTAGGTAGAAATATGTTTTAAAATCGTAATGTTTTTGGTAATATTCTCATAGAGTAAAGATATCAAAGCTTAGATTTTTTCTAACTGAGTGTATAGTATAATATACAAAATCACTTTAAGGGTTAACATTTCTGTATTTTTAAGACAAAATTAGGGAAATGAGGTGATGCATTTACCGATTCCGTAAACTTGTATTAAATGCGCGTTCACACACAAGTGACAAAAATCACGATTGAGTGTAATCTCAAAATTGGGTAAAAGAAATGTGTTATCATTAAAGGAATTAGGAAGAGTAAATTTGTCAGATAATGGTGACCACGGATGTTTGCGGTGGTCGAACGGTACGTACCCCGCATTATGTTAAGTCATGTTGTAGACTTTACCGCAGAGTGACTACCGAGAGCTGTGATCTACTGGGAAATAGTTTTTATTTTATTAGCGTTTTCATATAAGGGGTCTTTTTATGTCACTTATAGGAAGAAATAGCTAAGTGTCTCAATAATCTGACGTTACAATGCAAAGCGAATTGCGAGTATGAAATGAAAGATTAATTGATGATTTATCGTTATCCTACAGTTGTAGTGATTTATTTACACTCAAAAGATTTAAACGGGTCGATTAATTAGGTTTCAATAAATAAATTATAGAGCAATCATCGATCTTATCGTAAATCATAGTGTCATTCCAGACAACTTTTGTAGACAATACTTATAGATATTGTACAAAAATAACCAATTATATATCTAACAATCAGCTTGTATTAAATCTATAAATGTACTTATATTTATATATAGTTAATAGCGTGTAATAGGTCGTAAATCTCTCGATGTAATCTCGGCTTATTACCGCCACAGAATGCATTCTTCGATTGTGCGTTTTGCTATTTTATTGTCATCATCAACTTAATGTGAGTATTTATAAACGTAATTTAGTAAGTAATGGCTGCAATTGACAAATTAAGTAACAAATTATCATACTTAGTCTCAGAGTTTAAAAATAAAAACGTTTAAAGTTAAGAATTCTACGTATTTGAGCGCTGGCGCAGGCTTCCCGTTATTTGGTGCATGTGACTTATAAAGTTACTGCCCATTTTGTAGTTTATATCTTCTCAGTAAAGCCGAAATAGTTTATATTTGGTTTGTAAAATACTAGCACGGACTATTTATATACACATCCCTGTAAAGTTTGATTGTTGACTTCTGCACGATGTTGATGGATAATAAGTTTATTTTCTTGAAAATATTATTTAGAAGTTTTGAGATAAGTAAAAATAAAGCAGTTATTTTAGTGGTTTTATCGTCGTGAAAAATTTATTTTAGATTAAAAGAAACAAATTCTTTAACTAAACAGTAAAAAAATTGGTATGACTATTTGGCTATTCACTATTCCTATTTTATGCCATTCTTATACTTATTCTATATATAATTAAATTATCATTAAACATATAAATCACCTCAAAGTGAGTCCTGGAGTTATGAAAATCACACACAGTTTTATAACAAAAATCATTCCATGACAGTTTTTGTATATAAAATAAGTATATTTTCATTCCTATACATTTTATAATGAATATCAGTAGATAAAATCACGTATTTCAAATAACATGGCTACACGCTACACGGAAAGCAGGGAGCACGCGAACTGTGTAGGCATTGTTACCGACGACGGGCTTAGGCGAAATGTATATAACCTGCTTTATAAAATAAATAGGATTTAGTTAACCTCTTTTATTTACTTACTTATAATCTTACCCATTATTACCATAGGGGTAGGCTGAGACTATCGATCGCCACTTTGCACGATCTTTTACATTCATTATTTCTTCTCATACATGCATTATTGCAAGGCAAAGGCACTTCGCATACATGAAATGCCTTTAAAAGAACGTTTTTGATCTGGTATAGAAACGTTCACGAGGCCGTTCTCTTCGAGCAGTACCATCTATATTTGTTTTATAAATCCTCTTTTACTGGGTACGTAATTATTTTCTTCCAAGTTGAAATTGTTTTATACTTTATACAAAAAGGTGAAGGAAAAGTCTTAACACATATTGTCTTAAAATACAATTTAATTAAGTATTTCTTGCGACAATACCATCTGTTCCTATTATTGTGACACCTGAGTTAATCCAGGTAGCGGTAATACTGCTAATCTCAGAGACCCAATAAAGCTCGAACGTGCTCCAATCAATGGAAATACGAGTATAAGGCTATGTGTGTGTGGGGTAGTGTATATATTGAGAGCAAATCAACAAAGCTTAGCTGTGTGTACAAATTTCCCTTTAAGTAAAATGTGGCATTTTCATTTACATTTTTGATTTTTTCAAACTTAATTTCAAATTTAAAGTTTCAAAATAAACATACATACATACATACATACATATACTCACGGCTATAATTCCCTAGAAGGGGTAGCCAGAGCCAAGGAATTAAAAATTCATCTGCCACTTTTGGAAGTTGAGTGGGGAAAAGGCGGTAAAATAAAGGTTTTTGGTGATGGGTCTCCAACCGCATCGCCCAAAAATCCAATAAAAAGCCCCAATACCCTTAGTCGCCTCTTACGACACCCGTGGGTAGAAAGGGGTAGCGACATTCTAAGCCGGCACTACACGGCAAACATGTTATTTTCAATCTCCATCCCTCCCCTCCTGTAAAAAAACTTAAACCGTTTTAGCCATCTTTCTTATTATAATTTTTTTTCAGACACGCTACACTGCGAAATATCCTCCTTACGTTTTTGTATAAAAGTTGCTTCTCTGCGGAGAAGTGCGGTATGCTGTTTTGTGTCTATTAAAATGTCGTTAATAGGTCTTTGACTATAGCCGTGACCCTGCTTCACATTAAGTGAGTTATTCTAAATCGCTAATGTTCAAGTCGTGACAAATAGTTATACTAAACTACAAGTTGTCTACAATTTAAACATGCTAAAAAAGTAAGTTTCCTTTATAACATACAAAGCAGAGATATATATTTAAATAATTTTTTCATGTTAGAGAGGCGAGTGCAATTACAGTGGAAGGTTTCATAATGTTACCCTTATTTTTATCAAGTAGTGAAATTCGGATAGGAAATAGTTCAATTATGCAATACAAACTAACGTATGCATATTATTATTTTACTGAAATACTGACACTAACTTAAGGACTATTTCAGCTATTTTCTACTCTAGTAGAGGATGGGGCATTGGCGACGGCAACTTGAAAATATTACAGTTATATTTTAAATATTATTATGAATTATTGTGTAATATTAGTCTGATGTGTAGCCGATAGGCTTAGAATAGCACTACCCATTTCTTCCGGTGGGTGTACGTAAGAGGCGACTAAGGATATTAGGGCTTTTAAGGGATTTTCGGGCGATGCGGTTGGAGACCCATCACCAACAACCTTTATTTCACCATCTTTTCCCCACTGAACTTTCCAAAGATGGGTGAGAAATTTCTAATTTCTTAGCTGTGGCTACCCTTCCCTTCTAGGGATTTATAGCCGCGAGTATATGTATGTATGTATGTATGTAGTCTGCAACTAAATAAATAAGTGTGTGCAGTGACGGTTAAGAATAGCACTAAAGCACTAAGCAGTATCCTGCGGATAATGTTGGGAACCTAGCTGAGGTACTTTGCCTTTTTGTTGCCATCTTTTCTTTTAATTTGTAATATTTCTATATGTTGTCATTGTGTTTGGTAACATATAAATGTATTTATCTTTTTTATCTTATCTAAACCATCATTTCAAGCAGGTCTCGTAGTCGTCCCGGTTTTGGCGCTGTCAAGTGTTTACTGTGCGATTTAGCTCGCATCTTTTCTTACAAAAGTTGCTGCAGAACCCTGAAGCTCTGGCTAGCCTTTTTTGAGATTTGTAGCCGTGATATATACGCGATATAAATAATATGTAATTCCAACTGATTTGCTCGGAGTTAGTGCTTTTTAGTAAGTCAGAATTTTAGCATTCGAATGATTGGAGTTTCAGTTATTGAATACAAAATATTCATACTAATATTGGAACCATTCAAACTCATTGTATTGGTATTTCAACATTGTTAAATAGTAATTTAGTGTGCTGTACTTGCTGTGTAGTGTCGGCATAGAATAGCACTACCCCATCTCTTCCCGTGGGTGTTTCGTAGGAGTCGACTAAGGGAACAGGGCTTTTTCATCTTCGCCCTTACACCAATCCAAGATCTGCCGCGCCGAGGGATTATTGATCTCCTAATTATTCACGTATTGTTTACGTAGCTAATCCCCGAAGGTGCGACAGAGGTACAAATCCTGGAGTTCAGAGTACATATTTTTGTCTGGACACTGAATTCATGGGATAATGTCAGGGAACTACTAAACAATTAATATACGCAGGTAACTTGTATTTTTCTTAACCTGTTTCGCAATTCATAACGTGATAAATGAATAATATTGATTAAAATTTTTCCCACATAAGGTATTTTTCTTATTCTGTATTACATCTTTGTTTTGTGTATGGCTTAATCCTATAGGATAGTAGACCATTGATGGAATATAAAAGTTATTCTATTTGATGTCTTTCACCGCTCTTATCTATGGTGTAGCGGTCTTAGTTAATTGATGTTGTTAACAATAATCATTAAGCTCCTCGTTTCTATACGGTACTAGTATGCCATAAACGCGAGAACAACCATTTCATCAAGATAAGTCGGATATAAAAGTCATATTGAATGTATGAAATGGCATATTACAGGGAATTGAATGCCACAATTATGAGTAAGTCATAACTTTTCTCACGGCAATCAAAGTGTGGGCAGATAAAGTGATGTTCTTAAGATTAATTTGAATGTAGTGCTCAATTTTGATGTACGGAATTAGAAAATTCCTATCTGGGAAATGTTATGGATGAAAAGAGACGGTTCATTAGATTTATGTTTTACGGGGATTTTCAAGGGTTTTAATTTTAGTTTGATACAAGATAGCCTTGGCGTACGTTTGTAAATCATTAGTAGTGGAGTAATCATTGCTTCTCAATAATTTAAAATATTAATATCTCGCAATCATCCTTAGTTACATAACGGACATTATTGTTCAAATCTTTTACTTCGATGCGTTTTGAATTCCTTCCGATTATACCTTCCGACTTCTGTGATCTGAATTTTACTATAGTTTTTTTCGTTATTTACTTCTTTTTTATTTTATTTTTAATTTAACTCACTTAAAATCAATTATTTTACCATCTTACTCCCAGTCAACTTCCTAAAGTGGCTGATAATTATTTATTTCGATGTTTCGTCTACCCAGAGGGTCAACTCTGCACATCGCGAAACGATAAAAGCATACTTATATCTTCTAACCCATATTAAAATTTATTTCTTTCTCCCTCGCACGATCGTATATTCGTATTTTTGACATTTCTGTTATATGAGAATACATGGTGATATTCGACGAATCTAACGATACCCTCCATATTTGTCATTGGTTTCATCGAATAGAAAGCGCCAATATTTATATTGTTCTATACATATCAAAATGTCAAAATCCGATTATTCGCTCGTGCGAAAGAGATAGAAATAAATGTTAATATGATGGGTAGAAGAGATAAGTATGCTAATTATTGTTCTCGGCGTGAAGAGCAGACCTTCAGCTCTAATAGCATGAGGCGCGTATGTCGCATGAGGCTTGTGAGAGCGCATACGTCACATGAGAAATGAGAAACAGACAGATTGCTCATAAAAAATCTGTCCGTATCTCACTTCTCACATGGTTTACTCGCTCTCACAAGCCTCATGCTACGGGGGCTGCTTTGAAATTTCGGCCTCAAGCGTCGTATAGCTATAAACATTATTTTATTTATAATTGCTTTTTCCGTGAGAGCATTAATATCTTACAATATTTATCTATGTTTTCTGTATATTTCTTTTTCTATAAATGTTCTTATATATTGTACGAGTATTGGCAAATAACGAATAGGGAAATCAATTGTAATTATGTTTTTGCATATGCTAATGTGCCCAATGATCCATATTGCTGCGTGCGGCATATCTTAGTTTACGTATACCTTATTATTGGCACTTTCATGCCGCTAATTGTGCCACTAATATATGGTTACTATAACGATCCAGGAAAATATAAGTAGACTTTTTAATGTAAATGAAGCTAATTTATATCATTTATAATACTGGTAAGTATAAAAAAATATATATTTAATGTAAAAAAAACGTTTATCTATCCACTCATTTAATATCGTTATATTATTTCTTAGCTTAATATTGTGATGATTTCAGTAGGTTCTCGTAAGCAAAAATAACTTGCTTTTATATTAAACTTTCGCAGAACACCCACAAAGGTGTGCCTGTTATTAAATAACGTAAGATAACGTTGACCATTTAAGTCTTCATTGTGTCAAATATAACTTTTCTTATAGAGTTGAGCAGGTCGATGGCAATGCGCTCCTAGCCTCTAGCTAGCTTTTTTGGGTCCCTAAGAAGGTCACGATATCTTAGTGGTAAGAATAATAACTAAACTGCTCAGAGGAGAGGTGGTGAAACAATTCAAAAAACATAATCCCTCTACCAGCCTTTCCAGTAGGACCCGGCGTTAGCGTTAGTTACGTCGGTCAAATAAATTTTTCTCGAAATCTTTGCCGTTGCAACCATGACGACTCAGAATTCTGTAAAAAATAATAATTTTTGCATCTACTCTTCAGCTGATCTTATCTCACTTTAAGATTTTTGCGACACATTAAACATATTTCATTATTTATTCTTTCATTTCTTATCTATACAACCAATTACTGAGGAATTACACAGAATTAAAGGTAGTGGAAGGTAGATAATGCTGATGATTCCATCAATTAGTAGAACACGTAGCCTTTAGTTAGTTCTTTCATCCGTTTAGTTCATTCACCTGACTTGTCGAAGTGTAACAATTTTAAATGCGATCAATTACAATCATTAATTACTTTTTTGCTATACCTTCATTGGAAAATTTGTGGTATCAAGCTGTAGTTAACATCAGGTAAAGGAAGAGGGGTACATGATACGGTTGTAAGTAAAACATGGAAGGAATGCGGAGATAAGAGAGTGAAGGAAAGAATCGCTATATAATATACCTTAGCAGCACACTGGGTTCTCACAAAAAATAAACTTTCCTCGCTAGAATCAAACTCGAGACCTTCGGATTTGAAGCAGAGGGCTTTACAGCTACACCCCGAAGGCAGAGGCTCATTTGACTTATTAGAAATGTGGTACTTATCTGGTGGCCCAATTAAAAACCATGTTTAATTCCACCACAGATAATATAATTCTATACTAGTTCCACCAACATTCATCCTCCTGAATTAGTTCCCTTAATTAATAACTAACCAGTTTACTCTCGTAGATTTCTTTCGCAACATACATATACTCACAGCTTTAAATCCCTAGAAGAGTTAGCCAGAACTAAGGTATTAGAAATTCCTCAGTCACTTTTGGAAGTTAAATGGGGAAAATAAGGTAAAATGAAGGTTGTTGGTGATGGATCTCCAACCGTATCGCATGAAAATCCATTAAAAAGCCCCAATACCCTTAGTCGCCTCTTGCGTACACCAACGGGAAGAAACGGGGTAGTGCTATTCGAAGCCGACACTACACAGTGTTCTTTCGCAACGTTCCTCTAAATTGTGAACAGTTTATTGCACATTGAAAATGGGCATGAACTACATGCAAATAATATTTATTACTTAATTCATAAGTACGCAAGCGGAGCAAAAGCAATTTATGTGAACCTTCAACATCAACGTAAAGTTATCAAAAGCATACGTAAACATAATTATTTACCATTACACTTTTCATATTGTGACGGATTAATATTAGATAATAGTTCTTTACTTTATGTTTTCTCATAGTCCTTATAAATTCTAGTTAAGGGATCTCGGATTTAACATGTGATTATTGGACGATTTCATTCCCCTTTTTTCGTCGTGACAATTTCCGAAATGGCCAAAATTATTTCGGTCCTTGAATTATGTTTTTTTAACAAAAGTAAAGTAGCTGTGTAGTGTCGGCTTATAGTAGTACTACCCCGTTTCTTCCCGTGGATGTACGTAAGAGGCGACTAAGGGTATTGAGGCTTTTAAATTGATTTTTGAGCGATGCGGTTAGAGACTCATCATCATCACCAACAATCTTAATTTTACCATCTTTTCCCTACTCAACTTACAAAAGTGGCTGATTCTCAGCTCTGGCTACCCCTTCTAGGGATTTATAGCCGTGAGTATATGTAGATATGTATGCATGTAACAAAAGTAGTTTATTCAACCATACTACTTTTATCATATCGTGTGGTTTACTTATTAGGGCTGCGAACCCACCAGAGCTGTGCGAGTGCGGGCTGGCAGGGAACCTTCGCAAACCTCGCAACATATTCCTCGCAGCACATTTCTCGCAACACATTTCTCGCAACACATTCCTCGCAACACATTCCTCGCAGCACATTTCTCGCAACACATTCCTCGCTTGTTTTGTTTGTAGACTGACCTCGCTTCGCTAAACCCTATTCCACCAGAGCTGAGCTGAGCGAGGCTAGGAAAATGAAGTGATTCTATTGGTGGATTTTTTCCTCGCACAACGCTTAGCTACCTCGCACAGCTCTGGTGGGTTCGCAGCCTAAAGGAACGCTTCACGAGCCGTGGGTGATCGTAAGAGGCGACTAAGGGTATAGGGGCTTTTTAAGTGGTTTTATGGCTATGCAGTTGGAGACCCGTCACCAAAAACATTTATTATTACCATCTTTTCCCCAATCAACTTCCAAAAGTGGCTAAGGAATTTCTCATTCCAAAGCTCTGGCTACCCCGTTAAGGGATTTATAGCCGTGAGAATATGTATGTATGTATGTATGCTTCACGAGCAATCCACATACCTGACTCTCATATCATTCGAAGAATAAATGTAAGCTTTAACTTGAAATGTAAAGCAATTCCTGTGTCTACAAGAAAAGACATTAACATTAACCTCTAGCGACTAACTGTTCTGCGACTGCACCGGGGATCAACGTTGAGAAATCTTGATACATGGGTTGGGTTGTCTTATTATACTAGTACTTTATAGCATTGCTCTCTAGCGTATAAACATGTCCATAGAGCAAGGAATACGTTTCTAATTTTCTAATATAATATTTCTTCAATGTTGAAGTAAAAGTCGGATGTGTACTTTAGTTTGTTTTAATTAAAATGCAGTCTTAAGGTTTGGTCAGAGAGCTTAATTCGGAGCTATCTGCTTGTAGTGAATACTTATTTCCTATCGTTGTTGTCATGTTTCCATTTTTTTGTATGTGTAAATATAAATAAAATTATTAATTATTTTTATTGCTCATAAAATGGTTAAGTAGAAGCTCAGGTATATGGGGCTCTACATTATATATTATGTCAACTATTCTGATAAGCACACAATTACACCTTCTCCTTCCTAAGGTTGTCTGGAAGAGATCGCTTTAAGCGATAAGACCGCCAATTCTACCTCACTGTTTGATCATATTATTATTTTTGTAAATTTGTGTTTGATGTGCAATAAAGAGTTATTCTATTCTATTACATATTAAACATAGCGGTGAGGAATCAACATGGGATTTAAATTAAGATTTTATTAATTAAAAGCTTGATTGTTACTGCCAGGGGCCCAATTCTACACGACCATCTTTTCTGTATGTCGGTCTTAGGTGTATCAAAACTGTGGTTTTGGCATTCTCGAAGCAAAATTGACAAATGTCATTTGTGTCACTGTCACAATAGTGAGACAGCTAAGATCTTATTTGCTATTCTACAAGGCCATTTTACGTCACTTTTTGACACATTGACGTATTTGGTATTCTGCAAATTAACGATTTTTTTCAGCGTTATGATGATTGAACGAATGATTCACCAAATTGGTATTCTAAGCGTTTTTAAGAGTTCTTTTGACAGCTGTCTGAAGCTACAATCCACCATAATGCTACAGTTTTTCTCCTAAAAAACAACAGTAGCTTTTTGTGTATTGTTTCATACATTCGAAAAAAAAACTTTTTTGTGGAAAATGATTATGAATATTTATTTGAATGTATTTACACATATTTTATTGGATCTATTTACATTTTACAGAAAATTTAAAGATATCAATAAAATATGCGTTTTTATGACAATATTTTTTCTGATAAAAATATCTTATTCAAAGTTCGAAAATATTTCAAATGTATCGAAGTAGATTTCGTTTCAATGTGGCTCAATGAAAATCGATATGATAAATGCAGTTACACTTATTCAAGAAAACGTTAACTCATTATGAGGTCCCAGTCAAAGTAGATATAAGATAAATATGTGTGGTTAATTTATCATGGTTGTTAACGGTGAGGGAAAACATCGTGAGGAAACCCACATGGCTGAGTTGTACTTAGTCATGTGACAGTGTATTCGTACAAAACGGCGATAGGCCTGCCCCCTATCACGTGAGTACACTGTCTAAGCAAAACGTGGGTACCTTCTCTGGAAACTAGATGGCGCTTGCCATGTGAGTTTAGAAGTATCGGTACCTCTGCCAACCCCTTCGGGGATAAACGGCGTGAACGTTTATGTTATGTTTATGTTTTTATAGCAAAAAAGCAGAATAACACTACCCCATTCCTACCGGTGGGTGGTCATAATAATAGGAGTGTATGGGTTATCCTTAGTGATTTCGCGTGGCTTTCTAGTGATTTTTGGTCGATATGATTAGAGAGCCCGGCACCAACAATTATTTATTAATACCATCTTTTCACCACTCAACTTCCAAAAGTGACTCAGGAATTTCTCATTCCAAAGCCTTTAAGGCATTTACAGTAGTACAGACCTAAGCAGAGGTTCCCAAACTAGGCTAGGTCTGTATTATGGGAAACCAGTTTATATGTATGCATGTCAGTTTCATCACCAACACCTCTATGATATTTCGTGTGATGATATATAGCCTACGTTACTTTTGAATAATTCCAACGTTTAATTTAAAAACATATTTTTTATATCGGCTGAGCTATTGGGGAATTAGGAACCTATACATACAAACAAATATCTCTCCTTTTGGAAATTTGATATTATAGACAAGAGATTTTGAGATGATTGGCTGATTAGTGTACAGTCGGATATATATATACATACATACATATACTCACGGCTATAAATCCCTAGAAGGGGTAGCCAGAGCTAAGGAATTGGAAATTCCTAAGCCACTTTTGGAAAGTTGAGTGGGGAAAAGATGGTGAGATAAAGGTTGTTGGTGATGGGTTTCCGAATACATCGCCCAAAAATCTCTTAAAAGCCCCAATACCGTTAGTCGCCTCTTACGTACACCCATCGGAAGAAATGGGGAAGTGCTATTCTAAGCCGACACTACACAGCAAATATACACTACACAGTATATATACACTACACTATATATATACTACAGTGTATATATACTTTGTATATATATGTATATATTAATAGGCTTAGGGTAAAATAAAAGTCAGGATCATGTGCGGCCACACTACGAAAACCGAAAACATTATAGGTTGCCTATGTACTAAACGTATGCATTGTAAATTATGCTAGGTAACGACTATATAAAGTCTAAGCGAAAACAGTTAAGCTTTTCGTTTTATAGTTATTAACGTTGCCGTTAGCCCTCTAAAAAAGTTATTTCTAATTAAATTCATCACAGTTTTCATGACAGTAAATATTGGACCTAAGAAACACAGGCGTATATTCAAAGTATAACAATACTCGTGCAAATCCGAAATGGTCCACTGGTAAATTAATAAAGAAACAAGTATCAAGAACATATTATATATTTGTAACTAAAGTATAATCACTAAGACGAGCAAAAAACTTTTAATACAAGTTTTGGTATGATAAGTATACGCTTTATTATTTGTTAGCTTCTCCTACATGATTTGAAATATAAATGTACATTCTTGGGTAATTTTCAGTTGGTTGATATCTTCCGCAAGGAATTCTTATAAAATAGAGACACCATATGAATGTTCCGGTTTGAAAACTTTAATTAAGCTTCATCGTCACGAATAATTGGTGCCATCGTTAAGTTCGTATCGTACGAATAGTTCCGCAAACAAATAATGTTTGATATTAACCAGTCCGTTAAATTAATTATTATTCGGTATAAGAAATTTATTCATTAGTTTTCAAAATATGTAATAATGAAAATGAAAATTGACTAATTATAATTTTTTTGTTTGTTTATTGTTTTTTTTATTTTTTTTGTTATTGGCGGTATCTGCCGAATATTTTTTCAGCAATTTCGCCACAAACAGCGTGATTTAGTCTCGCATGTGAATTTTAGTTGTAAGGATTTTTATCATTAAAGCGAAAAAAAATATATGTATAAAGAATGAAATTATTAAACAATTAGATCTTGAAGGTATTTAATCAATGGTTAAGTAAAGACTAAGTTAAGAGTTATTTATATTTTGGGAAGAACATAAAATTAAAGAAAAAATAATAATGAAATTCCATTATCGCGAATCCCAACTAATTATGTCATGCTTATTGTTATTTTCCAAAAATTATCTTTCTTCTATTTTTTTTCTTTTTAGCTTTAGGTATATTTACAAGCAGCCTGTTTGGCTCAATTTAAATATAATTTATTTAATAACCTGACAATTCATACTTGGTAAACATTGGAAACATATTTTAAATCATTTACAATTAAATTTTGAAGAAATAATTGAGATCTAGTTACAAAATCGGGGATGATTCTAGATTAAGAGCATAGGGTACATAATAAATAAAGTGGTAGGTATTTGCAATATCAATATTAGAATAAAAATGGCAATACTGGATTAAAAATCATTCAACTCAATGACCGAATGAGCAAGAAACTGGGCTAAAACGTCAAATTTGGATCACTATACCAGAGACATACACCTAAGATACATCTTAAAAAGATTGTGAATACCCATTAAAAAGTTCTATTAAGTTTGCATTGTGACGTTAAGTGACATGTGACAGAATTTTGACGGTTTTATGTCAAATTATGACAGTTGGAAAAAGTTTTTTTTCTTAAAGCGAGTTCGTGTTTGGCCAAGAACTTGCGTAATGAGTTTGTAAGAAAAAGTTTGACTTTACTTTGAACAGACCGCAAAAATCTTATCTTATAATCACGACTTATTATAAACAAACATAAGGAAAACTTAAAAAAGTCTAATATTTCAGAAAAAAAGGTCTTGAAACAAAACACAAAAAACTCTTAAACGTGCCACATTTTATCTTACAAATATTTATTTCATCACTAGTGGATCGTCCCAGCTTCGCACGGGTAGCGTTGTTTTTTTAAATATCTGAGGTTTCTTTCTTAAGTCACTGCTCAAGCATTGTGAAATTCAGCGCAATGTTTTCAATTTATTAAATTTATAGCACTCCCTAAACAGTGTATTTTGGTGATTTTTAATGCGCTTTAATGAACTGTTCAGTATTTCCGTTTAATAGCAAATTTTGGAATAAAACGCTATGAAGTATTTATAACAATCTAAAAAATAAATCATTACGTGTTGTAGGATGCAACTACTGGCGCCATCTAGTATGTTATATGTAAATTAGTAACGATTCGGTTTTGGTCACGGGCGCGATGGCTTATTTTATGTATAATTTCGGTGTTTCTCTACCGATTTCTATGATTATTTTTTTATTGAATAGGTAATAATGTTACCTTTTTTTAAATTAGGGATGAGTGAGAGGTTTACAAACGTAAGAGTAAACAAATATAATCAGAATGTTCCGAACTGCTAAGCTATCAGGAATTACACCTGTTATTGTGAGTCAACCGTAAAAGATAGACATAAACTGTTGAGGATTTTTTTTTAGATAATTTTATGAAAAATATTTCCGTCATACATGATTTCTGATGTAAGTTGAATTATTAAGGCTGCACACGCGACGGAAGCTTAAAAAATGTAGTAACTTCTCCCGTTTTCCCAAAATTTCCCAAAATTCCCCTTTACTACTCTGCTGGAAAGTATACAAAAACCTGCCCAGGAGTATGAAAAATAATTGTACCAAGTTTCGTTAAAATCCGTCGAGTAGTTTTTTGTTTCCATAAGGAACATATACAAACCGACAGACAGACAGACAGACAGACAGACAAAAATTTTACTGATTGCATTTTTGGCATCAGTATCGATCCCTAATCACCACCTGATAGTTATTTTGAAAATATATTTCATGTACAGAATTGACCTCTCTACAGATTTATTATAAGTATAGATTAATTAAAGATAAATAATTCAATAAAAATAATAATTTTCAAGATTTTCTCTATCAAAATAAAAAAAAATTAAAAGAAAATGATACAAACCTACTTGCGTAAACTCACGAGATTAGTTCCTATCGGAGTAGGCAGAAACTATTAATTTTGTTGGATTTGTACGACCCTGGCTAACTTATCTAGCTTCTTCTAGTTTAATGAATCTTTTATACATGCTTTTTTATTCTTTACACTTCGGACGTCTGACAGGTTGTGTGAAAAATTTAAATGTATTTATTTTGTTTATTTGACCAAATTGTCACTGGCACAATTATAACAATTCACTACTAACTTATCTGTAGAATATAAAACCATGGAAGTATTATTTAACCCTTAAGGGCTACAATGAATTTCATGTTCTATTAAAACTACTATGGGTGAAAATTCACCCGGTTTTTCAATCTTGAAAAAAAAACTTGGTTAATAACTAAATGGCCTAAAATTTATTTTAAACTTTTCTTTTGACCTTAATTCACACTAATAAGGCAAAACATATGAATATTTTAAGTGGGAATTGTTTCTAGAATGTCACTGAAACGAAGTCCTGAAAATTGATAAAAACAATATACTAGTAGGAAAACCCCCTCCTATTAAATCAAATGAGTTTTAATATTATAATCAGTCTTTTTATTTGCATTAATCATACTCTTGACAACAATTAAGCGCACATTTATGTTTTGAAACTTAAAAAATATACCTTCTTTTCACAATCAAAACTTCCATAAAAAAAAATCTAGGTACTTTTTAGCATTCACTACGTGAACTATAACAAACGCAAAATAAATTAACTAGCAGTCATCATATAAACAGAAATGAAATCTTAATATCTAAATGCCATAAGAACACAACAAAAACGTACCAAAAATAATCAAATGAACCAGTACCAGTATAGGAAAATATAAAAGGAACTTTGAGTAAAAATATGACTTTGTTAAGCAGATTTATCACATATTATTGTGCGATGTATTTTACATATAAAGTTGGAACACTTTGTGCACTTAACAGCAAACTTTTTGTCCTTCTTTGGCTTACAAATGGAGCATCTTCCGTTTCTAGGTGCATCAGCTCTTGACGCCTGGCATGCAGAAGAGGCGTGTGGTTCGGTCTCGTTTCCCGATTCCTGATCCATGTGCCTGGTTCCTTGTAGTTGATTCGAGTCTAGCTTTTGCTTCTCATTGGCAACACTTTCTATTATCTCCTTGATATCATGCCGTAAGTTTGAAGTGGTCAGTCGGGTCTTCATGAAAGGTATAATCAAAGCCAGGGATAGCTTATACAGGAAATCAGATCGTGAAATCTGGACATCACCTTTTCTTGATTTGTTCATGTTGAGTGTAGTATGTGTGTTTATTCCAGCCAGTCTCTAAGATGACTCATGATCTAAAACGAGATATAAGAATGAGTATATAAATATTCAGTAATAAATGAAAAAAAACAAAACATAAAAATTACTTACGTGAAATTTTTGTACCCCAATAAAGCTACAACGGGTGAACATTAACCCGGGTAGCTCGCCTGCAGCAAAATCAGCGCGTGCACAGCGCCTCTAACCCCTCGCATTCAGGGGCTACTGACGTATCGGGAGGATACACGGACTCTTAGCGTGGCAACTACGCAGATAAAAAACTTGCAGCCAAAACAATTACTGACCTGGGTGAATTTTCACCCTTAGTAGCCTTTAAGAGTTAAACAGGAACGCGCGCTGGCGACCTAAAGTGTCCTGAAAAAGGATGGCTAACTAGCTAACTGTGTCTCGTTTTAAGAAGGGTGACCATCTGTTGGTGTTTTAATAAGAGTTCCTCTAAAGGATACATAGCATAAAGCATAAGCATAAACGTTCACGCCGAATATCCCCGAAGGGGTTGGCAGAGGTACTTATACAGTTAAAGGATACAAAAACACTTATATTTACATATTTTGAATGTTTTTGTTCATGTGGGGACCTGATGCAGCCTTTGACACGGTAGCTCAATTGGCAGAGCGACGGGGGCGTATACCCGAGGTCGCGGGTTCGATCCCCACCTGTGTCGAAATTTTTCTTTCCTTTATTTATTAGTTATATTTACATACATACATTATAAAAAAATACATACATACATACATACATACATATTCTCACGCCGTTAGTTCCCATTGGGGTAGGCAGAGACTATCGATCGCCACTTTGTACGATCCTGGCAAACCTCTCTGGCTTCGTTTACATCCATCAATCTTTTCATACATGCTCTTTTATTCTTCATACTGCGGACACCTGCCTTTTTGAGCACATGTTCTATTTGATCCAAATGTGTCCTCCGAGGTCGTCCTCTACTAACATTACCTTCCACATTGGCTCTATATATCTCTTTCACCAATTTACTGTCATCCATCCTCTCTATGTGCCCAAACCATCTCAACATTCCTTTTTCTATCTTTCTTACAATATCATCTTTTACACCACACCTTTCACGAATCACATCATTCCTCACACGATCACATAACCTTACATTACACACTTTTCTGAGGGATCTCATTTCTACTGCATTCACTCGACTTTCATGCTTCTTCTGCCACACCCAACATTCACTGCCATACATAAGCGTAGGAACGAGGACAGCATCATGCACAGCCATTCGGGCCTTTGCAGACACCGACTGACTAGACATTAGACTATCCAGTGCTCCATTTACCGCATTACCCTTTTTCACTTTTCTCTCGATATCTTCATCACACTTTCCATCCCTAGTAAACAAACTTCCCAAATATACAAACTCTTTCACTTGTTCCACTTTCTTACCATTAATCTCAATCACGCATTCGGTCATATTCACCTCTCTCTCAAAAACCATAGTTTTTGTTTTATCCACATTCACCCTCATTCCCTTTTTCTCAAAAGACGCACATGCAATATTCATCATCTCTTGCAGCTCTTCCACCGATGATGCAAGTAGCACTTGATCGTCGGCATATAAGAGGCATTTAATGATGAATCCACCCATTCTCAATCCATAATCACTTTCACGCAACTCTGTTAAACAGTCATCCATGAACAAATTGAAGAGCCACGGGGAAGCTACACAACCCTGTCGGACACCCCGAGAGATCCCGAACCAGTCAGTATTTTCCCCGTTTACTCTCACACATGCACTGGAATCCTCATAGAGTGATACCAGTGCACGTATAAGTCGACTCCCCAAACCGAACTTGGATAACACCTCCCATAAACACTTTCTTACCACCCTATCATACGCCTTCTCTAAATCAATGAAGGAGCAATACACCTTTCGGTTCTTAGCTAAGAACTTTTCGGTGATGCTCCTTAAAGAGAAGATTTGGTCCATACATCCCATTCCCTTTCTAAATCCTGCTTGCACATCCCAAATTTTATCTTCCGTTTCATTCATCACTCTTTCAATCAAAACCTTTGCATACAATTTACCGACAATGCTGAGTAGGCTAATTCCACGGTAGTTTCTAGCCTCCTGGTGTGACCCCTTTCCTTTATATAAAGGCACAATTACCGCTTTGCACCAATCTTGTGGCACTTTGCCACTCGACCAGCATTTTTGGAAAAGGAAGTACAACCAGGAAGCCACCACCCCTTTACCAGCCCTCAGCATTTCAGTGTTTATCCTGTCATACCCTGCCGCTTTCCCTAGTTTCATACTTTTCATTGCTTTCATTATTTCTTCCATACTGATCTCACTGTCACTAAAGTCACCCATAACGTCGTTCCAATCAACATTACTGCCGATTGGCGAAGAAATGGATGTATCCTCTTTTTCAAAGAGTCCCTCAAAATAGTTCTTCCATACTCGTCTTATGCTACTTTCATCCGTCGCCAATTCACCCTGTTCATCTCTCACAACATTCACTCTCGTGTTTTGGGAAACTCCCTTTTCTTTCCGGATATATTTCCAGAACAACTTTTGGTTATTCCGGAAATTATCGGAGAGTTTCCTCTCACACCATTCTATCAGATCACGCTTTTTCTTTTCTATTTTCTTCTTAACCTCATTCTTAACTCTCTTATATTCATCTTCACTATTCTTCACTACATCATCTGTTACTCTCGCATCCATTCGTTTACTAGCTTTAATCGCTAGTAAATCTAACCAAGCTTTCTTCTTATCTCCAACTGCCTCTTTCACATCTTTATCCCACCAACTTGTTGGTGGTCTATTTGTTCTTTTACTCAATCCACATACTTCCGTCGCACATTCAACCATTGACGATTTGAGCACATCCCATACTTCTTCTATTTCCAATTCATCCTTCATCTCCACGCAACTTAGCCTGTCGTCCAATTTCTTCATATATTCATCTCTAATATTTTCATCCTCTTCCAATTTCTCCACTTTTATTCTCGCAAAATCCGTTGTTGACACTTTAGGCCTGTGACGCCAACGCGTGCACAGACCCCTAAATCGTGATATAACGAGAAAGTGATCTGTGCCAACGTTAATGCCCCTATGGACTCTGGTGTCAACAACCTTTGCTCTTAGCCTTTCATCCACTACCACAAAATCTATCATACTTCTCTCGCTTCCCCTCTGTCTAGTATACATATGGATATCTTTGTGTTCAAACAACGTGTTCGTAACACAAAGATTCCTCTCCAAACATACATCAATCACTTTCTCACCATTCTCGTTCACTCTTTTATCACCAAACTTTCCTAAAACTCTTTCACAACCGTTGCGTGACACACCAACCCAACCATTAAAATCTCCTAACATAACAATTTTCTCATTTTCATCACACCCATTCGCAACATCGTCTAACAGATTCCAAAACTCCTCCCTCTCGGATAGTGATCTAGACATGTCCGGAGCATACACGCAAATTATGCGCATCCGGACAAGCCCTAACTTCACCTTTATCCATAGGAGCCTTGGACTCACACACGCATAATCTTTCATGCACTTAGCCATCCTTTCAGATATCAGAAGTCCCACGCCTTGGCAAGCTCTGTCACTCTCGGCAACTCCTGACCAGATAGCTGTAAATGGGCCAAGTTGTGAAACCTCTTTTCCCTTGCGCTTCGTTTCATTTACACAAAGAAAATCTAGTTTTCTTTCTTCCATAATCAAACATACTTCATCTAATTTTTCATGCATCCCTCCACACACATTCATCGTACTAAAGCGGGTCTCTTTAGCCCACTTTTCGCCCCGTGAGGAACCACGGCGTGATGAGTGGCGAGCCACATCGCCGCCACCGCGTTTAATTGTTTGTAAACACATTTGGTTCCCACGGAAAGCAAGGGAAATATACTGTCCGCCTAGCCAGAGCCCCGCTTGACTAGGTAAGGTTATTTAGTACCCGGAGTTCACCAGGCTCCGGGACGGCGGCATATATAAAAAAATATATTATAAAAACACTTATATTTACACATATACATTGTTTTTGGTAAATCAACGTGTTTTTTATACATATTTATTCTTAATTAATAGATTATAAAAGAATGGGTAGCCAGTGCTTGAGAATTAAAATTTCCTCAGCCACTTTTTGAGCAAAACCAAATTCAAATCGTTTAATGCATTCATGTGGTAAAGTTCGAGATGATACAGGTTATTTTATTTATTGTTCCATAACATGAACCCATATTTATCACTATTAAATGATAAAAGCTCAAAAACACTCAAACAGATGATAAATTGTGGACACCACATTTATCTTGTTTTGATGGGGATACCCGTGACAAATATTAATATCCCTTTTGCCAAACTTAACCAATTATTTATCTCCAAATCGATAGGCGACAATAATAATTAAAATAAAATACAAAAAAGGAACAGTTTATAACCTGCTTTTTATAAAATACTCCCTATAAATAAGTTTAATTTGTTTTTCTTTGAACTTAATCTCGACTGGCAACCGTGCGAGCGGGACACACTTCTCTCTCACACGGCTCTCGTTCTAGGACGTTTCTCTGCTTGAAAGTCTTTAAAAGATAATTAACTTTATTGCATGGTAATAAATTGCATTTTTGTTTACCATATTTTTGTGAGTACTCTCTCCTGTTTAGTTAGTAGCTTCATGTATAAAACAGAGCAAAAGAGAGGTGTCATTTTCAAAACGCAGGGTACCTATAGAGACTTTGAGGAAAAGAAAAAAATTTTTTTTACTAACATTGAAAACAGCCTTTAAATTCGCGCTTGTACATCAATAAAAAATTTGAATAGGTTTGTTTCAATGAAGACTAGTATTTTTCCATATACTAATACTAAGGCAATAATATTTTTAAGACGGTTTGGGCATGATAAGGATGAATAGGTAAATTGGATGTGTAAAAACCCAATGTGGAAGGCACTGGAAAGTGGTGTTAGTAGAGGACGACTACGGAGGACACAATCGGACCAAATAGAGAGTTTTCTCAAAAAGGCAGGCGGCTTCTGTAATAATTTCATGCCTAGAAGACATTCCATTAAAATAAATGATAGTTACGGAGTAGGTACATACATACATAAATACATATACTCACGCCATTAGTTCCCATTGGGGTAGGCAGAGACTATCGATCGCCATGGAGTAGGTACCCGCATAAATTTAACCATTTACGTACCCATACAATTTAAAATTTTTATAACGATGAAATCAAAACTCAGCTCTTTTTTTTGAGACTTCACTTCATCGGTTTGAGTTTAAATTCTCGTTGGGCCTTGACCAATGTCTTTTTTATTTATTGAGGACGTTAACCGTGAGGGAAAATATCGTGAGGAAACTATTATAGCTGAGTTATACTTAGTCCTGTCATGTGACAATGTATTTGTAGGTACATTGTTACAGGTTTTTAATTTTGCTATACATATACTCACGGCCATAAATCCCTAAAAAGGGGTAGCCACAGCTTTAGAGCGAAAAACTCCTCACCCACATTTGGAAGTTGATATGGGAGATGATGGTAGAAATAAAGTATCGTTGGTGATGGGTCTTCAACCGCATCGCCTAAGTCACTTTAAAAAGCCCCATACCCTTAGTCGCCTCTTACGACACCCATGTAAAGAATTAACCTATAATAAAATATTTCGGTCGAATCTTCTAGCAGAAAGTACTCATAAACTGTACATAAAATTTAAATGATATTTCTTTAGTCTTGGGCGATGGTACAGAAATAGGTACAGTTATAACGGTAGATTTTTAGAATCACTGAAATGACAACACTTATTTGACTTATTAAAGAATGAATAAATGACTGATTTGGAATGTCAAAATTGACAAAACCATGCTCCGGCAGCTAAGATAATAGAACCGATTACGTTGTAACGACTAAAAATAGAGATACAGTATTGTACTTATTTGACCTACAGACTGTATCAAAACGGTGACGTTTCTTAAAATTGTAGAATTGGGCCCCTGAGCGATTGTATTGTGAACCCCAGGTTTAAGAGACTTGCTACCCGTGTGAAGACATGATTTCGCCAACATAGGTATTATTCTGCTGTGTAGTGTCGGCTTAGAATAGCACTACCCCATTTCTTCCGGTGGGTGTACGTAAGAGGCGACTAAAGGTATTGGGGTTTTTAAGGGATTTTTGGGCGAAGAGGTTGGAGACCCATCACCAACAACCTTTATTTTACCATCTTTTCCCCACTTAACTTTCCAAAAGTGGCTGAGGAATTTCTAATTCCTTAGCTCTGGCAACCCCATCTAGGGATTTATAGCCGTGAGTACATGTTATGTTATGTTATGTTACATGTATGTATGTATTATTCTAAAAGAGAGATTCCGTTCCCACAAACTTGGATATATAACGTATGTCTGGGGCAGTTCCAACGGCAAAGAAATGACCTCTGCGTTTAGAAATACGTGACAATTGTTAATCTAGTTTCCGCGAAAGTTACTATTTTATATATGTGAGATTTTGTGATTCATGGTTGATGTGTGAAAAATTCAATGTCCGGTTAATTAGAACCAGAGGTTGCAAACCGAAATTGACTGAAGAATATTTCATCCAACAAATTGAAGATCATAAAATACACTTCTAGGTTAACCTAATAGTTAACTACTAACAACATGCTATAAATATAAAAAATACATTATTTCTGATTTATTGTATAATAATAGTAGAGCGTTTCTTGGTTATTACTCGTGATTGGAAAACATGTAGGTACACTCTCACGATTTTCGTTTCTTAAAGTTTAAGGCCGTTGATCCTCATTTAATTAGCTATTTCACGTTTATTTAATAAATATAAGAGACTCAAAGGGCTAGTAAAAAATTATAAGGCAAATAATATTAAAGGCAATCGATATAAACTTTTCCCCTTTTTACTTCACCATAGACTTTAACAAACATGTGATAAATAAATAAACCTGTATATTTATTTGCATGTTTGCAATAATTCAATAAAAAAATATAGTCTTGTGCACTCCTTCTGTATAAAATCTATGTACAACATTTCATACTACTCCGTCTGCGTGATACTTGTAAAAAGGTTCAGAAAATTTTGCTAATATTAAAATAATATATTTGCTCTATAAAACTTTTATTTCTACATAAGGCAAGTTTAAGGCAAAATAAAACAAAAACTTTACATGAAAACATCATATCATAAACTACATTCCCGTTCAAATTAATAAAGTAAAGAATATTTAATAAAAGTACAGAATATAAAACATACATACATATACTCACGGCTATATTTCCCTAGAAGGGGTAACCAGAGCTAAGGAATTATGAATTTCTCAGCCACTTTTGGAAGTTGAGTGGGGAAAAGATGGTAAAAATAAAGGTTTTTGTTGATGATGTTGATTGTTCGCCCAAAAATCCTATAAAAAGCCCCAATACCCTTAGTCGCCTCTTACGACACCCGTGGGTAGAAAGGGGTAGCGACATTCTAAGCCGGCACTACACGGCAAAAATAAAAACATGCGTTTAATTTAATAGTTACGCTGCCGTTAATAAACAAGTTAAGGTTGTACGATCTCATATTATTAAAATTATGAAAAATGTACTCTAAAATTTAACTTCGTACAAAACACCTTTTCAACCACATAAACCAAGTTACGCTCCGCGCAGTTTTTTTATCATAATAGCCCTTCATCGACATATTTCGTAACTCACAGAGTGGTAACAAGGGTTAGTTACTCTTTTTTTATACTTTTTCTAGTCTTATGCAGTTTACTAAGTGCTCCAGAGCATGTTGTAAATATTCGTGTATTTATAAAATTGCCTATCATAATCTGACTTATGGTTGACGTGTCCGGTACAGTACATGCTTTGTGAATTCTCGTTTCTTTAAAGGTTAAGTATTTTGCTGTCAGCGCGGTTGTGATCGTCTTCTTGTAGCAATTAATATTCTTTAAAATTTAATGTTTGTTAATAAATTGATGGAATGGTGGTATTTTTCATGATTTGAAATAAATTGATTATAGACAGAAACATACACAATCCATTTTAAACATTACTAGCATTTTCAAAATGTATAGTGAAGCATCCAACTCATAAATATTATCATGAATAAGTAAATATATATAGTCATATTACACAGATCCCGTTAGTCTCAAAAAGCTCAAATATGACATGTAGTAAGGGATACTAAATTGAAGATATATTTTAGATTATATAATAATCGTATTAATAACATTCAAGACTAAGAAGAAAACATTCATATTGGTAGTATAAATAATTGCTTGCCGTCAGAGGAATTGGCAAAAAAATGCCGCCCTTGTATTGGCTCAAACATTTAATAAATGTGTTTCATAATACTGCTTCTTCGTCTGTCTGCTTAATGTTTTTATTTTATAATAGCATTAAAGGAATTCCATCGTATAGTTTAAATCTGCATCAATTGGCTTACTGACGAAAGAAACGGATGAAAGAAAGATATTTTAATGAATTGGAAACTCGAACAAGCCAGTTATCGTTTGACGGAATACTTCTATAAGCGTAAATGCTGTAGAATCACTCCAATTAAAGTGATGTAGCAAGTGCCAATTAAAATTATAGGTAAAAACTAGTGTTATTCCTACATTATGGCGATACCAGTCCAAGGTTTACTCGCGAATACCGGGATACAGTGATTCGTCATGTAAAAGTAACTTTTATATCACATTAATTAGGTTTAACTGACGTATTTGGGGTTTTAGCCAGTAATTTAGTTTATGGTTATTAAGCAACAAAGCATGTTAGGTCTTGGGTTGTTTAAATTGCTAACGGTAGTTTTATTAGACACTTTTATAGTTCATGTACTTTGTTGTTTCATGACATGATATTAACAAAAATGCTGTCAGAAATTGTGGATCATATCAAGAAGGTATGTAAATATAAAAAAATATCCATAGGTTTCTTACTCACTGAATGCCTCATCTCTACCAGAAGACTATTGAAACTATGCATGCCTGAAAGATCTCCACAATGACTGGCGTCTCACGATTTTTACCTGTCTTTACTACATACCTTCAGCCACTTTAGAATGTTTGTGCTCTATTATGGCTGTTTCTTTGGAAGGTATCTATCCTGACTGCCACTTAAGTTTTGTTAATCTTTGAGATGTGTCATTACAAATATTATTTTAGAGATATCACCTTTTCTCTGAAATACTCCGAAATCTCTTCTTTGCCTTTGAATAAACTAATTGCTTGAGAGTAAAAGAATAAAAGGCCACGTAGACTGTATATAAAACCCACAACACAAACGGCTCAAAGATTTTGTGCAAACATTTGGCAAACGTGTAATACATAATTTTAGGTCTCAAAATGTTTACAATGTCCAAAGTGTGTGGAATACTTTTATCGATTAATTCACATACACACAAATTTATTAAACAAAATAATTTCCAACATGAACATCATTTATCTTAAGTCATTATTAGTCCAGCAAACTTACACGAGGCTTAATTTGAGAAAGAGCTACACTGATAGGTACTTAACTAAATTGGTTGGTAATAAAGAGGTTCCTCCCACATTAAAATAAATCTGTAGCATAATAACTAAATAACATCTGTCTTACAAATAATTACTTCATTGACACGCAAACAAATAATTTAACATTAACACCGATACACGCGTTCGTGCGTCTGCCTACTCATTAATATTGTTATTAAAGATACGAGTAGCTATTAAATAAAACATGGTTTTGTTAAGAAACTTTTGGGAGAACAAAGCATATTTAACAACTATTAAAATAACAATTTAAAAGGATAATTAAGTCTGTAACTTTTTTGCTGTGTAGTGTCGGCTTAGGATAGCACTACCCCATTTCTTCTTGCACACCCGTATTGTATGCATTTACATGAACTTTGGGTATTGGAGCTTCTTATGGGATTTTCGGGCGATGTGGTTGGACACCCATTACCAAACACCTTTATTTTACCATCTTTTACCCTTTTACCTTTTACCCACTCAACTTTCAAAAGTGGCTGAGTAATTACTAATTCATCAGCTCTGGCTACCCCTTTTAGGTATTTATAGCCATGAGCATATATAAGTATGTATATTTGCAATTGAGTCTGTTATGACAAAAACATTATTCTTTTACCTTAGCCTAGTTATTAATAATGGTCTAGTCTAGCCGACTCTGGTCAAGCAATTTAATAGGAATTAAAAAGTACTTCTGAAATTCTATGAGTCAGAATATGCAATAAACCAGAATCCTTATTGCAGGCAATATTCATTTTTTCCTGCTTACCCCCTACGAAATTTAGCGTGATGATATACTTTCTATGTCCTTTTCTTGGTCCTAAGCTGCCTTTCTAACAATTTCCAGCCAGATCAGTTCATCTTTTCCGAGTTATAAATTGTGTAACATAAATTTCTTTTATTATATATATAGATATACATACATATACATTATTATATATATACTCTCGGCTATAAATCCCTTAACGGGGTAGCCAGAGCTTTGGAATGAGAAATTCCTCAGCCACATTTGGAAGTTGATTGGGGAAAAGATGGTTATAATAAAGAAATGTTTTTGGTGACGGGTCTCCAACCACATCGCCCAAAAATTACTTAAGAAGCCCCTATACCCTTAGTCGCCTCTTACGATCACCCACGGGTAGAAATGGGGTAGTGTTATTCTAAGCCGCCACTACACGGCTATATATATATAGACTTTTACATATATAGATAGATTATATAATTTTGACTATCTTCAAAGACGGGTGTTTACTGTTGTGTGTTTGCTCCGAAATTTTACGATCTTATATTAACACCTAAGGTTTAGGCTTCAAGACAAATATTTCAGGGTAAAATAAATTTCCTTTGGTTTGTCTTGAATGGTTGTTTTTTTTACTTTGTCTATGTTTAGGTTAAATATTTCAAGAATTTGACTCCGTTTGAAATACAAAAATAATAAACATGATTCTCTTACTAACTCTTATTTTGTGCTTTGTAGTGTCGGCTTAGAATAGCTCTATCCCGTGTCTTCCCGTGGGTGTTCGTAAGAGGTGACTAGGGTATCAAGGCTTTGTAAGGAATTTTTGGGTGAGACGGTAGGAGACTCATCACTAAAAACCTTTATTTCATAATCTTCTCCCCCACTCAACTTCCAAAAGTGGGTAAGGATTTTTTATTCTGAAGTTCTGGCTACCCGTTCTAGGGATTTATACATACATACATTTACTCTCGGCTATAAATCCCTAGATGGGGTAGCCAGAGCTAAGGAATTAGAAATTCCTCAGACACTTTTTGAAAGTTAAGTGGGGAAAAGATGGTAAAATAAAGGTTGTTGGTGATGGCTCTCCAACCGCATCGCCCAAAAATCCCTTAAAAGCCCCAATACCGTTAGTCGCCTCTTACGTACACCCACCGGAAGAAATGTAATATGTATGTACGCACTTATTTTGTAAGTAACAAAATGTTTCTTGATATTAAGTTCATGTTACAATCAGACGCGTTATGTTTTTACAATAGTAGCAACCATGTCATTGGTCATTGCCACCTGGTGTCTCGTGAGTTGTGCTTTGATGGCTCTATTGACTACACCGAGTTGATTTATGATAATGATATTAGAATAATTTATACCATTTCAACGATAAAAAGTAATATATAGCATTTATCATAAGAGTACCGTGTGAAATTTTATACGAAAAAAGGTTTGACATTTGCTTAGTTACATCAACTTGATTTTGTTATCAAATATATTTTATTGACATTCACTTTTATGATAAAAGTATGTATTTTACTTTTAAACTTTCTTTCTTTAGTCTACACCCAAAAAGCCCCATACCCTTAGTCGCCTCTTATGACACCCGTGGGTAGAAAGGGGTAGTGACATTCTAAGCCGGCACTACACGGCAATTTGACTAAACTACTGTAAACATAACGAGGACATTGACAAAAGTAATTACAACAAGAGCTGGGCGGTTCGTTCCAATACCATTTTTTGCCGGAGGTGTTTTTGATTGACTTTTGACATGAATCATATAGCTTATCTGACACTTCAATCTATAAGCTCTTTACGAGTATATTAAATTGATATTAAAGTTTTTTTGCACTTTGCGATTAATCATTTATTTAGTGTCTGACTTCTTCATCTAAAGACTGAGAGTCAACTTCCGCTATTAAAATGGAAATTACAATATCGCAAGAGATTAAAGTGTCGTGATGTATCGACGAACGAATAGCACAAGTCCATTTCTTCTCTACTAAGGGACCCAAGGCTCTTTAAAGTGATCGATGGGCGATGAGATTCGTAATACCTCACAAAAACAGCTTAATCTCGCTACCTTTACCATTTTATATGTAAAATTGGGTCAGGAATTAACAATTCCATTACTTTAATTTTATCCTCATATAGTACATATTGTAATCGTAATGTATTAATGTAACAAGTGTAATGGTCTACCTTATGTGAAATAAATAAATATTATTATTATTATTATCTATGTGTACCTTTTAATATTGCCGTAAGTTTGATAAAGTGCGAAATTTATTTTTATACATACATACATATTCTCACGGTCATAAATCCCTAATAGAGGTAGCCAAAGCTTCCGAGCTAGAAACTCCTCAGCATTGGTGAAGATGGTAAAAATAAACTACCTTTGGTGATGGGCCTCGAACCACATCGCCTAAAAACCACATAAAAGCCCCAAAACATTAGTCGCCTCTTACGAAACCAGTAGAAAAGGGTAGTGATATTCTAAGCTGGCACTGCACGGCAATAATGTGGGCGTTTTGACTCCTGTTAGGTCCTCCTTACTGTTGTCATAGACCTCAACAGATTTCTCTAGCAAATCTAAAGATCAGATATTGCATTTCCTGTTTATAATCATACCGTCTGAAAATGTATTAAAGTTCATGGGAATCGCTCGAGCACCTGACAGAACCACAATGTCTAATAAAATGTCAATGAGGTACATTAAATGTGGTTTTAATTGTTGAACGACAGTTAAATATGCCAGTTGAGTTTGTTACCGTGTAATTGTTATGGAATACGTGCAAAAGAATTTGCTAATATTCTATGCATGGACGATTGATGGCACATTTTTATACGATAATTTATGATTATGAGCTATTATCATTACGTAGGAATAGCAGAGATGGAATATAAACGTCGTTTATATATGAATACTGGAATACGAATCTTTTTCTTTAGCTTAATACTTAAAGAGCTTAATATTTGGTCTAAAATTTTCAGATAAAGAGTAAAGATGTGAAAAAATAGTAACAAGACAGTTGTGTTTTTTTAACGCTCTTCCATAAAATTAAACTGTGTCCTTCCTTAATAAAACAAGACCCTTCTAATAATAACCAAAATATAAGTACCATATTGATCAATCGGGTTATAAAACAGTACAATATTGGAACCGTTAGGAGTCATTAGAACGTTCAAACTGGCTATAATAATAAGATTGTAATACTATCCCTTCTTTTACCATAAATATAGTTTGTGGTTATCAATCAAACTAACAGAAGATAAACCATTCACAATTCTTAAAAATATAATAAATAAAAGATAAACCCCGCCCGTATCGAAATTTTTCTTTCCTTTATTTATCTTTTATTTGTTAGTAATAATCCCCACATGAGGTTTTGATGTCAAAATATTCAAATCTTGAAAAATATGTTGTTTTTTTGCAGTTTTTGTAATATTTTTTCTATCATGACGAATTATGTAACAAATATGATTTTACATTTACAGAGTCAATACAGTAAAAACATTAGTGCGCGACGTATATCTGGAACGAATTTATAGAAATTGCAAAGTAAAATGGCATGACTGACAAACCGTTGTATTTTGATATCATTCTCTAAAATAAGTTCTTTCTAAATATCCAGGCAGCTGAGCCTTGATATTAGAATTACAAAAGTTTGGTGAACTTTAAATAATGGTTACTTACATTAGAGAACTAACTATGTGATATAATAATATCCCTTAACTTATCTTTTTCCATAAATACTCATACATACATCTATACTTATAATAAATCTGTAGAGAGGTCAATTCTGTACATGAAATATATTTTCAAAATAACCATCAGGTGGTGATTAGGGGTCGATACTGATGCTAAAAATGCAATCAGTAAAATTTTTGTCTGTCTGTCTGTCTGTCTGTCTGTCTGTCTGTCTGTCGGTTTGTATGTTCCTTATGGAAACCAAAACTACTCGACGGATTTTAACGAAACTTGGTACAATTATTCTTCATACACCTGCGCAGGTTTTTGTATACTTTCCAGCAGAGTAGTAAAGGGGAATTTTGGGAAATTTTGGGAAAACGGGAGAAGTTACTCCATTTTTTAAGCTTCCGTCGCGTGTGCAGCCTCAATGGTTAAACTTACATAGAAATCATGTGTGACGGAAATATTCTTCATAAAATTATCTAAAAAAAAAGCCTCAACAGTTTATGTCTATCTTTTACGGTTGACTCACAATAACACGTGTAATTCCTGATAGCTTAGCAGTTCGGAACATTTTTATTATATTTCTTTACTCTTACGTTTGTAAACCTCTCACTCATCCCTAATTTAAAAAAGAATCATAGAAATCGGTAGACAAACACCGAAATTATACATAAAATAAGCCACCACGCCCGTGATCAATCTTTACTAATTTACATATAACATACTAGATGGCGCCAGTAGTTGCATCCTACATCACGTAATGAAATGATTTATTTTTTAGATTGTTATAAATACTTCATAGCGTTTTATTTTAAAATTTGCTATTAAACGGAAATACTGAACCGTTCATAAAAGCGCATTTCAAATCACCAAACTACACTGTTTAGGGAGTGCTATAAATTTAATAAATTGAAAACATTGCGCTGAATTTCACAATGCTTGAGCAGTGACTGAAGAAAGAAACCTCAGATATTTAAAAAAACAACGCTACCCGTGCGAAGCTGGGACGATCCACTAGTATAGAATAAAATAAAATAACTCTTTATTGCACGTCAAACACTAATTTACAAAAATAATAACATGATCAAACAGTTTACAGTGAGGTACAATTGGCGGTCTTATCGCTAAAAGCGATCTCTTCCATACAACCATTTTATGGTGAGATCGATAAATTAATTATTTGGGTAGATGCTCGAAACAAGGCCAAAAAAAACAAAATAATCTATTAAGCTTACTTAAAACTAACTTATTTAATTTAAATAACAATAAATATATTAATCATACAAAATAATATAGATATTTAATGAATATGAACACATACATATATAACTACATACTTTTATATATACAAGCAATAAAAATACCTAAATAAAATACACATATACTCACGGCCATAAATCCCAAAAAGGGTTAGCCAGAGCTTCAGAGCTAAAAAATCCCCAGCCACATTTGGGAGTTGATAGGGGACAAGATGGTAGAAATAAGTATCGTTGGTAATGGCTCTCCAACTGAATGCCCCAATAACCACTTTAAAAAGGCCCATATCCTTAGCCGCCTGATACGACAACCGTGAGTAGAAAGGGGTAGTGACATTCTAAGCCGGCACTATACGATAAACAAATCTAGAATTTGTAGAATTAAGTATTATTGCGATTCTTTCCAATCGTATAAAGAAAATTACAAGCGAACTTGACCTTTTGTATGTTAATGTGTGTAGTGTATGGAACACGAGGATCACGGCCGAAGAGAAAGTTTTAATGCATATATTGTTAGCGGTTTGATTCAACGCCTGTCAAGATGGCGACGCCTCATTCATCGTCATTTTCTAGTAAAATATTCTAAACTAAACTCATGCATACACATCGTATACTCACTTAGAACCTTTGATTTCCATGGAGCTAAGCAGAGACTCGGCATTTTGTACGGTCCTGTGATCTTATCAAAATGTCGTTTTATTTTAATCACTTGATTATTATATACAAATTCAATTTTCTACAAATTTGGAGTTAGGGAACGCAAACACTACTTAAAAGTGTAAAAAGAAACAAAGAATAGAAGAATTTCGCACTGGGAGCCATTGACACTGTAGCTCAATTGGCAGAGCGACTGGGGCGTATACCCGAGGTCGCGGGTTCCATCCCCGCCGGTGTCGAAATTTTGCTTTTCTTTATTTATCCTTTGTTAACATTGCACATGTGTGGATAAACTGTTAGCAGGCAAAGGTTGTGAGAAGCTGAAATAGAAGGGAAGGAGGGGACTATCGATTATAATTTTGTGTATTACGTGACATTTTGATAATGGATTTATGTACATACCGCTTCTACTTTACCCATACATAAATATTCGGTACTCATCCTGTATGTTTTTACCAAAACAAAATCTTTGGTAGTCGAATTTTATGTTTCCTCTACAACCAATTGTCAATTTAACACTGAACATCTAATTCACCATTTAAACAAATTGCCTAAATAATTCCACATAAATTACGTGTCATAATGCGGCACACATTCATAAATCTCAGCAAAACGTAGGTGTGACAAAACCGGCAAATAACGTCACAGCAATTACCGATTCGTGAGACATAATTTGTACAAGATGGCGTCGTGACGAAGACTCGAGGTCACGTGCATGCCACCATTAGTCACAGCACTGGTCTAGATCACTCGGGAAGTGGTTACCATGTGAGGATTGGTGGAAATATATGTCATGTTTTACAAGAGTGCACGACGCCACAAAGAGTTATGGTAAATGGTCGAGCATTTTGCCCCTTCAAAATTGGTTTAGAAATTATTATATGCATTACGTGGGAACTCTGAACATCAGGTGACGATGTCACGTGATGTTCAGGAGTATTATTATCTCTGCCAACCACTTCGGGGATATATGGCGCGAACGTTTGATTCTAAATTCTACTTTGGGCTACCCCCGTTGTAGGAGCATAGGTATATTTGTATTTAAATAAGTGTCATTTGGTTAAAACTTCTGATACAATATAGCTAAACGCTGGAGGGACATTTAAGTATTGGTTACCAATATTCGAAAGACAATTAAGCTCAATGTTTCACAAACTTACAATTCAATATCCAATCTCCTAACTATTTCCTACTAGACCATCACAAATATCACTTACTCCCCACTCACGTATAAGTAAGGAAAAGATTTTAAATATAAAGGTTGTAGTGATGGGTCTAGTCAGAGCGCTTGTGTTCCCCATATTCCTTTATGCTGCAGAGACATGGACGCTTCGGGAAAGCGAGAAGAAGAGGATTGATGCTCTTGAGATGTGGTGCTGGAGGAAAATGCTTGGGATATCGTGGACAGAGTTCCGTACCAATGACTCAATCCTCCAAGAATTAGGTGTCAAACAGCGCCTATCATCTATAGTCCAAGCTCGTATCTTAACCTTCTTCGGACATATATCTCGACGCGGGCGCATGTCAATCGAGTGACTGGTGGTACAGGGCAGAGTAGAGGGCACCCGAATGCGTGGTCGATCACCAATGAGATGGACGGACCAAATCAAAGCAGCGCTGGATGACCCCCTGTACCAATGCACCAAAAAAACAGCCCTCAGAGAGGAATGGCGACGAATTGTGCGGCGGGTCACCCAACCAAAATCACGACCACGACCACTCTGTCAAGAGTGTTACGACTGAGAAGAAGTGATGGGTCGTCAACCGCATCGCCCAGTAATCCTTAAAAAAGCCTCAATACCCTGAGTCGCCTCTTATAAATACCTACGGGTAGAAATGGGGAACGGGTACACAGCAACAGACATACATTCTACGACATACAAAATCTTTTAAGTGATCGCTGAGGTATAACATAGTAGTTTGCTCGCATGATCTTTACTTTCATACTGTGGTGTTTGTAACTTAAATTTGCATTCCATAGAATAAACGGTTTTATAGTTTGACTTGACTCTACTCTGGAAATCAGAGAATATTTAAAATATATTGCCAATTATTATAGCTATTTTGATGTCGTCGTAACCATATTTACGTACCTACAAATTTTATATATTCATTGTTATTTGGATTAATTGCATCTCCATTCCTTTAATCAGATCAAATGCAAAAACTTGATGTCCCAAAAGTTTAAGTGGCTCCACCAACCAGTCCGTTTAAACATTACAGTTGTATGCAACACTCATACTAAATTATTTCACCTTTCTTATCACATTCATAAAAAAATAACGACCAGACTATTAATTCTGAGTAAGATAATATCAGTGTTGAAAACGGCATTCAAAATTACGTTTAATTTATGAGTTCATTACGAGAGTTAAGACGCCTGCTAAATAAACGCTCCCAGCTATATCTATTGTTGTATTTGACTAAAATAAATTTATGTTTGTATAAAAAAGTAATTTAAAATACCTATGGCACATGAATGGCATTTAGACAATTGGACAGACTGATACAGTAAGCTATTCATTGGATGTTTCGAACGATCCGTTTGATTCCAGTAATTGATACACATTAGTAGCTACCACAGAGCATATTGTTGAACACCGTTAAATTTCTATACGTTTGTAATACGGTATGTAGACGTGTTGATGTGAAACAGGGCACCATTCAATTGTTGGGAGCTATTACATTTTATAATTTGTTAACGCATCATGCATCATACAAAGGAATGAAAGACATGCGCTCAATAAATAAATGATAGGTTTACTTGTGATCTACGCTACAATAAAATGTAATGAACTACAAGTATTTTAACTAAAAGGATTTTTTTAAATAAAACATAATATTAAATTGATGATGTCAGGAAAATAAAATATGAATGGACTGCGGGCCGCCTCAGCTTCGCACGGGAAGTGTTATTTTACAAATATCTAAGGTTCCTTCAATCTTATTCTTCTTGTCAATTTTCTGCTCACCCCTTATGAAATTGAGGTTTATTTTGATGAAAGAATTTATAAAATCGGTTGAGTGATTTCGAAGCCTATTGATTACAGACAATCAAACTCACAAATATTTTCCCTTTATAATAAGAAGTAGATAGTATAGAATAAGTAGATAAATATCCAATTGAATTCAAAATTATTCATAAATAAAATATTTGTGTTCGAACATTAATTTCCTCATAAATTTCCAATTCAAATTGAGAGCCAATACAAAGTAACTTACAAATGCCTCGCAGTTATTTCAATCGGTAGCAATTATTTTTCCGCTCTGATGTTTCTGTTATCTCGATCGCCCACACGTATTAGTTTGGTTCCAATATGCAAATTGCTCTTTATACGTCGAGGATGTCCAATCAACATTATGACAAGCAAATAATGGAAATTCAACTAAGCTGTTACGTTGGTGATTAATTACATTTAGGCGGTATACTACGCAAAAGCTTTTGGCTGTATTGTTTCCACATAACGGTAGTTTAATTCGTAGATGAGTTGTTTTTTCTGGGAATGAACTCAGGAAGAGTATTTCACGGTTGCTAATGTATTTGATGTCGTGCTTGTTAGTAAGATCCGATTAGTTATGGACTCGTGCTACACGATTTGGTCGAGCAGCCACTACTTGATCATGCTTATAATTTGTAGATGTATTTTGTGAGCGGTTTTCGTGGTCAATGTACATCGTGTGAAGCTGAGTTTCAGGTGTAGAAGCTAGTAATATTTAGATCTCATATCGATTAAGATAATCTTGATAAACTACTGCTTTTAGTTATAATTCAATGTCCCATCGTTCTGGTGACGTGTTTTGGATAAATAGGTAAATTTTAAGTATACTAAACTCATTTTATGTAAAGTATATCAGTGTATTATCATTTAGATTTTATTTTATGTGTATTATGAGCTTCTGAGGAGTGGAAATAATAAATTACGTAATAATGAGGAACATAAAGGGATTTAAATATCACAAAAAAAACTGTTGGAAAAACCTACAAAGCATTTCAAACAGTGCGAGAGAAAATTATAATATAAAATAATGCTTTATAAAATAAAACTCTTTCCTTCCGTATCTCAAAAAATGCCATGCATATATTGAATATATTAAACGTATTCTCATACGTATACTCACGGCCATAAATCCCAAAAAGGGGCAGCCAGAGCTTTGGAGCTAGAAACTTCTTAGCCACATTTGGAAGTTGATAGGGGACAAGATGGTAGAAATAAAGTATCGTTGGTGGTGGGTCTCCAACCGCATCCTTTAGTCACCTCTTACGGCACCCGTGGGTAGAACGGGGTAGTGACATTCTAAGCTGGCGTTACACGGCTAAATTGTATATAATAAAATTAAAAAATATAATTAATTGTTTCATAAATTTAATTAAACATTTCCATATTGCGCACTCTCTCTGGCGTTAATATACCGTGGTGGATACACCAAGACACATATTGAAGCCCTGCACACAACAATAGAACAATGGGCTTTGGTCTATGGGCTAGTGAATAGTTATGCCCTAACATGTTTATGTTTTTTTGCACATTTTATGCATAAGGAAATAATATGTATGATTTAAGATCAATGTTTAAGCTTGTAGTGCCGATGCCGGCTTGGAATGTCACTACTCCTTTCTACCTACGGCTTTTTAAGTGTTTTTGGGCGATGCGGTTGGAGACCCATCTCCAACGATAGTTTGTGTTTTTACCATCTTGTCTCCTATCAACTTCCAAATGTGGCTGAGGAGTTTCTAGCTCTACAGCTCTGGCTACCCCTTTATAGCCGTGGATATATGAGTAAGCGGTTCTTATATTTTTGAAACCCGTATACCGTTAAATAAATATATACGGACAAACTTTACACGGATTAACTGATACTAACTGAACGATTTATTTAATATAATATAACACACATATAAATAACATCCAAGACTAAGAAACAATCATTTATGCTTATCACACAAATGTTGACCTTAGCGGGGATCGAACCTGCGACCTCCGAACCGAGAAGCTATTCACCTATCCACTCGACCACGGACGTCGTCGAATAATAATAAGAATTTTACGACAAAGTCTCCTCGTTTTATACTCTAAAAATGAACTTAATACATTTAGAGTTTAAAAGTGCACATATAATTATATAATTTTCAATACGTTGAACAAATATTACTCTCTTTTTTAATAATAAATGATACTTCTGGAAATAGTTTGACGCCGGAACTTTGACAATTCTAAAAAGATAAATTTGGATTTGTATATAAATTGTATGTAGGTGACCGTATATATTGATTGATTTGAGCAACTTTTGAAAATCATCAAGTTTAGTATATGGAAATATGTAGGAAATAATTACAAATGCGATATTAGCCCAAAAATATAATATCTGAATTCATATAAATAAATGAACCACTGCAGAGGTTGACGGCCTAACTCTGCGATGTTCAGTGAAGACCACACACCATCATTAGTAGAAACATTTCTCTAGCAATAAGACATGATAATAACATACCACGAACTCTTATTATCGCCTTTAAATATAATACAATGTTATTATTCCGTATTACTGCACGCTCTGTCTCATTCGTTTTTCTGAAAACGCCTAGCAATAATCGTAGAGACTGTAGCGTGTAATTGTCTTTTGGGAGAGATAGGAAATAAATATTCCGGTTAGTAACCCTTATCTGGAAATTTTAAACGTTATATCGAGTAAGCATGAAGACCGTGCATGTCACATCTTTCACGAAAAACTCATAGGTATTTTTATGGATATTGTTATCTTTTGGCAATAAATAAAAAACAGGTTACGCTTTATATAAAGTAGTGTAAATGTTAGTAAATAAGATTTTTGTAATGTTGATAGACGTCCCACAAGTTTAACCGACGACTTGGTGAAGGTCATGAAAATCCGTTGGATGAGTGCAGCCACAGATAATATAATACTATACTAGTAGTGCAGCGTAGGACCGGTCTTTGTGAAAATCTTTACGAAAATCGATGACGAAGAAATTGTCGCATCATCTGTCTAAAAACCAACATAATTTCTCGTTATTTCAGTTACCAGTAGAACTTTAAATTCATTAATTATTTTTTATTGTTTCAGAATTACAAACAGAGCGGTTGGAGCGCGGCTATGCATCTGCACAGGAATACAAGGAAGCGTTAGAAGTGTTGCGGAGAGCTACCAATTTGGGAGCTGTAAGTATTTTTTTTATAAAATGATTCTCTCATCTGTAGGATAATTGCACTTTATTGATATTCCTTCTTCAAGAAAAAAGACTTCAACTATTTATTTATTTATTACTTATACAAGGATCATAGTCAATTCTATTTAGATGTGCGAATCATTACTTTACTAATCAGTTGATATGCATTCCGGATTTGATTACAGCATATGCCTACTATAAATAATTAAAACTTTTTGAGTAAATAATACATTCATCTCATACTAGAAAAAAATCATTTGGTTTAAAAACCTTTACAGTTTCACTATACAGATACTTTCGGTTGCTGGTATGTATTATCTTTGGAAACTTTTCACTGTTAATTAATATATTTACTCCCGTTAGAATTTCAAAGACAAAATAAAAGTTGTGTTATGAGACATTTTCATATAAGTATTTACCCAATTTGATGACGGTTTAGTAGTATAAGTAGGCCAAAAAAGGCAGTTAGTTTTTAAATTGCAATCCTTTCCTTACCCCACTCACATTTAACATACTTACCTTACCATCCACCCTCCATTCCAGGACCGCGCAAAACCCCAGCGCACGTTAGAAGCTGAAGAAGAGGAAGAGGTAGACGAGAACCAGGACCTCTCCGAGGAGGTGCTGCCGGAGGCGTGGGAGGTCAATAACACCCGGAAGGCTGGCACGGAGTTGTTGTTCTTTAATCGGGTGCCTAAAGTTGGGAGTCAAACTTTTATGGCGCTGCTTAAACGATTGGCGAAACAGAATGGATTTAGTGAGTAATAAAAAATATTTATATTATCTTTTCCCCACTTACAAAAGTGGTTGAGCAATTTGTAATTCCTCAGCTCTGACTACCCTTTCCAAGGATTTATAGCCGTGAGTATGTTATGTGTTGTGTCGGCTCAGAATATCATTACCCAATATTTCCTTCCGAGTGGCACCGGGCTTTTTAGGTCGACGTTCAGCGCTGTGGAAAGAGTCCTATCAATCAACTTCTATAAGTGAGAGATTTTTAGACATGAATGTGGGTATCTTTAATCATAGAATTCACACATTACTCGACCAAGGAATTTGAGCTTACCTCATCAGTATCATTAAGCCATAATCCACCACGCAAAGTTATAGTTTAAATTGCATACCTTCATACATACGATAAAACAAAAAACGTTGGTCAGGTCCATTGGAGATACCAAACGTATATGATTATGAAGGTGATGAGTCCAGCCGCATTGCCCAAAATCACTTAAGAATCCCCAATCTCGTCTTTAAAATGGTTCAGTAGTTAATAAAATATGTATGTTATAGCGTTCAACGTGGACACAATCCAGCGGCTGGAGATGGTGCGGCTGTCTCCCGAGGAGCAGCACGAGATGGCCAGCTTCGTCGCCATGATGACGCCGCCCACCACCTACATCAAACATGTCTGCTATACCGACTTTGAAAGGTGACGTTTCTCACTCCTTACAGCTCATATACGTCCCCACCAAGGGGCTCGAGCCTAATCTATATAGGGTGATTTGGCCTTTGTCCGCCAAGTAGCGTTTCTATTCATTAAAATTTAAGTAACCATTAGACTTAAAGACACAAACGTTCACGCCATGTATTCTAGATGGGATGGCAGAGCCACTTATAATTCGGAACATCACGTGACATTTTTGTCGCACGGTGTTTAGAGTACCCACGCTTTGCTTAGACTTGAGAAAAGATACATTTATGTACAGCGAACTTAGTTTTGTGAATTTACAACTATTTCTTTGTATGTAAATACACACAAAAACTATTTTTACAGATACCAGATTCAATCCTATTAAAATGTATTATTTCTCTAAAATCTTTAACCCATAGACCTGGACTTAGTTCTGAGTAATACAATTTTAGTAAAGATAAATGACCATACACGCCTAGCAATTAATCGTGTTTGCTCTCTTGACAGACTGACCAAATAAAATTTATCACACTTGTGTATTGTTTGAGGTAACTGAATAACATATCAAGAGTATGGAATGTACGTTTTGTTATTAATGTTCTACTGGTATAATTTGATTAACTATGTGTAAATTGAGAAAGTTTTCGGTTATTTGGCATAAATGACCTTAATCGGTATCGAGGGTAATTAAAGTACGAGATACGTTGTTAGAATATATAAAATATTTACAATCATGGTACATTACAAACGAAAAATTTCGAGAAATTCATCGTTTTCGGTGTAGGGTTAGGTAACTTCAAACTACTTTTGAGATTATTTGCTCAAACTAGATTTAAACTCATACGTTTCACTAAGCATACGTATATTATATTTATTTATTTATATTATTCATAAGCATATTTCGTCGACTGTGTTTCAATTAGACTAAAACTGTCAAAAGGCTTCGAATCTTTAGTTTTATGGTTTTGCATTTCAATCAAATAGAAAAGATGATGTGGTTAAAATAATTATGTATCTAAATACTTTTGCTGATATATTTCAGCCACATTGACCACCAAACCCATCCATGAAAAGATTGTACGATTATCACTTATTTACCATATTAACTCTGTAAGTATCCATGCATAACACGCAAAGCTCTGAAAAGCTGGCTTGATACGTCCGTTCATGAAAAATAATGCAACAGGTTCTGGGAATAATTATGGGACATCTAGTGCTAGTTAAGTGAAATAGCCATGGGATAGGTAAAGTGTTAAAAGAGTCCAATCAAAAACTTAAATACAACATAGAAAACATTGACTTGCACATCAAAGTGGTGTTCTCACATGCAAATCATTATGATTGATGTGCAGGTTGGATTTAATCGCTGCCAACGCCTTTTTTTCTTTTCTTATTCTACGATTTTGTTCAGTTTGCCGTGTAGTGCCGCCTTAGAATGTCAAAACCCCTTTATACTACCCCTTTCTACCCACGGGTGTTCTAAGAGGCGACAAAGTGGTTTTCGGGCGATGCGGTTGGAGATCCATCACCAACGATACTTTATTTCTACCATCTTCTCCCCTATCAACTTCAAAATGTGTTAGTACATGTATGTATTAATAAATGTGATTATTTGATTAATAATAATTATTTATTAATGAAGTAAAATACAATCAACTATTTTTTAGAAGTTTTTACTATTTTTTTGAAGTTAATTATAATTAACTATTACAAATTCCCAGATTCGGCTACCAAATGCCAATCTACATAAACGTGGTGCGCGACCCGGTGGAGCGAGTGATCTCGTGGTACTACTACGTGCGCGCGCCCTGGTACTACGTGCTGCGGAAGAGAGCCTTCCCCGACCTGCCTCTGCCTGACCCGGCCTGGCTTAAGAAGGTAACCTTTGACACTTTTTATTTTGTAATATCGGCCATACTACTATATAGCGCGTGATCTCGTGGTACTACTACGTGCGCGCGCCCTGGTACTACGTGCTGTGGAAGAGAGCCTTCCCCGACCTTTGCCTGACCCGGCCTGGCTTAAGAAGGTAAGCTTTGAACTATTTTTGTGCCGGAATATAGGCAAAATATTATATAGGTATTCCTAGATTCGGCAACCAGATGATACTGTTACATAAACATGGTTAGAAGTCTTCCCCGACCTGCCTAAGTTGTACCTAAGTGTGACAGTGAATATTCGTACAAAGCGACGATACGCCTGCCCCTCATCACGTAAATGTACAGTACATACAGAACACCACATGACCAAAACATTATTATCATTATTAATATCTCTGCCGCTCCTTCAGGGATACACGACGTGGACATTGAGTTTGATTGAAGAAAAACCCAGAACTAAATTTTTACCTTTAATTAAAATCAAACAACCATGTCATTTCTGACCCATATTCAACCCAATGATTCGACAAATGTTTCACCAGTTTTTATAAGATAACTGTAAAAAAATAAGATTTCAATTTACTGCATTATTAAAGCTCAAATTCCATTTTATAGGTATTTCTGTATAATTATAAAACCACCGAAGCGTAGTGGTGGTCCACGGTTCATATTATTAACTTAATATTTCAATTATCTGAGTAATATTTCAATTACCTGACTTGGTGAAAGCAATTGATATCAATCGTTCCAATTGCCGACACGTGCTGCAACAGACAACCGACCGTTACACTAAGTTTGATTTTGGAGATACATATCTCTGATTCGTGATTTATTGTAAAATTGTATTGCATTGTACTCCTCTGCCATCATTAGGTTATTCGTTATTAAGGGCAGTCTGGTAAGTGCGTCTTCGCATTGCTTGCATCAGAATGTAAGCAATCTACATTTGCAACTGTTTTACTCCTGGGTATTCTAACACTTCCAGAGTACAGAGAAAAGACTCAATAAACCTGGAGCTATGCCTATAAATACATACATATACTCACGGCTATAAATCCCTTCGACGGGGTAATCAGAGCTAAGGAATTCGAAATTGCTCAGCCACCTTTGGAAATTGAATGGGGAAAAGATGGTAAAATAAAGGTTGTTGGTGATGGGTCTCTAACCGCATCACCCAAAAGATCCCTTAATAGCCCCAACACCATTAATTGCCTCTTACGTACACCCACCGGAACAGAAATGGGGTAGTGCTGTTCTAAGCAGGGGTCAGTTTAAACTGCATTATCTCGAGCAAGGCTGGCCGAACCATGTTATCAAAATACTTCCGCCTATTTAAAAATAACCAAAATAATACAAGTAAATAAAAGTTGGACACATTGCAACAGATTGTCATTACTCACAAAAAGCTGATAACACTGTTGTATGGTCCCAGCGAGAAAACCAATAAGTAATTAGATTTTTTACTTAATTCATTTACCGTTCAAAGTATTGGGTTGGTCAATTTACTATCATCGGCTCTGATGTACCCCGGTAACTACGAAATTACTTGTTTTTCAACAAATCACGCTCCGCGGTATACCGCTAACGGTGGTACCCATTTGCTTTAGCCAATATGTAGGAAAATATGAATACCATATAGATAACAATAACACTTTTGTATTGTAGCTTGTCCCTGAAAAGCTGAATCTAGAAAGTAAACGTTTCGAAGCGAAATCGTAAATGTACTTTTTGGGTTTCTTACGAAGAAATGTAGTGTAAACAGATGTTTTTATTGCAGTTATATTATAACGCTGTGTAGTGTCGGCTTAGAATAACACTACCCCATTTCGGCCGGTGGGTGTACGTAAGAGGCGACTAACGATATTGGGGCTTTTGAGGGATTTTTGGGCGATGCGGTTGGAGACCCATCACCAACAACCTTTATTATACCATCTTTTCCCAGTTTCCAAAAGTGGCTCAAGATTTTCTAATTCCTTAGCTCTGGCTACCCCTTCTAGGGAATTATAGCCGTGAGTATATGTATGTATGTACCTCGCTATATCTACGTAAGGAACCCGAAAAAGTGTCTGCCATGACGCAAAACATGCATTTTATTATATATTTCAAAATAGCGAAACGGCATTTATGTTTAAACATTATATTTTTAAACTAGTGGATCGGCCCAGCTTCGCGCGGGTAGCGTTGTTTTTTAAATATCTTAGGTTTCTTCAGTCACTGCTCAAGCATTGTGAAAATTAGCGCAATGTTTTCAATTTATAAAATTCATAGTACTCCCCTGAACAGTGTAGTTTGGTGATTTTGAATGCGCTTTTATGAACGGTTCAGTATTTCCGCTTATTAGCAAAATTTTGAATAAAACGCTATGAAGTATTTATAACAATCTAAAAAAGAAATCATTAAGTGATGTAGGATGCAATTACTGGCGCCATCTAGTATGTATTATGTAAATTAGTAAAGATTTGGTTTTGGTCACGGGCGCGATGGCTTATTTCATGTATAATTTCAATGTTTCTCTACCGATTTCTATGATTCTTTTTTTATTGAATAGGTAATCATGTTACCCTTTTTAAATTAGGGATGAATGAGAGTATTATAAACGTAAGTAAGAGTAAACAAATATAATCAGATATGCTCTGAATTGCTAAGCTATCAGGAGGTACATGTGTTATTGTGAGTCAACCATAAAAGATAGACATACATTCTGTGTACTAAGTATCGGGAATTTGTCAATAAAACAAAAAATACAAATTATTCATCTAAATTTATTTTATCGCCTTCAAAGTAGGCCCCATCGCTTGCAATACAACATCTCCACCGCTTCACCCAGTCTTCCATACATTTTTCATAGGCTATTTGCGGTATGGCCTTTAGCTCATTCAGCGAATTTTCTTTTATGGCTTCTATCGACTCAAAACGTTTTCCTCGAAGTGGTAATTTTAACTTGGGAAATTAAAAAAGTCAGACGGAGCCATATCAGGTGAATACGGTGCTTGGTCGAGAACTTTTGTTGAATTTTTCGCTAAAAATTTTATCACTATAATGGCTGTGTGTGATGGTGCATTATCATGGCGCAGCATCCATGAGTTGTGTTGCCACTGGCCATGCCATCTGGACGTTTTCGGCGGATACTCTCACGCAAACGCTTCATGACGCCAAAATAATATTCTTTATTCACTGTTTCTCCCTCTGGAAGGAATTCGGAGTGAACCACACCACGGTAGTCAAAAAAACTGTCAGCGACTTTGCCGCGGTTTTTTGGGTTTCGGCTCGTTTTCGAGACGCCATTCTGAAGACTGTTGGCTTGTTTGCATGTCGTACTCATAAACCCATGTCTCGTCGCCAGTAATTATACGTTTCATAAAGGTCGGATCCGTAGAAGCTCGGGAAACCATGTCTTCAGCGACATGGTTTCGCTGCGCTTTTTGAACAAAATTGAGCTCTTTTAGAACTAGTCGAGCGGCGACGCGTTTTATGCCTAAAATGTCAATGAGAATGTTGTGGACGGACTTAAAAGATATGTTCACCTCACAAGCCAACTCTCTCAGACTCATACGTCGATTTTCAAGCACTAGCTTCTTGATTCTGTCGATGTTTTCTTAGGTCGTAGTGGTTGAAGGTCTACCAGAACGAGGCAAGTCTACTACTACTTCTCGGCCTTCTTTAAAAGCCTTATACCATTCATAAGCCCTTGTTTTCGATATACACGATTCGCCGTAGGTATTTCGCAACATTTTTAGTGATTCACCACATGAAATATCATTCGAAACACAAAATTTAAGGCACGCTCTTTGTTCAACAATATTTTCCATTCTAAAAATCGTCGAGGACTCAAAACTATGACCAACAAAAAATATAGTTTAAAACAAATTAAATGACAGATCTCGCTCAAATTTTGCGCGCTAAATCAGTACAGTGCTACCAACATGCAGTAAAAAAATTTGAACGACCTCTTTTACGCGGGTCTTTTTATTGACATATTCCCGATACTTTTTACACAGAGTAGTATACTGTTACGGGAAAATTTTTAGACAATTTTACGAAGAATATTTCCGTCATACATGATTTCTATGTAAGTTTAACCATTAAGGCTGCACACGCGACGAAAGCTTAAAAAATGGGGTAACTTCTCCCGTTTTCCCAAAATTTCCCAAAATTCCCCTTCACTACTCTGCTGAAAAGTATACTATAACCTGCCCAGGAGTATGAAGAATAATTGTGCCAAGTTTCGTAAAAATCCGTCGAGTAGTTTTTGTTTCCATAAGGAACATACAAACCGACAGACAGACAGACAAAAATTTTACTGAATGCATTTTTGGCATCAGTATCGATCCCTAATCACCACCTGATAGTTATTTTGCAAATATATTTCATGTACAGAATTGACCTCTCTACAGATTTATTATAAGTATAGAAGATAGATATAGATGACTGTTTTATTGTGCTTTTCATCTTCATTTTGCCACCTTTATTTTGCCATCTTTTCCTTACTCAACTTTCCAAAAGTGGCTGAGGAATTTCTAGTTCCTTAGCTTTGGCTACCCCTTCTAGGGATTTATAGCCGTGAGTATATGTATGTATCTAAGTATGTTATATTATAAAAAAATTATTAAAATCATTTAGTACCAGACTTTTACGTTTAATGAATATCTAATACTGAATTTATATAGATAATGAATTTCAATAGACTACTTTCAACAAGGAAACAGCAAAGTTACAAAGGCAAGCAAATAGAATGAAATTAATATATCAACCGATGTTTTTTAGAAATAAAGGTTTAATTAGACCACATTAAGGTAATATAGAGAAGTAAAGGCTTTAAGAATAAAGGAAAGATTTCTTAAAAGATGCACTGAATAAGAAACGCTTAACATAACGAGATGTATCAAGCACTTATAACAACAACGAAAAGCACAAAAAAGTTGTATTCTTAGTTACTACCATCAATACATCATTATCCCAACAAAGAGTTGAAAAGCTACCGACTCGAATCCAACTACCTTTTCGTCCGTCAAGTGTTTAATGATTCATATAAAATGCAATTTGTATCAGTCCCTTCAACAATTGAATGGTCCGAACTGAATTGAATCAAACAATTATCCGTTATGAGAACATCACGACCAAAATCGGCTGGAGGTTTGAACCGGCATCCATTTTGATTTGGGATTTGGCGCGTATTGACTGACAGCTTTTTGTGATAAAAAATACGCGGTCACGACAATGATGTGAACTTTGGTGGCCCCGACGAAATCAGTAGGCACTGATATGGGATACCCGTAATTACTATCTAATTGACAGCTAGATAGATCTTCCTTAGCGGGGTATGACTTTATTATTTTAATGGTAACAAATAACTGAATGTTTAACCGCTAGTAAACTATAGAATTGCTTTAATATTATAGATATTTTTGGGTTGGTTTATCTCTGTTCAAGACTACACGGTGGTGTCTTGACGTCAGTCTACCGTGTAAAGTTTTAAGTCCGGTACGTGAATGCAATGCAATAAATTATTATAAACTAGTGGATCAGCCCAGCTTCGCACGGATAGAGTTGTTTTTTAAATATCTGAGGTTACTTTCTTCAGTCACTGCTCAAGCATTGTGAAATTTACTGCAATGTTTTCAATTTATTAAATTTATAGCACTCCCTGAACAGTGAAGTTTGTTGATTTTGAATGCGCTTTTATGAACGGTTCAGTATTTCTGTTTAATAGCAAATTTTGGAATAAAACGCTATGAAGTATTTATAACAATCTAAAAAAGAAATCATTACGTGATGAGGATGCAACTACTGGCGCCATTTAGTATCTTATATGTAAATTAGTAAAGATTTTTTAGAATTTTATGTATCATTTCGGTGTTTCTCTACCGATTTCTATGATTCTTTTTTTATTGAATAGCCAATAATGTTACCTTTTTAAACGGTATGAGTGAGAGTTTTACAAACGTTAACGTTAACAAATATAATCAGAACGTTCCGGACTGCTAAGCTATCAGGAATTACACGTGTTATTGTGAGTCAACCATAAAAAATAGATATTTTTTATTTTATATCATTATTTATTAATTTTATGAAGAATATTTTCGTCATACATGATTTCTATGTAAGTTCAACTATTAAGGCTGAAGAACCGACGGTAGCTTAAAAAATGGAGTAACTTCTCCCATTTTCCCAAAATATCCCTAAATTCCCCTTCACTACTCTGCTGAAAAGTATACTATAACCTGCCCAAGAGTATGGAGAATAATTGTGCCAAGTTTCGTTAAAATCCGTAGAGTAGGTAGTTATTGTTTCCATAAGGAACATACAAACCGACAGACAGACAGACAAAAATTTCACTGATTGCATTTTTGGCATCAGTATCGATCCCTAATCACCTCTTGATAGTTATTTTAAAATTATATTTCATGTCCAGAATTGACCTCTCTACAGATTTATTGTAACATACATACATACATACATATTCTCACGCCGTTAGTTCCCATTGGGGTAGGCAGAGACTATCGATCGCCACTTTGTACGATCCTGGCAAACCTCTCTAGCTTCATTCACATCTGTAGCGACGCGCTATCAGTACACAATGACGCGCACTACATAGAAACGCTGACAGTGCAAGAAGAATAACATTCCACTGCAACACGTCACACGCGTCATTAAGACTCGCCATACAAATCGTACATCGCGCAATCGAAGTTTCCAAAACATTTACTATATATAAAAATTCCAACTTAATACAGTTGGACCGCGGTCCCCAGGCATACCACCGCCTGGCGGAAGATCTTCCCTTTTCCTCCACATTGGTGAAACCGACGTGAATTGAATTGAATTTATTATAAGTATAGATATAATTTTGCAATTATATAAGTAAGAACGAAATGTATGAAAAGATAGTGTAGATAGTATTGCCATGTACCGTCTACCCCTTTCCTCCCACGGTCGTCGCAGGAGGGGACTAAGGGCCCTTTTTAAATGCTTTTGAGCGATGCGGTTGGAGACCCATCACCAATGATACTTTATTTCGACCATCTTATCCATATCAAGTTCCAAATGTGGCTGAGGAGTTTCTAACTCTGAAGCTCTGCGTACCCGTTTATGGGATTTATGGCCGTGAGCAGATGTATATATGTATGAAAAGCTGAATGTAGACGAAGCTTCATAGGTTAGCCAGGATCGTAGAAAGTGACGATCGATAACATCTGCCTGTCCCCATGGGAACTATGTAAGTAAATCTATGTATTTAATCTATCTAACTAATAAAATTGTTCTACAGCTGTAACAACTAAACCATTCGTCTCCAGATTATTAAGAAACCCACATTATTAAAAATCTATATAAAGTAGCATTCCCACTTGTCCGGTACAATGTCAGTTTAGAACTAATAGAAGCCTTTAGCAGTAGAGTGTTGTAATGATTATTCCCCTGAACCAGTTGAAATCTGCTACTTCTGGACCAATCAGCAATCCTTTAATCGTTTTCACACAGATTGGTTAATTTATCATGTTTGCCTGTTCCAGGACTTTGCGACCTGCGTGTTGAGTGGCGACCGCGAATGCCGCTACCTGCCCGGAGAGACGCACGAAGGAATCGGGGATCACCGACGACAGACGCTGTTCTTCTGTGGACATGACCCTGAGTGCACGTATGTGAATTAAAATAATTGAGTAAGCGAGTGAAAAAAGTTGGCAGAAGGAAATTTAAGAGTTATAAAAAAAACAATTAATTTTATTTAATACTTATAAAAAAATATGATAAATTTTCATAATAACGGAATATTACTTTTATCAAGCCTCAAAACATTGATTCATTTTTCTGTAAGGGTAAAGAGAGCTATCATACAGTTTATTTTTACACTTAATCCATACAATTTTTTGATGCACACCGACTTATAAACTATTTTGAGATTATTAAGTTACTATTGGTACTTACACAATTACGACTCTATAAGTTTTTAAGTGTTTAATTTCCATCTTTCATCATTTAAAAAGATATCTTGAAATAAAATGATCACTTAACCGCTAAAACAAGTCAATCTTTCTTATTTTCAAGTTCTCGTATGAGTACCATTAATTTAAATTAACATGAAGAAATACTCTAAATTAATTATTTTATATATTTTTACGTTTCAGACCATTCAACAGCGTAGAAGCCTTACAAAGAGCAAAGCAAATAGTGGACAGACAATACGCAGTGGTTGGAGTATTGGAAGACATGAACTCCACCCTGCTTGCCTTCGAGAAATACGTCCCCCGCTTCTTCCGAGGGGCCAGCAAACTATACTTTGGTATGTTATCTCTGCAATCTATGATACTTTTTTAGGCATTACAAATAGAATATTTCTTGGAAACTAGTTACGCGGAGCAGACGTTATAATTTTTTTCACTTTAATATTTTCAACGGTGCAGGCCGAAGTCAGTATTGTAACCCATGCCTCCCTGAATTGGCGGCAGAGTTTTTTCAACTTAACCTACCAAGGTTATTTAAATACATAAGTAGTCTACCCTAATCATTTCTACTTCTTGCCTTAAGTTTAACGCCTTATGGTTTTGCAAAAGCAACACAATTTAGTTGGGCCGTTGCCTTCACAAAGATGTTAGGAAAGTCGCTATCTGTTCTTCTATAAAAATCTTTTAATAAGATGTATTTAGTTATCTGCGTCAGTTTCATCTGCGTAACACATAAAATACTTAACAAACTAAATAGAGATATGTCAGAACATTGCATCAACCAATCATGCTGTAGGGACCACTATTTTAATTATTAGTTTTTTAGTATTTTTTTGCAATTTTTGTACTGAACTACGCTTCGTTTCCGCTCTATTTAGTCAAGTTCTCTATGGCGTTGTTTTGAGTCCCGCAGGACGCAACTACTAGCACATCTCTTCCATGACGTGCTTACAAGATGGCTATTGGGTTAATGGTTGTGTTGGGTCGATAATTAGTAAGCACTTTATATAAACTCACTTTAATGTCACCGTGGTGGCTCAGTTAGCAGAACACCCGCCTATCACGCAGATAGACATAGGTTGGAATCCCGAGTCTGATTACACCAATGTGACTTTTCTAAAACTTTTTTTTATCGGTCACATTGTTTCCCACTGCTGGGCAAAGTTCTCACAATTTTGAGCCCACACATCCCTGTCGGTACCGTCCTAAAGCTATACGACCCTAATGCAAAACTTGTAGTTATTTTACCATGGTTGTTAATGGTGTAAGAAAAAGGCATGAGGAAACCCATATGGCTAAGTTGTACTTAGTCATGCGACAGTGTATCAGTATAAACGGGCAATAGGCCTACCCTTATCACGTGAATGTACTGTCCAAACAAAACATGGGTACTCTAAACACCAGGTGACATTAATGTCACGTGACGTTCAGAGTATGAGTATCTCTGATAGCCTTCGGAGATATATGGTGTGACCCTTTCAGTCTTTTAGTTTTTGAGTCGTTTTCCTGCGAAATATTTTTAAAGAATCATCTGATTCGGATCTTTTTTGGAAAAAAGCAATTATAATGGGTTAGGAGTCGCTGCTTTTGTATTTGATTTAAAAGTGTTACTACTACTACTACTACTACTACTATACTATCGATTTATTAATGAAATTAGTCCTGGCCCCTATTTCACCAACATGACAATTGTCAGTGACATTTGTCGGCTGAGATATGTCAGTAAGTAGAGACAACTGATAAGTTTCAAAAATATTTCGTGTAGAAATAGTTCTTAACATGACAGGCATAATGTTACAATTGTCGATAACTTAATCTTATGACAATTATGTTGTGAAACAAGGACAATTTTTCCAACTTAACGAAAATTATTGACATGAGATCGAGGGTGTGTCAGTCTAGCGTGAGGGCTAGCGTGACAATTGTCGTATTTTTAAGTTACAAAATGGCGCTTCGTGAAAGCAATAGTAGTGGCACTGATTGTGATTTATATCTGGGATAATGTATAGATAACAAATAAATTTCTCCTTCGACATATCTGAATTTGCGTTTAAAGAAAAATTTCGGATAAGCAAAACAAGTGTCGAATATTTAACATATGAAATCGGCGCAGTCATAGTTTTTCTTGACAATTGTCTGACTTGTCAGAGTGGTGAAATAGGGGCCTGGAGGTTCAAGTATATAGCTTGAAGGCTCCCACAGAAAAAAAAACATAATTTTGTCTCTGTATAAAAGCAATTGCAGTTACAGATACCAGAAAAAAATATGACTGAACTTTAAAACCAATTATTTCTTTATTTCAAGAGAAGTATGAGAAGGATAATGAATGTAAGGGAAGCAAGAGAGGTTTGTCAAGATCGTACTAAGTGGCGATCGATAGTCTCTGCCTACCCCAATGGGAATAATGGGCGTGAGTATAAGTAAGTAAGTAAGTTCAAGAGATACTTATTGATTCTGAGTAAATTCTGAAGCAAATCTGATTTACCACTCTTATATTTTTCAGAGGACTTAAACACCTTCAATCAAATAAATAAGAACGCGTTCAAGCCTCCAGTTCCGGAACACATCAAGGATATGGTTCGGGCGAACTTCACACAGGAGATAGAATTCTACGAATTTTGCAAACAGCGGCTTCATACTCAAATACGAGCTTTAAGAGACCCTACTATCACATTACCTACGAAACCTACCAAACAAGGATTAAGAAGAAAACGAGCAGAGAAGAGAAATTCACTTTAAATTACCTTCAAGTTTTCATCATTACAAAATCATGAGCTTTTCTTAAGTTTGTCGTCATTGCAGTTGTAAAACACAACATAAAGTATCAAATAATAGACTGATAGCGATTAAAATTGATTTATAGAAGTATGTAAATCGAATATATTGTTATTTTGCGGAATTGATTACTCCTAATGTTATTGAAGTGTATATAAAATCCTACCAGCCAGGCGCTAGCAGGAGCGACTTTTTAAAACTAGATATCGCGTGGTATAAAAACTGCTGTCTCTGTCGCACTTACATAGTATCGTATACTTTTATCTCATTCTAACCGATAGAGTAACAATAAAGTAACGCTCGTGCTAGGCCTCCTGAACATTGTAGTACCACTTCAATGGATAATATGAATCTTGGACTTAAAATTCAATATCAATTTTTTAATGTAAATATTAAAACAATTTTCAAAAGGAAATCTATGAGGGTCGTATATCAATCAATCATTCATTACAAATCAAGAAATGAAATAAATATTTTTTCTTCTATATAACCAAACTAGCTGAGGTATATTTAAAATATATTCAACGAACCAAACAAATAGTAGCTATGTAGCAGTATTAGGCCAACAAACTACATAAGGGTCGATATTTTGGAGGCAAATAATAAAAGTGCAAGTATTGCAACAATATTTTTATAAAAATATATCGCAAATAAGTTCTGATCTTGTTAGAGCAACATATTTTCCGTATTATATTGAATGCGTATTCTATTTTTATGCGTCGGTCGGTATTATATTAGTCGTGCCTAATATACTCACAAAGTCTACAATTAATAAAAAATATTACGTGTTATTGTGTTCTTTATAACAGTGTGATAATACAATTTGTTGTTGTTACTTGAGTTTGGGATATAACGTTTCAATCAAAATTATTTTTATGTTCAGATAGAACATCTAACCCAGAGCCTAGCTTATTCCTGTAATAATGGTTTTAAATTTAATAACTCAACCAAGTAGTTAACTCAAGATACTGTGAAACCAAATCATTTAAGGCTTAGCATTGTTTAAAATTCTTCATTGAGAAAAGATTTCTGTAAAATCCTTTCAATAAATGTGATAGTTTTGCCTGATTGTAAATATCATTTCTTAGCTAGATTAAGGTTATTTTAAGTTACTAAATTATTTTAATAATATAATAGATGATAAGTTACAAAAATATATTGTATGCCTAAAACCAATTTGATTTTTGAATAGGAAGATTCAATAAAAAAGCCTTTGCATATGTACGAAATTTATTAGACAATAGTAATTAATAGCTGTCAAATAATAAAACATGTTGAATTTATTTCATTTGTATTATTTTTCTCTTAAATAAAGTTATTATGGCCACATTTCAAATTTCAGGTACTTATCTACGAAATCTTACAATTTTACTAATATTGCTTGGTACGATAAAATATATTTTTTGTATTGTATTTTCTACTAAACATATCAGTTCGCTTAGAATAATGCCAATAAAATATTTTAGTATTCATAACATCAGTCATTGTTCAAAACAATAAAAATTATTCATTATTACATTTCTTTTGTACAAAAATAGAAATAGATTTTTACAATAAATACTAATTAATTATTAAAAATAACAAAAATAGGATTAAACATATAGCAACTGACTTTTATCTTATAAAGGAACATTTATCGTAAGTATTTTCTAACATCGTTCCAAATAGATATGTTACTAACTTTGTTTGAACGTTCCATAGAATTTAGTGTTCGGTGATCACAAGATATCTTGGGGTTCACATCATGACTAATATTTATAATATTTTCGTTGTGCAACAGTTTAAAATCTACCGTATTTTAAATATACACAAAAAAACAAAAAGCAGTGTCAGGCTACATTTGATGAAATTCTTCGATAAGGCTACCTACTTTTTCATTTGAATCTAAAAACACATCGTACAAAAATACTAGATCAGCGTTCACAAATCAATTGAAATCGTTAATAATGGCACTCTTACGAGTTGCTAACTCGTTGTTATAATCTAAAATGACTACTCTAATTGATATCACAAAATCGCTTTAGGACTTGGAGGTTAGCCTCATCAGATATAACACCGCATTCGCTCCAGCAGGGTGACGGACTAATCGACTCGCCGCCGCGAAATCTCAGGAATGTGACTAGCACTACACACGTTTTCCTCCTCTCTGCATATCCATTCTCACTCTCGGGCAAGCCTGTCGACTATGCTATGCGCCGTCTACCGCTGTCGCAGTACTGTACCGTGAAAACACTATTCCACTCAATCAGTAAAACGATGGATGCCAATCTACAGTGGGATGGAGAGGACCAGAACTCGTCGTAGCATTAATCGGTATCGCACCAAGAGCCAAACAGTCGAAGCAGTAGTTAGCGCCGCTATTATTATCCCAGAATTGTTGTCCTTTGCACTGGAAGCGAACGGCTATTTCAAGACGCTGGCCAGTGGATATGCACGGAACGTAGACAATGAAATTAAATCGATCAGAATAACCATCGCAAGATCCAGCCACATACGTTGCTTGAAGATCCGTATATGTTCTCCATTTATTCATTGAGTAGCGAATGTGTACGGTTTTATGGAAATCTAAGTTTCTAACTAAAACTGTTCCACAAACATTGATGTGAACACCATCACCAACTTTTGCACTTTCCAAACACACGCATAAGTTTTCTAGTTTTTCAGTCACGTTTCGGGGTACTTGGAATAGAGGCACTAATGTTAAAGCTCCGAATCGTTGAGGAGCTCTAACAGGAGGTGAACTTGCCGCGTCGCAACCCGTAAGATCGTTAAAAGCTGACTTTGGTATAACCGGAATATCATCCATAAAAGTTTTGACATCTGCTAAGTCGAGACCGAGAACATCGGCAAACCGGACTATTTTCTTTCTTCCTGGTGTACCAGGTGGAGTTTTTCCAGTTTTCAATGAGGAACAACGACGAACTCGTTGAGGTTTATCATCTTCTTCTTCTTCGGCATCGGGACTCTCGTCTTTATCTGCTAACGAAAACTGTTGATTCTCAGATATTTCGTCGCTGTGAACACTTTCTTCTTTGTTTGTTTCTTCATTTGTCAATGTAACTATATTGTCTGACGTTGTCACATAAGCATCTGTTTTTTCCTGGGTATTTTCTGTTTTGTTTTGTGTGCTCTCTGTTACTTCAACATCTTTGCACTTATTTTCTTCGTTGACGTAAGATGTAACTGTTTCTTCTTCATTTTCCTTCAGCAATAAATTTTCACCAATAGCATTTATATAAGGCTCTTGAATGTTACTTAATTCTAAATGATTTTCGTTTGCTTCTGATGGTTCGCTTTTAGCAGATTCGAATTCAGAGTCACTGTCTACGGTTGTATCTGAGAATATAATTTCACTAAATTGTTCAGGTGACCTTACAACACAGTCCAACTCATCACGGCTATTTTGCCTAGCGCATCCCTCGAACGTAATAGGTGAAAAAAGTTGTTTCTCACTATTGCCGTTTTCTCTGGGTACAGGTTGTAATTTGACAGGCGAGTTATCTGTGTAAAACGATGTCGAAATCCTGAAACCATTGGTTTTATTTTTTTCAGCTTGTTCCTGTTGAATTTTAATTTTTGCCGCTTCTTTGAGTTTTTTTCCGGCTTCAAAATCGTAGAAAGGTGTTTCGTGTTCTTTGGTGGGTGATCGGTCAGAAAAAACTGTGTCGTATTCATCGACGGGACTGGATGGGCTTTCGCATTCAAGTTCGAAGTCATAGAAGGTGTCAAGATCGCGAGGTGAAGAGGAGCTGCCGCGGTGACTGGAGGATGCCACTCCCGAGTCGCGTGGCAGCCACGTGTTGTCGGCGTCGTCGACGTGCGCGCTGCCGAGGTTGCGAAGGCGCGTGTGCAGGTCCCGCGCGAAGGCTGCCGCGCGCCCGCGACACGACATCGGCAGCAGAGACGTCAGCCCACACTGCGCCCCGCCGTGCTCGCCGCTCATCTGCCTCTGAAATTGATGAAATATCCTATGTTATTTTGTATATTTTAAATAGATAATATTTATGGACTATTGTGGCAGTGGCAGGTTACAACGAAGAGTTTAAGGAAATTTTGGTGACAAGAATTGCTACCTCCACTACCTATTTATCACTCATTACCAAATGTCTCCAATTCAAGATAAAGTAATATTATTATTTTTCTGATGCCCTCATCTTATAGGAATAGAATCGTCTACCTAAACTATATTATTATTTAATATCATTGTGTATTTATTCATAATGGCACATTCACAATAAAAATACATTTTGCACACATAAATAGATTGCCCTCAACGGGGTTCGAACCAACAGCACCAAGTCGTCCCATACTTACTCACACTTTCAAGCAAGTACTTTGATTTTTCACATTAAAATCAATCAGACCACTGGGACACATCAATGCGAGATCAAAAGAAGCCTATTAGTAAATCCACATACCAACAAACTGAATCATTAAAAAAAATGTAATTAAATATTTGCCTTTTAAATTTTACCATTCTTCTGAAAACTGCAGGGACGACAAAACGACATTACGATAACAAACTGAAGTGTGATACATTTCCATCGTAGATATTAAAAAATGTAACCCTGCTTAACTAGGTCAGTCCGGTTTGACCTTAGATGCACCTTGCCAGTACGGAATGATACTTTATTCGCATTAAACAATGTAACATGCATCAGTGATATTTCAATAGCAATAAAATAAGTAAAATCAAATTGATCAGATGTTATAATCTCTGTAACTGCGTCAATTTCTGAATAAACCAAGTTATTCATGTTTATTTTAGTATAAAACTAAATCTAACATACATAACAGAACAGGAATATTTTTTAGGTTTATTTGCCCCTTAATTAAAATTACTTTTTGGTAAAAACGCAAAGCGTAAAAATTTATAAAAAACAAAGAGAATATGGTTAAGAATCGCATCAATTCCAACTCCATAACAGGAAAATAAAACACTACAGTGACTATACCAAACGGTTGCATCAAGATCACATACGAAGAACAGTCAACAAATTTATTGACGTTTGTGTCTGCTACTATAAAGTGGAGACGATGTTTCATTTTCTAAATCACATTACCAAGTGCCCAATGACGTCCGATCAACCATATTATTTATAGTCGTTCACAATTAAGCTAAATTAACACATATTCACCACAACTTTTACTATATTGCTCTTGATTGCGCTGAAAAACAATTGGTTCAAGGGACAAACGAAGGTTATAATAACAGAAGCTTTTTCTCATGATTTATTAATTATTATAAATCTAAACTATATCAATATACCTATATAATAACTATAACTATATAATATATATTATTTTTTTTAGTTTATAATTGTTTTGTTACGTTAGTAACTTTATATATAATAATAACGTTTTGTAAATAAATTGTGAATGTTAAAGTGAAACATGAACAAATTAGGTTTATATCTGTAATGTTTATGGTTTTTCTATATAAATAAATAATTATTTTTATATAAATTATAGGAATGTACTAATGTGTGTATGTAATGTAGACTGCTAATTTTGGGCAAAACCGGTTTACATTGGAGCCACCAATTCAACAAATTAAAACCTTTAGTCGGCGAATCGGCGCTCATTGCATAATATTTTCTTCATAAACGAAAAACCATTATTTTGGTTTAATATACGTATACATCAGACGCTAATAAGGAAACAGTCATGAATATAGATCCGTTTATATATGGACTACTTTTGACAAGTTCAATAACTTTTAATAATTTAAATGGTAAGGTGAAACGAAGAAAATGTGGATTGTTGTAATTACTAAAGATGGACATTTGGATTATCTTAAAACGTTTTAAGTTACGCCGTATTTTCTTTAAAATTTTCATACTTTGACGTCTTCTTATCACTGTAATAATAAGTATTACCATAATTTATGAGTTCGTTAAATTATTATTTTAAACTTTTAATAACATTGCCTTTCTTGGCGCCTAATCGTGCGTCAAAGATGGTCTGATCACATAATTAGCATAGATATTGATACCTAATAAAGCGTGATCACTTTAGATTCCGATGTAACCAGCGGATTGACACATAGCTGTAGTTGATGCCAAAAAGCTTCCCAGCGTCATCGACCGGATGTATACGAACTACAGAAATATCTTTACTATGTTACCGATGTAGCCTACGTCAATGTTACATGTGGTACTTTTATAGGATTAAGACGTTGCAATTAAAAGTTGATACATACATACGTACATACATATACTCACGGCTATATTTCCCTAGAAGGGGTAGCCAGAGCTAAGAAATTATAAATTCCTCAGCCACTTTTGGAAGTTGAGTGGGGAAAAGATGGTAAAAATAAAGGTTTCTGGTGATGGGTCTCCAATCGCATCGCCCAAAAATCCAATAAAAAGCCCCAATACCCTTAGTCGCCTCTTACGACACCCGTGGGTAGAAAGAGGAGAAAGCATTCTTATTTACAATCTTTATTTATTAGTAATAATCCCCGCATGAGGTTTTCATGAACAAAAACATTCAAATTTAACTTTGATAAAGTTGAGACGCGCAACTAAGTATAGTTTATGGTCGGAAAGTCCACATAAGAATTTACCAAAAATCTAACAAAATACAAATACAACTGATCCCATAATGAACAAACTATAGAATTACGTACTTCTGTAAAATTACGACGGTAAATCCTATGCAAATATAAACTGATAATTGGACCGCATTTTCAATTGTTACATAAAAACCCTCTTTTATCTTCAAACATACTGTTTTTACATTGAGGCAAAGTTGATATGATTGAAAAATGCTTGAGGAAGAGTTCGTTCTTTTTTAATTCGTTCTTTTCAATTGGGTGTCTTTTTTCACTACCTTTTATTAAGTTTTAAGCTTTATTTTTTCTCCATTTAATAAAAGAAGTAATACTCCTCTGATTAATTCATGATTACAAATAGTTTAAATCTATAACAAACGGCGCTTTGTGTTCTGACTCATAACAATTCTAAGTCATCCTTCATTAACAATTTTACTAGACGTACATATGGCGTAATACGTACGTGAATAGGTGGCATTTAGCAGCTGAGAAAGATCTGTTTCTTTTTAAAACATCGTGACGGTCAAGAATTAAACATACAATGAAACCCCGTGATCAACTCTGGCGCAGATCCAATAATCTACAATCTCCCTATTATCCAATCAAGTCACATTGACCACTGTCACCGCCCCACTGCACCAACCGCATTCGACTTCTGATAATCTATTTTATATTATAATTTTGCATCATTAGATAAACTTACGCCCGATTTCTGAATTGAGTATTCAAGCTGAGAACGACTTGAGTATCGTTTTGTCTCATTCAGTTAAGATTTTAATGCGACAGAACGATACTTAAGTTATTCTCAGCTCGAATACTCAATTCAGAAGTCGGTCGTTAATGAGTTGCATGAAAAGACCCAAGACGAACGAATTTAGATTAAACGATTGGTTGGTTTTCAAAGTACGAAAATTTAATTATAAGTATGATTTTTAGGCTTAGAATGTCACTCCCCACGGGTGTCGTAAGAAGCGACTATATATGGGGATTTTAAGTGGTTTTTGGGCGATGCGGTTAGAAACCCATCACCAACAATACTTTATTTCTACCATCTTCTCCCCTATCAACTTTCTAATGAGGCTGAGGAGTTTCTAGCTCTGAAGCTCTGGCTACCTTTTTTGGGATATATGGCCGTGAGTATATGTATGTTTGTATGTATAATCTGCTTTTATATTTTAATTTTACATCATTAAATAAACTTAATGAGTTGCAAGAAAAGACAAAATAGAAGGAATTAAGATCCAATGAGTGGGTTTTGATAGTACTGTTACGTACCGGGTTCTTAATTTGATAAATACCAGTCACACTTTCGTGCAATAAGGTGTAATTATATTTATTGACCAATAACGCACTTTACACAACACAACAAACACTATCGATAATTAACTATCGATACTCGCACTAATTAACAACACTAATTTACTCCGTTATAGTAACACTGTCCACACCGTTAAGCTTATTTCCGTAATCCGTATATCACTGCACTGTCGTATTTAATTTCTTCGCTCTAGTATTTCGCTTGTTCTCGCTTAGTTCTTCGCACTCGAATAACTCCGTAGCACGCGTCGCTCTTTATATATGCCAAATCTCAAATACGCGAATATTACAGAAAGTTCTAGTACCACATTCTCGAAAAGTCGATATTCGAGAAACATCTAGTAATTCCTTTACTTATTAGAATACTAGTAACGCCATCTGTTATCTAGTAGTGGCAAATCCTATCTCCTACTTGCGAACAGATGTCGTAACATTACCCCCTCCTTACATTAATACTCGTCCCGAGTATTATTGCTTCCATGGTACTTCGCAAGTCGATCGATGTGAACTATTTTCCAAGCCCCTCTAGGTTGGCGTTGAATTCTGTACGTTACATCGTTTATTCTAGTGACCACCTTGTACGGTCCTTCCCACCTATTTTGTAACTTAGGGGACTTCCCTTTCTGGCGAGTTGGATTGTGTAACCAGACGAGCATACCCTCTTCGAAACGCGGCGTGTTAGCTTTACGGTCATATCTGGTTTTCATCTTTTCACTAGCATGTAAACCATTTTCACGCACTAGGGAATGTACATCTTGCATTCTTTCCCTCAAATCGCTTACATATTCAGTTACACTCTGCGGCTCATCTGGTGACCCTCCTGTCAACAAATCTACAGGCAATCGTAGCTCTCTTCCGAAATTGACGAAAGCAGGTGTTTCCTTCGTGCTTTCGTGAACAGCTGACCGGTAAGACAGTAAAAATAATGGAATGTGTTTGTCCCAGTCCTTCTGATGTTTTTCAACCATCTTCGCCAACTGTCTCTCCAGTGTTTGGTTGAACCTCTCCACCATTCCATCTGACTGAGGATGATATGGCGTCGTCCTGGTTTTATGCATTCCAAGCAGTTTGCACACCTCTTGAAATACTTGTGACTCAAAATTTCTTCCCTGGTCAGAGTGTATCTCCAGGGGCACGCCAAATCGACAGATCACTTCCTCAACCAGTTTTGTAGCCACAGTTATTGCTTCTTGATTGGGTATGGCAAACACTTCAGGCCACTTAGTGAAGTAATCCATCACCACCATGAAATATTTATTTCCGGACTCTGATTGTGGAAACGGTCCAGCCACATCAACGGCAATCCTCTCCCAGGGAGCTCCCACATTGTACAACCGTAATCCCCCTCTACTCCGGGTCTGCGGACCTTTCACCGCGGCACACGTTGTACATTTCCGGCACCAGTCCTGTACGTCGTCCCTACAATGAAGCCAGTAAAACTTCGCACGAACCTTCTGCAACGTACGATTTACCCCAAGATGCCCGCCCGAAACACCGTCATGTGTTTCCCGCAGTACATCTTTAACCTTGGCTCTGGGCACGACCAATTGTAGGTGCTCTTCTTTACCGTTGGGTTTCTCCCACCTCCGGTACAGTAGACCATTGATCAGAACCAGGCTGTTCCATTGCGCCCAGTAAGCTTTCGTACTCACTCCTGTGGACGCTACTTCACTCCAAGCCGGTTGATCGTGTTTTTCCTTCTTCCATTTCATGATGGGTCTGAGGTTCTCATCTTCTTCTTGGGCCTTCTGCATAGCTTCTGTTTCCCATCCATCCAATGGACAAATTCGAGTCACTTTCACGACCTCCTCCTTCGACTCTTGCTTCCTACAATGTTTACAGTCTTCCGGACACGGTCTACGTGAAAGCGCGTCTGCATTGCCATGAGATTTACCACTACGGTGCTCGATAGAAAAGTCATACTCTTGTAGCTGTTCGATCCATCGAGCTACCTGTCCTGCCGGGTTTTTGAACTGGAGAAGCCATTTCAGTGCAGCATGATCAGTTCGAAGCTTGAACGGTCTCCCAATCAAATACTTGTAAAAATGCTGTAAGGTCTTCACTACAGCTAGAAGTTCCTTTCTCGTGACGCAGTAGTTTCTTTCCGCTTTAGATAGAGACTTGCTGAAATATCCGATCACAACTTCCTTGTCACCTTGGATCTGTGATAACACTCCACCAATAGCCATATTACTAGCATCGCTGTCAACGATGTACTGTCCCTCTGGCTGTGGATATCCAAGGATAGGTGTCTCGCAAAGCCTCTTCTTCAGCTCATTGAAAGATAACTCGCATTCATCATCCCAAGAGAAGGTTTTCTTATCTTCAGTCAACCGATGCAATGGTTTGGCGATCTCAGAAAACCCTTTTACAAAACGTCGATAGTACGAGCAAAGGCCGAGAAAAGCTCGCACGTCTGTTTTGTCCTTTGGCGTCGGCCATTTCTGCACAGCTTCCACCTTTTCCGGATCCGTCTGAATTCCTTCTCGGCTGATTACGTGTCCTAAATAGTTCACTGAAGTTCTAAACAGCCGGCACTTCTTCGGATTCAGTTTCAGGTTTGCTCCACGAATTTTCTGAAAGACTTGTTCCAGGTTCTTGAGATGGTCTTGGAAGCTTTTGCCTATTATGACCACGTCGTCGAGGTACACCAGGCAAGCCTCGCCAACCAATCCCGCCAACGCACACTCCATAAGCCTTTCAAAAGTAGCTGGCGCGTTGCAGAGACCGAAAGGCATGACGTTAAACTGCCACAAACCCTTCCCAGTTGAAAACGCAGTCTTCTCTTTATCAGTCGGATGTATTTCCACCTGCCAGTAGCCTGACTTGCAGTCCAGGGTTGAAAACCACTTCATGCCACTCAAAGTATCCAGAGTGTCATCTATTCTTGGCAAAGGATAGCTGTCCTTCTTTGTCACGTTGTTCAGTTGCCTGTAGTCAACACAAAACCGTGTGCTTCCATCTTTCTTCTTAACAAGAACCACTGGAGAACACCACGGACTGGAGGACGGACTAATGACCTTCTTCTTTTTCATGTCTTCGAGCAACTCTTCAACTTCTTTCTCCTTAGCGATTGGGATTCTCCTTGCTCTCTGTCTAATAGGTCTTTCGTCCCCTGTATCAATTCTGTGTTGCACTAAAGATGTTCTGCCTAAGTCCCCTTCTGCATTTGAGAAGATGTCAGCATATTTCACCAGCAACTGTTTAACCTTGATCCTCTCCAAGTAAGATAAGTCATCCTGGATCTCACTTAACAAGTCAGTTACAGTTGAATTATCGACTTTCACTTTGACTTTCCCATTTGGAGAATGACAGCTCCTCATCCAGACTACTTCTTCACACTGACCAACTACTTCACCCCGCTTAAGCTGTACATCTTCTTGGTCAAGGTTGACTACCTTCACTATTGCCGTCTTGTTGCTTGTAACCAAAGTTCTTGCTGTCAGAAATTTCCTTGGCCCGTTCTTCCCTGTCTCTTCAATCAACACACAACGATGCCTCTTCTTCTCGCTGTCTACAGGTAACATCACCGGAACCAACTTCTGAGAACGCGCAGGAATATTGATGGTTTTCAAGCATGTCACTTCACCGACGGGACCACCCAGTATAAAGATTTCTTCCTGGCCACACTTGAAAATTCCTCTCGTTATGTCAATCCGGCAGTTATATTTCTTCATGAAGTCCAGTCCTAGTATGCATTCATCCATTATCTCAGCCACAATGACTTGATGAGTATACGACGTCTCGCCAACCATCATCCTGACTGAGAGTTCACCAAGGACAGGTATTCGCTGGCCAGAGGCGGAGAGTAGCCGACACTTAGTATCTCTGCTATACTTGATATTCGCTGCTTTCACCAGTGCCGGATTGATCACCGTTCTAGACGCTCCAGTATCAAGGGTCATCTTACAGTCTTGATCATTGACACAGCCCAATATCACCAAACTGTTCCCGTTACAGGCTTGTGAGATGGTCATTGTCGGGGCTTTCTCCTCTCTAGCCAGCACCTGCCCCCCGGTCCTGGCTAATGCTCGTTTTGCGGCAGGAGCCTCTGCCTGCCTCTTTTCTTCCTTCCTCAGCGGGCAACTTAATCTCAAATGGCCCCTTTTCCCGCAGCCATAACAAATCGGTCCAGTACTCCTTCCGACGGGTGCTTTAATGACCTTGACGTCCTCATTTGCTTCCGCAATCTCACGAAGTCGATGAGTTTGGCGCGTATCCTGACGGCAAGCTTCAACTTCTAGAGCGTTCGCCAAGGCATCCTTGAGAGACGTGTGGTGTTGAAGTCTCACCGCTGTTCTCACTTCGATATCTCTGATGCCGTCGACGAATGCTTGCACCAGGTTCATTTCCACCGTCTTCGGACCTACACTGGGATAGGCCTTGCGGACGAGCTTCTCGATTTCAAGGGCCCACTGCTGAAGTCCCTCTCCGGAACGCTGGACCCTATCACGCAGCTGAGCGCGGAACACGTGCTCCAGGTGTCGCTCTCCATAGCGAGACTCCAACGCATCCAGCAGGTCCTTGAAACCACCACTCGGAGTCGGCAGCGCCTCTATTACTGACAGTGCTTGACCTCGGAGCGCCACCGTCAGTGCAGTCAAACACTGTTCATCAGTCCAACCATTGGCAGCCGCAACAGTCTGGAACTGATGTCTATACGCCGACCAGGATGTTGTTCCGTCGTAGGGAGGAACCTTCACACGAGGACCATGGACAGCTACTACATTCTCACCGGAGACAACCTTGACCGGTCGTGATTCAAGCTGCAGAACCCTTTTCTCCATTCCGCGGAAGTCGGTCTTCATGTCATCGATATCTTTCTCAATAGTGGTTACCTGCTCCTTCATCTGCTCTACGTCTTTTTCCACAGTAACCACCCGACCACTGACTTCATTGACCGCAGTGAGAACTTGTGAGAACTTAGTTTGCTGTTCCTCGCGCAACTCACGAACTTCTTGTTTCACAACAGCCTGTACCTCCGAATGTATGTTTTTTTTAACATCCTGTACCTCCGAATGTATGTTTTTCACAACATCCTGTATGCTTTGTTGTGCTTCACGCATGCTTTGAAACATTTCAACTATCATCGTCAAGTCAGTATTAGTTGCGGCCGCCGGCGCCGTTGATGTAGACGGCGCGTTAGTCACCGCGGACGTCTCCTCTGGAATGTCACTCCGAGGGTTCGTGACCGATGAACTCATTTCCGACAGCTGTTCACCCTCTGCGGCTTTCTGAGCGCGTGTCTTCACACCCTCTCTTCCGTCTTCCTTCGGCATAACTGGCATCTTCAAATCCACTTCTGTCACCAATTGTTACGTACCGGGTTCTTAATTTGATAAATACCAGTCACACTTTCGTGCAATAAGGTGTAATTATATTTATTGACCAATAACGCACTTTACACAACACAACAAACACTATCGATAATTAACTATCGATACTCGCACTAATTAACAACACTAATTTACTCCGTTATAGTAACACTGTCCACACCGTTAAGCTTATTTCCGTAATCCGTATATCACTGCACTGTCGTATTTAATTTCTTCGCTCTAGTATTTCGCTTGTTCTCGCTTAGTTCTTCGCACTCGAATAACTCCGTAGCACGCGTCGCTCTTTATATATGCCAAATCTCAAATACGCGAATATTACAGAAAGTTCTAGTACCACATTCTCGAAAAGTCGATATTCGAGAAACATCTAGTAATTCCTTTACTTATTAGAATACTAGTAACGCCATCTGTTATCTAGTAGTGGCAAATCCTATCTCCTACTTGCGAACAGATGTCGTAACAGTACGAAAAATAAAATATTAAACATGTTTTTAAAATTTTGAGAGGCATGAAAAGTGAATGCTGAGAATCATATTAAACGACCATTGATTTTATCCAAATACCTTCGTAGGAACATAAATAAGTATGCACATGTTTGTGTGATGGCGCGTAATAAACCTTAACAATATTTCATGATAAACTATCTATTAGGTGAACAAACAGATTACTTTGAATATAGAATATATGGTCGGTCCTTTCATACTTGTATAAATGATATTAATGCCAGTTCTTCTCCTATTTTAATACATAAAATCTATGATAGATAAATAATATCTTTAAATATATACAATCTCGTTCAGGTTCAATAACCGCTTAGGTATTATGAGATACAGTTTGGTTACACACGGACAGACAGTCAGATAGCCTTGGACATAGGGTCCCGTTTTACCTGATTGGTTCCGACCTCCGAAATCTAAATAAACATAAATATTTACTTACTCCTTTGCAAAATAAAGTTATCATAAAGACGTAAAGTATGTGTATACAATGATATACAACGTTATTTACAAACAAAACGCCGATACACTTATCAATGAACGTGAATATTTGTCATTGAAAATGATAGAGAAAGTGACACTTTGCAGAAATATATTATATCCGTCAACATTTTTATCATTGTTTACGCAAGGTAGAAGAAAATCAAATTCAATCCATTGAATATTTGTGCCTACAAACAACTTTGAAGGAGCGTGAGTTTGTAAAACATATTAGATGAAGCGCATACAAAGAGAGAAAGATTTTTCAGATTCCTTGTAGGAATTATTTTTTTCGACTCAAAGATCTGCAACATTTTCTTTATGTCGACGAATCTGCCATCAAGCTAAAAGTGATTAAATCGAAAGGGTTAACTTTTTTTACCAAAATTATATAAGAGTACAACAACTAAGTGCAAGGTCCATTCATAAATACGACTTTTAGGCATAAAACTTATCAAATAAAATAAGGTATTCACATAACATATAATTCAATTCCTAAATCTGTTGTGCGTTCTCGTAGTCTTCTTTGTTATACTAGTAAAACAATAATTCAGATTTGAGGAGGAATAGGGATTCTTACTAAATACAGTTAATAAAACAGATATTATTAAAATCATAGGCTAAGAGACCCCGGATAAATGACAAACTAGAAGTCTATCAATTATTCGTTTAAAAACTCATAACGTGTTTTAGTAATAACCAAGAGTTCAGTTCATATTGTAAAAAATGATAATTAGGAGATGCTGCATAATTCCGGCTTAAAATAGCACTAACCCATTTCTACCAGCTTGTGTAGTAATAAGAGTATTGGGGCTTTTTTAAGTGATTGTAGTGTAGAGCGATGTGGCTTGGACTTATCACAAACAAGCCTTTCGTTTGTCCTCTCTTCCCCACTCAACTAACAAAGGTAGCATTTTTTTATCTCTAGCTTTGTCTACCCCTTTTTGTGATCTATAGCTAAGAGTATCCTCATATGTATGTAAAGTTAAGACAATTGCACTAGAAATTGCTGTTTTTCATGTCAACAGAATTATTTGGGGAATTTGTATGCAATCTTTTGATGTGACGTTTATCATTGCGAATGCGAATATCTATCAAATTATGGATTACCCTATCTAGAAGTCGATACATTCGTGATTAGTTATCAATCGATATCACAAGAGTCGCCTGACAAGAGATGACATGAATCATTCATAATACCCTTATTATTATCGAATTATTTTATCATACCATGGTTTTATTAATGATTGAAAATATTATAGTTGACTCATGAGCAGTTGTTGATAGTAATCTTCATGATGACCCAGAAAAAAGTGCAAGTGTTTTTGTTTTAAATATAGGTAACTACCTACTACAACTATTACCTATAATTCACTACTATTATAGTTTACTACTACTATTCAGAACACGGAAACATCAATTTATATAAATTAATTAAATGATACACAACTAACTTATGTTTTAACTAACAAATTATAAATATACTATCATCAATTTCCACTGAGGTTGACAGAGAATTTCGGTCGCTATTTTAATACGACTCTGTCCAGCAAACTTATCTTTCCCAATTATATTAAAAATAATTTTATGAACATATAGATCGAAAGCATAAATAAATAGTGCAAAACCAGGTCTAGATAATAGTTCATAGTAATTGTTATCGTAAATAGGTAATAAACAATGTAAGTCGATACTGATAACTGAAAACTCCATGTAAGTCCGTCATAATTTATAATCACGTAATACGGTCAATGACCTGCGCAGCGTGCTGCTGTATTTAGTGATAAATAAAAGAAGCCAAATTATTGCGATAAATTTAATAAACAATATTTTGTGTGATTTTGCAGGTAGCCACTTTATAAAAAAAAAAACACGATTATAGTTCGTTTTAAGAACAATTTTCGGTCACTTTCACTTTTGTTTTAATAAAATTATGTATTCGTGATTCTTATTATCAGTAACAAAGAGAAAATATAGTAATACATCTAACTGGAGGAAGGTGTCTATGGTTGTGATATTATTTAATGACTGCTTGGAATAGCACGAACCCATTTCTTCCCGCATTTTTCGTAACATTAGATTAAGCATCAATGCCCTTGGTAAAGCCCCAATAGGCTTTTTATTTGCTTCGTTATACATCTTCACAACTTTTTACTATCAATCTTAGAATTGTCATTAATCTATCAAAGCCGTGCCAAATTCGACAAATCGTCTTAACTTAAGCATTATTATCTCCAAAATAAAATTAAGATTTGCACGTGTCTGAGAAATTCTAATTGTATCTTTTTGATTTCTTGTATTTATTATCAATACCACAACAAAGGTCAAACTTGAGTTCAAATACGTAAAGTTAAAAGATACGAATATTAAATTAGCATATCAATCCTATGAAAACATAATAATATACATCTTTGACTATTAATTAGATTAATTAGACTATTAATATAATTAGTTCATCACGTGAACTCAAGTGTCAAATATAATTGAGTAAAGACAATTGCAAAAATGTGACATCATGTTATCGACATCAATATTTGTAGTGTTATTCATCAAAGTACACAAATTTCTTTGTGCCAGAACAACCATGTCTGCAAAGCAGACTTATTGATATGGAAACACATTTCGACTTAATTTTTATGCTAAAATAACAAGATCACGTTTATAATGACCTCGAACGACCTCGGAGGACTAATTTGGACCAAATAGAGAATGTGCTCCAAAACGTAGGTGTCTAAAATATGATGAATAAAAGAGCATGCATGACAAGATTGATGGATGTGAACGAAGCTAGAGAGGTTTGTCAGAATCGTACAAAGTGGCGATCGATAGTATCTGCTTACCCCAATGGGAACTAACGACGTAGGTATATGTATGTATGCACGTTTATACGATATTAAGTCATTAAAACGAAAAAATAAGTTGTATCCAAATAACATTATTGAGTAAAACTTGCATCACACCAAAAACTTTTGTGAAGTGCCAATAAACAGTTTATTTAATTAATGGATTTTTAATTCTTGATATATGCAAATGAAGTTATTAAAACCGAAGAAAGCATAATTTAAAGATTTTATAACCCACATTTTGGTTGATATCTTCGTTTTTATTTTGCTTGCAATTTCTTGCATCAAGGATTGCAGTTGCATCACATTAGGACGGGAATTTATGCGGTGTTCTATTTAAATAAATGAATAAATCTCAGTCTCCATCTATTATTCCTCGAAGATATAATTAGTCCGGGTGACTGACGTGACGTGACGTGAATGTTTAATATTTATAAGATCGCTGCGTAGTGTCAGCTTAGAATAGCACTACCCCATTTCTTCCGATGGGTGTACGTAAGAGGCGACAAACGGCATTACGTCTTTTACGGGATTTTTGGGCGATGCGGTTGGAGACCCATCTCCAACAACCTTTATTTTACGATCTTTTCCGAGAGTGGCTGAGGAATTTCTAGCCCTAGCTCTGGCTACCCCTTCTAAGGATTTATAGTCGTGAGTATATGAATGTTTGTTAATATATAACATTCAAGATATAGAAATGAGAGTGATGTGATTGTTGAATGGCACTTTGCATACGTATTTCTTTTAAAGCCTTCAGATGCATTACATTTTTAGGGCCTAAGGATACAAGTGTTATTTGATGATTGCCTAATCTGATCGCACCGGTCATAAGTACCCAACCCACGGTAATGGAAAATCGACAACTACAAATAGCAGTTCAGTAAAAAAAATAAAAACAATGAAAGAGTTAATTACGTAAAAGAAAATGAATCTAGAAAGTTCTATTCAAGATACGATTCAACTAAATTGAAGACATATTTATCCAACCCATACCAATGATCATGCCTTATATCACGGAGATGGGTGAAAACTGATAGTTCTGAAAGTTTCGTGACTTTTTTTTCTACAACACAAAAATCTGGCTCATGTACAAACAATATTTACAGAAAAACTCAACGTGCAAAAGTTAAACAATATACACAATTTCCAAAGTAACAATGCGAGAAATTCTTCAATTCGTCTTGGTCATGACTGTTCCATTTTCAGCCGATTCGATTCGCGCACTTCAGTATAAATAAACTGAATATACACGTAGTTGGCAGCAGACTCGATCATACCACTGAGTGCATGCGACGTAACCAATTATGCGTCATGTATTACCACTATGTGGCGCTTACTGATCACCAATCAAGAACCGAGGCTGCCTACTTAAACGTCTGGTACTCTTACGTCATTGATACAATACCAATGAATATTATTAAAGAAATATATTATAATAAAATGCTGCTGCTGTGTAATGTCGTCTAAGAATATCACTACCCCATTTCTACACGTGGATGTTCGTAAAAGGCAGTTAAGGGTATTGTGGCTTTTTAAGTGATTGTTGGGCGATGCGGTTTATTTTAAAATCTTTTTAAATAAGCACCATGTTATATAAATGGAGGAAATAGAGGATGTGCTTAAAAAGGTGGGAGTCTAAAGTGTGAAGATTATAAGGGCACGTATGGAAAGATTGATGAATGTAGAAGAAGCTGGAGAGTTTTGCCAAAATAATACAAAGTGGCGATCGATAGTCTCTGCGTACCCCAATGAAAACTAATGGCGTGAGTATATGTATGTATGTATGGTATATCGAATATGTTGCTTTAGAAAATTGTAGGAATTGATAAAAGAGTTATTAAAATCAATCGAGTGTTTCCGGAGTCTATTTTTTATAATCATACAACCTATGTATCTATTGTATAATATTGATAAAGATAGTAAAGAAGTTTAAATTTATATACACAAACCAACACTTTCTGTAATACTAGGGAAGGACATACATACATATACTCACGGCTTTAAATCCCTTGAAAAGGTAGCCAGATCTAGGAAATTAGAAATTCCGCAGTCACTTTTGGATGTTGCGTGGGGAAAAGATGGTGAAATAATAATAATAATAATAATAATACTAAAAGTTGTTGGTGATGGTCTCCAACCGCATCGCCCAAAAACCCTTAAAGGCCCCATTACCGTTAGTCGCCCCTTACGTACACCCACCGGAAGAAATGGGGTAGTGCTATTCTAAGCCGACACTACACAGCTCTGGGGAAGGAATTATGATAAAACAGTTGATGACATGTTTCAATGCAATAGAAAATGTTTCTACGGCCTTGGATAAATAAAATAATATATTTTTTATAATAATATTTACATCACTATTATTGAATACATGGTTTAAAAAGAATTTAAATAAAACTATTCCTGAAAAGTCGGTGAATATGCTCAATTAATGTGAATTTTAAAAGTTTTCTAAAATTAGGGAATAAGAGACTCGTGTCAAAAAATTCTTCATTTGTACTTCAATCGAGAAATTCATTATTGATAGTATCAAATCGAAATGTGCATAGAAAAAGTTCATCAACCGTACTACCTGATAAAGCAAACAGTTTCATAAATATTTACACTACTGACTAGATCGAGCAACCGGTCCATTCTACTGAGAAGCATAATTCATACCTTTAGAAAGTACTTCAACTGAAAATACAGCTTTCTACTAAGGTGCAGTATCCATAAAAACATGTAAGACCAAAGTATGCTATAGTATATAATTTCAACAAATAAACAGTGCTTGAACAATATGTAGTTAAAAATACTGAGAGATATAAGAGGAAGGCAATGCAACGAAAGTACTTTCGTATTTTTAGGACATATCTGGAAAAACGAATACACAGAAATCTTTCTATATTTTTGAAAACTTGGTTATTCCCTTCTTAATTTATATTACTTCCATGGAGTGGTTAGTCTTTCCTATACTTTCTTATATTTATCTTATAATTTGTTTCTATAGTTCCGCTTATTTGTTTTAATAACAAACTAAGAACATAAAGGTAAAATATGTATTCTCATAACAGTATAACTTCACATTAAAATATCTTGTCCCCTATCAACTTCCAAATGTGGCTGAGGAATTTATACCTCTGAAACTCTGGCTATCCCTTTTTGGGATTTATGGCCGTGAGTATAGGTACGTATCTCATAATAAAACTTTTGTCTAGGGTTTGTAAGTATCGACCTACTAGAAAATAACGGTAAATTAAATCAAATATTATGTATACATATAAACTGCGTAAATATAGCTGTGTAGTGTCGGCTTAGAGCTGTGTAGTGTCGGCTTAGAATAGCACTACCCCATTTCTTCCGGTGGGTTTACGTAAAAGGCGACTAACGGTATCGGGGCTTTTAAGGGATTTTTGGGCGATGCGGTTGGAGACCCATCCCCAACCACCTTTACTTTACCATCTTTTTCCACTCGATTTGCCTAAAGTGGGTGTACGTAAAAGGCGACTTACGGTATCGGGGCTTTTAAGGGATTTTTGGGCGATGCGGTTGGAGACTCATCACCAACAACCTTTATCTCACCATCTTTTCCCCACTCAACTTTCCAAAAGTGGCTTAGGAATTTTTAATTCCTCAGCTCTGACTACCCCTTCTTGGGATTTATAGTCGTGCGAATATGTATGTATGTATGTATATAAACATGTTGTAAAAAAGTATATGAATTTGGAGCAAATGTTAGTATTTAGAGCATGACCCATCCTGTGTCTGTTTAAAGAACTTACGTCAAAACAAGCACATAAAGTTTTAAATAAATTTGCAGAGCCGAAGTCTGCCAGACATGACGTGTTACACAGTTTTATGTTGCATTAAGATGAACACATCCAAGAGAAGATGTATACATCCTGGAAATTCTAAAGATCTTACATCAAATCATCAATGAGAGGTACATACATACATACACATACTCACGGCCATAAAACCCAAAAAGGGGTAGCTAGAGCTTTAGAGCTAGTAACTCGTCAGCCATATTTGAAAGTTGATATTGTACAAATAAAGTATCGTTGGTGATGGGTCTCCAACGATACTTAAAAAAGCCCCATACACATTGCCTCTTACTGAACCCGTGAAAGTAGTAAGGGGTATTGACATACTAAGCCGGCACTACACGGCATGAGAGGTACATGCTTTAAATCCATAAAAAATACAGATACGAATCTGCGGTAAAGTGGATATATAATATATCACAGCACATGTATTTTTTATGTATTTTTTATCCATGCTCGATGCATTAGTATGAAATATTATTAAAATTACATCTACGAGTAACTTAATAAAGATAAAGACATTTATTACAAGAAAAACACATTACATTAGAATTTACAATGATTCACGCACTAGACATTGCCTGCATCGCATGAATCTAGGGAACACATTTAAAATACACAACAAATAATACAAGTCTTAATTAAGAGAGAAAAAGAAACAAAAAACTGGTTTAAATAAAAATAAAACTAACTAAATTACTAATTAATAGGCATCACTAAACTTCATATACGTTATTAATGAATCGTGAGCCCTTTTTGATATTTGTAGACTATTAATAACAGTCCTTAAAACAGATACTAAGTTTAATTTTTATTAAAGTAACTGAAACTTTTTTATCAGCAGTTTTACATCTAAAGCATTTCGCATAAAATAGGCTCTACCTTGTATAACCTACAGGTCCTTCCCGAATAAGAGAAATATCAATAAATAGGTAATGTTTTGTCAACAACATTTTGAAACAAATGTGGGAGCCATGTTAGAGCGCACACTACTGCGGACTCACTCGCATATAGCAGCGTCTCACTCATATTCCTACATCGCGGAGTGTAAATGTTTTTCGAGTTAAGCATAGATACAAATTGTAAGTTAGTACACAGCAGGGTGTACTGGCCAGTATATTTTTGCTGTTTCCACACAAATATGTTTATATTTTGGTTGATTACTGAAATTGGACCTGGAACTATTACTTTTTGTATTAAGGGATAGCTGTGTATCGACGGCTCTCTACCCGAGAGGTGTCGTAAGAGGTGACTAAGGGTATTTGGGTTTTTTAATGAATTTTTGGGCGATGCGGTGAAGACCCATCACTAACAACCCTTGTTTACCATCTTTTCCCCCCTTAACTTCCAACTTGGCTGATGAGTTTCTAGCTCTGAAGCTCTGGCTACCCCTTCTAGGGATTTATATAGCCATGAGTATACGTATGTATTTAGGGATCGCGGGGCCTATTTATCTTTTTTAATTTAACTAGAAGGTAACTGAAACTGATACCAAATATTCAAACAAATGTATTATTGTTATCGAATGTATATAGAATATTAATATAACATTGATCAATGGAAACAAAAGATAAACTATTTTATTTCTCAATAAGGTAAGCCATAATAATAACAAAAATCACGCTTAAATCTCATGCTTTAGTAGCCAAAGGTTTATCAGAGCCCTTTACAAGCGGGGCCTTGGCCCTACTTGAATTATTATTGTGTCCGTAATTTTTATGATTAAATAATTATTCATACACACCACAACTTCCTAGATGTACAGAGCCGAGGCGTGCCAGCTTAGAATGTCACTACCCCTTTGGTATGGAGTTTTTCCTAATGGTTTTTGACCCACCACCAACGATGCTTTATTTCAACCATCTTCCCGCCTATCAACTTTCAAATGTGGCTACCCCTTTTTGGGATCTATGACCGTGAGTATATGTATGTATGTACATAAAAGAATAAAGTATATTTTATGTGTACAAGTAACTCATTTAATGCAAATTCAGCTTCTCGTCAGGTTTAATTGACTAGTGAAATAGCTACTACTACTTCTCATTTATTGTTTTTTTTTGTTATAGTTTATTAACCTACAATGCCTTATCGGATTGAAGCCTTTAAGTAGAATATCGTAATGATAATGATAGATATTATAACACACAAAACAAACAAATTAAAAATTAAAATTGTATACTAATAGCAAAACTGTTTTGTTTACTGAGAGAAATAATCGCATTTTTGAGACCATATTAAATTTAATGAACGTATAAAGTAATATTGGACCCATATGAGCATAAAATATAAACAATAATACTATACAAAAAAAAACATTTTACTTAAAGGGCTATGAAAAGAACATACTTACGTTAGACGAACGAAGTAAAAAATGAATAAAAGGGCCAATTACATCCTACAATAAATTACCTACCCGTCTAACGTTTTTTTTATAATGCTATGATGGTCAGTTATAATGCCCTTGGGTCAAATATTGTCATATTTAAAGAAACAACAAGTCTTTCAATGGTTTTACATAACCAGACGGATTAGTAAAAGCTTCACACTCATACAAACTCATGAACCACAATGAACAAATAGAAAGGAGTGACAAGAGTTCAATACGAGTCGCCAGTTATAAAACGTTCAAGTCAATGTACCCATTTTATCAATCCGCTAACAATGTGACCTCTCCTCTTGCTATATTTACAAGTATATATTAAAGTAACTCTAAAAATAAAAGAGTTTGTTTATCTTGAAATATAAAAAAAAAATCGATGATATTCCTGTATTGCAACTAAAATTGAAATAGAAAAAATCGTTTTAACCAACGACTACTGTTTTTTATACCGGCGAATTTTAGATTATATTTAAACCGATTGAAGAAGAAAAAGCGAATGCTAATAACTTTGGATATTAGAGTATATAGTCGTTTTAGTATTATAATTACATATCTTAAAACCTAACTGCTTATTTTTTTTCTAGTTGGATAAATAGTTATTTATATTATAATCGCTATCAATAATTTCTCGTACCTACAAAAACTAAATAATTCATCATCATGCTTTCGTCCAATTTTTATCTTTATCTTCTATATATATACGCTGATATGAATGATTTCAGTACATGAATACACAGGTTTGATTTATTTCATCAAAACGCAGTTCTTATGCAAATTCTCATGTTCTCCTTCTGAAAGTTGTTCAACTAGTCCTCACATCCAGAGTGTAGTGCATTCAGAGATGCAGGAATGTTAATTAAAAGAGATTTATTTTTCTATTTGATTATGTTTTTTTATATTATTCGTATTTAATAGATTAGTTACCTGGTTCAATATGACAGACGATGGTATTTGATGCTCAAAAGTAATCTCCAATCCAGGGGACGACATCACAATTTACGAACACAGTTTATTTACTCACAATACGAACACCCCGAAACTTGTATTCTACCGGCACTTTTAGATTAATTATATTTATACACTCTTCTTAATCATTTGATATTTATAGCGAATTGATTTAGTTAACTTTATGATTTATTTATTTATATATATAATGTTATTTTATAGTTAAATGTTTTATTTTCTTGTATTTGCCGGTAGGAGAAATGTGTGTACGCGGCCGCCCGTCGCGCGCGTTTTAGCAGAGTGATAGCGCATGCACTGCGCCCAGCCCGGTATAACTCGGGACATCTATCTAATCACCAGCGCCACCAATTAATTGGCATTTATTTGTGCACAGGGTTATGTCAGTCGGTTGTTGATAATCCGACAATCTTGCTGATATATGTCACTCTGCTTTACATATTCTCAATGTATACAGAGAACACTAGGCGAGCACGCGGAATGCACGAACTGGGCGCGTGATCGCTTGGCCGAAGAAGTCGAATATAGACGGATAGGCATCTGTGTGAGACATTTTATGTTCTGCCAAGTAATTCCAAAAGCAACCTTGTAAGAAACAAATTTGGTACTTTTCTTTTAATAAAAGTAGTAGCAAATAGTTGCAATGCTATTTGATTTGGTGACAAAATTATAGCGAGGCGAGTAGCCTCAGCGTTGCACAGAATTATAAATGCTTGCGGATTATGTTTACTAAACATACAAGGTTAGGTTGACCACAAAGTAAGCAATGACTTTAACCTAATCAGGGTGATATATTTAAATAATAAACTGAATAAGTACATCTATAAATAGGGTAAATTAATTAAAAGATAAACATCCACGTTTATCAAACATCTACAATGGGAATCGAACCCTTGACCCCTGTATCAACAAACCGCTTCCCCACCGGATCACAGCCGGTGGCATGCAATAAAGAAATGAAATATCGCGCAAAAATTTCAAAGCAATCGGTAAGGTTATATTGTTAGATTAGGTTTAACTTAATATGATTTTAAAATGATATGGATGTTTAAGACAGCCATAGAAAAAAAGATAGTCTGAAATTTGATCGCCATAAATAACTAATGTAATAATTGAAGGGTGTTATCTTATTCTTCAACGAATACTACTTTTGGAACCAACAAAACAACTTCTGTTTGTATAAACGTAAAGATATAATTTATAGAGAAACCGGAGAAAACTAAAACTTTGCTCAATCCGATTGTCTGCAATAATTCGTCACCATTAGTTACTAATCTCATCATTGTATAGATAAGAAGCAACTGATTTCGAGAACCGTCCTACTTTAGTATAAATTGATTCAGACAAGCTTTCACGTTTTCATACACGTTGCTCCGAGCTGTATGACACCAATCGTTTATTGACTGAGTTACATCTATCATTAAACAAAGATGCTATTATCAGAAACGGGTGTTAGAACTCATCTATACATAATATGATTATTCTTAAGATAGCTGTGGAAAATTTACGAAACTTACTAATCATCTTAATATAGTTACCTAGAATAGAATAGAAAACACTTTATTGCACATCAAAGAAGATATATGTATATTTTCCGCCACAAAAGTAAAAAAGTTCAATTGGTGGTCTTGTTACTAAAAAGCGATTTCTTCCAGACAATCCTATGATCTTAAGATCAACCAATAATAATTATGTTATAAAGAATATATTAATAAGCTGGATAGAGTGGGGTTAGAATAGTATTATCCTATCACCTCTAGTGGAATCATAATTTTTCCTTTGTTCTGGCTACCCCTTCTAGGGAAATATAGCCGTGAGTATATGTATGTATGTATGTACCTCTAGTGGATGTATGTTGAGATGACTTTCAGATCTAGGGATATGTAGTCGATATAATTTACAACTTATCACCTAAGCTGCATTATCTCGCAATTTAAAGAAATGGTGAATGTGTTATGGTATTGGATTGCCAAATGGTAGCCATGAAAAGATTCATTTAATAAAAAAACTAACTAAAATGAAGAGGAATGCGCGACATGTTTATGCTATTCATGTGTTCGAAAAACATGGCGTAAATAGTAGTTCCTTACGTTTTCTTTACTTTGTCACGTTAAATTGACACTATCGGCTATCATCACTGTAGTAATGGTTAAAGTTTGCCTTATCAATTACTTTACCGTGTTAGAATGTCACCACCCCTTTCTACTTACAGGTGTCGTAAGACGCGAATAAGGTAGGGTGATTTTTAAGTGGTTTTTAGGCGATGCGGTTGAAGACCCATCACCAACGATTCCTTATTTGTACCATCTTGTCCCTTATCAACTTACAAATGTGGCTGAGGAGTTTCTAGCTCTGCAGCTCTGGCTAACCCTTTTAAGATTTATGACCGTGAGTATATAAATGTATGTATTATCAACTTACTTGCAGTAAGCTTGAGCCCTTCGTTGTAGGAATTGCAGTAATGATATAAATCATTAACCTATAACAATCGAATAACAGAATTGTTCTTGTTTGAATTCAGCGAAAAATACCCATTGTTATGTAGAGAGGCTGTCTCATTTCTTATACTTCGATCAAATGTTTATAAATCTTCTTTGTTCAATTTAAAGGTAAATGTTTCATAACACCGCATTAGCTAATTTCTACAGATACGTTTATCTATTTGAGTGCAATCTTTTCTATCTTTTATCGCTTATATTGTATCTCATTAACTAATTCTACATTGCCCGTATTTACAAGGAATTGCTAACAGAACCGTTAGAAATTGCTGTTTGCAACATTTACATCCAACGATTTGGGATCCTCATTTATGTTAGAAACTAGCTGACCCCACAGACTTCGTACTGTCAAAAGTGTAGACTTTCACGTCGTCAAACTGAAATATTTAACTGACCTGTTGAGGGTCTCTGTCATGCGATGAGAAAAAAGGTGTTTTTCATAGCGTCCTCACAATTTTTTCACTTCATAAGTTTTAAGTTTATAAGTATAGTAGTTTCGGCTGAGCATTGATTCTTAGTCAGTTAGTCTATTTAACCATTTTTTAAGAAAATTTATTGATTTCTTAATTTTTCTGGGATAAAAAGTCCTATTGTGTTAATTAGATCATTATCTGGCTTCCTGTAAATTTTATTTTAAATGCGTTCTGTGAATTAGTCTTCATTTAGCTACAAACACACAAACATCTAAACTTTCACATTTATAATATTAATAGGATTAGGCTTAAACATAAGCTTCTCGCGCAGGTGACCTCGCTCGCCGGCAAGCGCAGCGTCTTGTCTTGCGCTTCATGCACGCTTGTAAATTTTGTTACGGAGTAATTTTAAAATTGTATTATCTTCTAAGATGTTTATTTGAATTAAGTGATGTCAAGGACAATTTTGTTCTCAATTAAATACTCTCAATCAAAAACATATTTATTTGGATAAAGATTAATATTATGTTAATAAAACATTATGGCAATTATGCATTAAATTCGACCAAATTTATTAACCATAAAAATGGTTATAGTATGTAAAACTTAAAAGTTAGACATATACTGTCCCGGGCATTTTTTTAGATCATTTAAAGAGAAATAATTCTTTATTACATTTTTTTTAGGTAACTTAAACCGTTTACGCAGCGCACACAACGGAAGCCTTAGTATGAATAATTATCCCCGTTTTTGCAACATTATTCGTTGATAGTTTGCTCCTGTTGGTCGCAGCGTGATGATATATAGCCTAAAACCTTCCTCAATAAATGGACTATCCAACACAAAAAGAATTTTTCAATTTGATTGGGTAGTTCCTGAGATCCTAGCGTTCAAACAAACAAACTCTTCAGCTTTATAATATTAAGTATAGATTAATGTTTAATTATAGTTATTAGCTGCAATTATTAAATGTAGTTTATGGATTCATTTAGAGTCATTATTTACAACTATATATTGTAATGTGTTTGTGTCCGTTTTTGATTTGAATTATAACGAAAAATCGCTATTAAGATTTCATATGCGAATTTATGTTTTTTTATTTCATTGTGTTCGATTCTTTAAGTCAAAACTATTGAACCGAGCATCAGGAACATTTGTAATGTACATACATACATACATACATACATATTCTCACGCCGTTAATTCCCATTTGTATTGTCGGTATTAAAAATAACATTGAAAAGAAAATTTTAATATCTATACTCTATACTAATATTATAAAGAGGAAAGGTTTGATTTTTTGTTTGTTTGTTTGTTTGAATTGAATAGGCTCCAAAACTACTGGACGGATTTGAAAAATTCTTTCACTGTTTTGATGCTACACTATTCCTGAGTGACATAGGCTATATTTCATTTTCAAAAAAAATAGGGATCCTTACGTAAACTTCAAAAATGTAACCCAAGGTGTTAAAGAAATACCAAAAAAAATCCTTACATCGCGTGCGCTGCGAAAACTATTGACAATAGAATAAAATTATGTACTACAATTTTATAGAACACATCAATATCTAAAAAAAATGCCGCGACAGCATGTCTCTAACTATTATAGTTATCTTACAACAAGCGTCATTATATAAAATTATTTAAAAATTAAATTTAAATCCTGCTATAGAAAAGGCTCTTTATTTGTACCTATCTAATCCTTATAAAAAAACGTATATATTATTTCAGACTACTTCAATACCCTTATATTACTTTTTGAATTATTCGATTCGAACATTCCATTCGAAAGTTATCTCGAATTAAAAAAATAGATAAAACTCCGCTCGATTAGCTATGCATAGTAAGTTGTTGCAGGCGTCACGAAGGGGTACGGGAGGCTGCTTATCAAAGAGTTAAAGCAAAATTTAATTGTAGCGACTATTATCACTGGCCCAGCAGCCGGTCAATTAGCTCATATACCGAGGATACCGATGATCCCAACTGATCTGCCAATTCCATTTAAACGGCTACAATTTCCGGTTAAAACATCTTTTGCTTTAACAATTAATAAGTCCCAAGGCCAAACCTTCAAATTAGTAGGGATTGACCTGCGAAAGAATTGTTTTACTCACGGTCAACTGTACGTTGGCCTGTCGCGGGTGGTAGCCCCTGAACATCAATTTATTTTGCTGCGCCAAAAATACAACAACGTCAAATATTGTTTACGGGGAAGCTCTAACTCTATAAATTGAATGGCTTTTGATGTAATTACTCAGAGTACCCTCGTTTTGCATGGACAGTGTACTCACGTGATAGGGGTACTCTGAACACCATGTGACAAAGTCACGTGATGTTCAGAAGTATTAGTACCTCTGCCAACCCCTTCGGGGATATTCGGCGTGAATGTTTATGTTATGTTATGTAATTACTCATTATGAAAAAAAATATATATCTAAATATAAATACAAAAAAAATATAACATACATACATACATATACTCACGGCTATAAATCCCTAGAAGGGGTAGCCAGAGCTAAGGAATCAGAAATTCCTCAGCCACTTTTGGAAGTTGTGTGGGGAAAAGATGGTGAAATAAAGGTTGTTGGTGATGGGTCTCCAACCGCATCGCCCAAAAATCCCTCAAAAGCCCCAAAACCGTTAGTCGCCTCTTACGTACACCCACCGGAAGAAATGGGGTAGTGCTATTCTAAACCGACACTACACAGCAAAAAAATATAACATATACCTTAAAACTTAAAAAAAAAAATAATACATGTAATAAAATAAAAAACAAGAGTTAATGATAATTTATGCCCGAGCGAAGCCGGGACGGGCTGCTATATTTTATAAAAAACACTTTTAAAACACTAACAAACCGGTTTGTGAACCTCATTAACAGAAACCGACATTTTACAGAAGAAACATGGGTTTTATATAATTTTCATAACAGGTGACCAGTGATCTAAAACTTAAATAATTGAAATTTTATACTACCCGTGCGTAGCTGGGGCGGTCCACTAGTCTTGTATAGAAATGTAGTCTACGCGGACCAAATCGTGGGTGGAAAGAAAATAAATACATTGAAAAAAACATGGAATAAAATGTATTACGGTAAATAGCCAGCACATTTGTAAGTTATTAAACTTATTAATTAGATGATTATGTAACTCCAAGCCACAACTTTACCGATTTGTTGATATAAACATTTCACTTCATTGCACACATCAATTAATTTATCTAATTTATTTAAAACACGATTAGACATAAATTTATCAGGTTGAAATGATGTTCACAGTCTTATATTAATAAGGAAGATACAATAGGTCAGTAAGGGCAATTATAACACGAATGGATATACTGTTATTGCAGTAAGTTCATCAATTATTATTTTCCTATTGATAAGCTTTATTAATTTTAGGTAAGTGAAAACGTGTTTGTCCAATATTTACTTGAGAACTTTCAGGGGAACAAACTTTTCGACTTTATTATTTACTCGTAAGTATAAGATAGATATGGGGATAAAATCCTAACCGGCATAGCTAGGCCTTAACTGCCAACCTGTGTTTTGCCTCTTGGCAATATCAAGCACTGTGTTAAGACCTAGTTTGTGTTTCCACAGCTTTAATTTTTACTTTAAAAATATTGTTATCTCAAATAGGCTATTGGACTGTAATAAAAATATACATTTCTTTTATTTCATTAGTCTTAATATTTCTTTTTTGGAGCAATATGTAATAAGGCGAGATAAAAATATTGCATTATTTCACTAAAATCCGTCTTCTAAAATAAGTATTTTTGATGCAACTGTCACGTGACTAAAAACGACCGTGATTGGCTATTTCTATAATGAAGTAGATTGCGCATTAACTGTCTGTGTATCGCTTCGCTCATTGGTGTTTAATGCGGAATTGACGTCACTTGTGCTACAGCCGCCATATTACTTAAAGTCGCGTTTTCGCGGCACATTTTAATATTGCATTTTCTTTTTCGATTTTTTAATAAAATTGCTAAAATGAAGACAGAAAAAGTACTTAGTATCTTATACTGTCATCTCATTCAAACCGATATCGTGGTGATAAAAAAGCGCTCGTGCTAGGCCTCCAGAGCTAGAGGATCAATGGAATCCCTCAACAAATTGAATAAAAATATTGCAAAACTAAATAATCATTAACATACTCTTTTTATTTTTAGTACATGTCAAAAAATGCAGGCTTTGCTTTGATTTCCATCAGAGAGCCATAGAAATGGTAGCGGCTGAAGAATAACCACTAGCCGTGGACCGCTTTAGACGCGCGTCAAAAAAATATGTTCACACGCTTATTCTATCTATTTCAGTTTTAATTATTTAAAAACCACATTTCATTGTTGTCAATAGGTATATTATTACATACATAGACTTTTTCGTTTGCGCGTAAAAAGTGAAGAGAAAGACAAATCGAGTAAAATAATCTCTAAATAGGAACGATTGCAGAGCTGAAGAACAATCTAAATCTAACCTCTCTTTACACGTAGGTAGTATCAACTTTCTATTGACTATGTTTAGGTGAAATTCACAGACATTGAGTAGTAGTTTAAATTGTCACCAGATGGTTGCGTGTTCATATTCTATATTAGGGAGCGTCTATAAATTTTTATCAAGGCACGCCAGCGCAGTGCGGGCTCTGGCGGGTTTACATTCAGGTTTATCTGGTGTTGCGTGGGTGCCAACCAGGAAAGCGAATACTAAGTAACTTGGACTCAATTTGCGGAACAAGTGTTGCTGTAAATATATCCAGCCTAGGATTTAGGAATGTCGAGCTAGAAAGCTACCAAAAAGTTATTCGAGTATGTTGAAATCGGTTGAGTTGGACCCTGTTGTCTATCTACCTTTGTCTTATGTAAATTTGGACACCAAATAATTGATGTGACTAAAATTTACAAAAATGCTATCGTCCCAACAATGGTTGATACAATGATATGTCCCCATCGCCGGGCTTGAGCCTACGGGCCGTATTTGCATCAAACATTGATGGGTTTTCGTACCGTACGGAGCACGAAATATACTTAATAGTCTGTTAATTGGGTATTTCTTAATTTAGGAAAATCCGCATTGTGAGCCTAACCAAGTGACTATGGAGGATTCTATATAGCAAATACCGTAGTAAAATAATAAATACAGTTTAAAAGACACCTTCTTTGTCTAAACATGTTTATCGGCTAAATATTGAACCGGATTTTAATCATCATGACTTGCAGTTATTATAGATATTATTTGAGGGTCCCATTCATTAATATGGAAAAGAAATGATGTGTATGTTATGTAAATTAGAAAAATATTTACGCATGGCTATTAATTAAGAGTAGCTAGAGCTAAGGAATAAGAAATTCCTCAGCAACTTTTGGATGTTAAGTGTGGAAAAGATGGTAAAATAAAGGTTGTTGGTGATGGGTCTCCAATCACATCGCCCAAAAATTACTTTAAAAGCCCCAATACTTCTAGTCACCTCTTATATACACCCACGGGAAGAAACAAGGTAGTGCTATTCTAAGCCGACACTATAGCTCAGACGAAAAATAACCATTTATTTATAACCAATGTAGATTTCCGCTGGTATATTGACTACCGAGTTTAACCGAGTAATTACAAAAAACGAAATAGGTAAGAGCCGTCAAGAAATTTTATTTTAATTAACTCTTCTTCCACCCCACTGTTTCACCAAGATTGCTCGCACTAATTGTTTCGCTTGAGTTTGCGGTCAAGTCGTATATAATATTGTAGTTTCAACATTAAACCCCATAAGGGCACTCTAACATAACTTAAAGGAATAAATTATCTTAACATAAGGTAAGGTAAGGTATCCAAACAGATATTTCCAAATTCAGCCAGCGAAAATGCGAATAGTTCTTATAAATCCGTGACTATTGAACAGAACTATTGCTTTGAATAGTAGAGGCATCTGGGGTGAGTGGGTTTTTCCAAAGAGTAAAGCAATAACTACATACATATACTCACGGCCATTAGTCCCATAAATCAAAAAAGTCAGACCTTCAGTGCTAGAAACTCCTCAAGAAGCACATTTGGCAGTTATTAGGAGAGAAGATGCAGAAATAAAGTATCTTCGCTTATGTATCTCCAACTACATCACCCCGAAACCACATTAAAAAGCCCCATACCCTTAGTCGCCTCTTACGACACCCGTGGGTAGAAAGGGGTAGTGACATTCTAAGCCGGAAATACTAAAGCTATACTAGGAGTTTATCTATTATCTTTATTTAATCTAAATGTGTCAAACGTGGCACCATCCTTCTATTACTAAAGAGCCCCATATCTTCAGGTTGTGAATAGATTTTCGATTACATTTTGTACTATTTGTGAAGAATGTGTGGGTAAAATAAATAGTAAATTTTGTTCATATATTAATTAAGCATAAAAAAAGGATTTTAAAATATTTACTACGAAGGGAAAAGTAGGGGTTTGACGTTCATACGTAATTTTGATCAATTCTGGACAGTTCTTATCAGTACGAAAATTGGTAGAATTTTCTGTATTGTAATCAAGAGTAAACTATATATTTTTTTGACTCAAAGAGAATTAAATTATAACGAGTTGTTTTTTAACGCAAACGAAGTTGCGTGGGTCCCTTTATATTCCCAAAAGTCGAGCAAATACACAAAGAAATTTTCAAGAAATGCAAATGTATTCTAAATTAAACTTTTTCCAAAAACAAATCACATTTTTCAATAAAAATGGGAGCTGAGGTCATCGACCTGGGATTCGCTGAGCAAAGAGTGGGCGGGCGGCGACCGCGGCGATTCTAAACGACCTTCATCATACCAAGCAAACTGAAATAGCATGTTATTATGATGCTAATATTAACATCAACAATTGATATTTATGTAATTCATTTTTAAATTGATACCTCAGCGCTGAAACTGCAACAAGGGGTATAAGAAGAGAATCAACTTTTTGGTAGAAGAAAAGCATAAAATCGCGAACTGTAAAAAAAATTGGTGTTGGGTTAACGCCAATGATTTGGAGACTAAATTCTGAGTCTGGAAATTTAGCGTTTAGACCTCGTTGATGGCAATATTTATAGGATGTTTATGCATGGATGTTAGTAGCTTAGTTGAGGTGATTTTTATATGGTGTAATATGCAGGTGACCCATTTAGAAGAGTCCAAACTCAGGTCAATTCCCGAGCTGAATGCAATGTTTTTTTTTAATGACGTTATTGGTTTTTTTCAATGACGCAATTTTTATTGTTACTAGCTGGGTGATATAGTTCTTCGAATGTATTTTAGTGCCAGACTTTCGAGAGTATTCTTAAATTTATCTTCGAATCAGAACCCCTTACCACAATTGACTATTATATTTACTTTGGGTCAAATTTTATATTTACTTGTCTTTAAAAACATAATAATAACGAGCCCATTGCCTGATGATTTCTTAAATCCCACTTTATTTAGTCACCAATAATAATACCAACGAAAGATATAGGATGCATGGCCTAGTGCTATTCTAAGACGACATAACGAGTGCACGGTAGTAGACTTCGCAACAGTTTCTTGCGAAGACGAAGTTCAGTGATCTCAAATGGATAGATTTATTTGCGTAAACTGCTGACATAGAACGTGTTTCTATTAATTTATGAAAAGCCATAGAGTTAGATACCGGTTGCTTGCATAGTTTTGGATAATGCCATTTCATTACATCATTTTACAAATTTTCTTTTGTCAATTACAACTACAAAAACAAATCAGTTTTGTAATCATAAATACCTTTTCTTTTCTTCTAAGTAGAGGCTAACTGATTGTGATTGTGATCAAATAGAATAATTCGCACAGATTGCATACTTCAAGATTACTCAATAATAGAGCTATATTTCCTCTGTCTCTGTTGATGTACAAAACATAATTTTATTCATTTGTAAATATTGATTAGTTTAAATGCAATCATCAGATAAGAACACACTGTTCTTGATACCCCTAATAAATGAGTAAAAATTATGGCAATCAATCAAAGAAAAACTTTTTTTAAACATTATGGATGACAATAAAGTGGTGAAATATAGAACAAACGTGGATAATAATGTCAGTAAAGAATAACCACGAACAAACAGCTCGATCAAAATGAAAATGCAATCAGTAATTTGTTCCTTCTTAATTAAGTACTTCCTAAATAAGTATTTATTAAGTTGCTGTGTAGTGCCGGCTTAAAATAGCACTACCCCATTTCTTCCGGTGGGTGTACGTAAGAGGTGACTAACGGTATTGGGGGCTTTTAAGGGATTTTTGGGCGATGCGGTTGGAGACCCATCACCAACAACCTTTATTTTACCATCTTTTCCCCACACAAGTTTCCAAAAGTGGCTGAGAAATTTCTTATTCCTTGGCTCTGGCTACCCCTTCTAGGGATTTATAGCCGTGAGTATATGTATGTATGTATGTATGTAATTAAGTACTGGCGTAAATTTAGGTGTGTCTGTAAGTATTTGTGCACATTTGTAGTCCTTTTATATGTATTATCCACTATGGCTGGCTAATGGCTATTTCGTTCATCATTACAAGTATATCCATCCGCTTCAACGGAGCAAACATAACTTTTTACATCGTGCTTACCATAAAGGTCTGATTTTTATTTAAATTATTTAAATTTTTTGGTGTTTTTAGTGTTTAATTTTTAATGTTTTTTTTTATTCTTGTGTTTACAATCATAGGTCTAAGATAAAATATTTATTTATGTATTAACGAGCATGCAGTATCTACATCAAGTAGAGTGCAAAAGAAAAACATGTCGTCAATATTGTTGTATTGTTACTTTCCTAATTTTGTACTTGGTTTTGTAGATCAATAAATAAAAAAAAAAATCTCTTTCTCTATTTGCATTCCTTGTTATCGAACTACCCAGATCCCTATTCGCCGGTTGTACTCATTTTCACTATTCGGAAATTAATCATCAATGAACCTATTGAATAGGCTCGGAGTTGTTTTGTCCTTGGCGGAGAGTCACCATAAAATATTTTGTCCCAGTCAGTATTTCTTGTGAGTTTATGTAAAACTAGCTGACCCGACAGACTTCGTACTGTAAATTTGCTTATGACAAACTTTAAGCGTTTTTTCCGGTACTCTGAGTTCAATCAGGTGTGAATATTTTATTGCTCAAAATTTTCCGGGATAAAAAAGGATCCTATATTATAATTTGAGTCATTATCTAGCATCTAATAAATTTCATTCATATACATTGTGCGAAATGCGAAGAGGCGAAAGCCGTTTATTATATTTTCGTTGGCACTGGATAACGAAGTAGGGAGGCCCTTCATAAGGTGAAGTATAAAGTGATGGTTAAAATTAGGACAAACTTTAGAATGACTTTTTTTAAAGGACAGATGTCCACTATTTAAGAAAGCCAATGATAAAGATAAAGATGTAATCATGATTTATTGTAGTAGAGTTGTACAATATCTATTTTAGCGACACAGGACTCATCCTGCCATAGTGACGTATTGTTGGAATCGCGAACCCGTGACGACTCAGGAACCGTGACACACACACACACACACACGTACAATTTGAAAGCTAGCACTGTTTCTAACATAAATCTTTGTGTTATATAATAAAGGCTGTTCCATATACACTTTAATATGATACACGATTGATAAGGTACTTATGGATTCATATACGGACGATTCAAGGGAAAGGTCGTGGAAAATTCGAGAAAATCCCCAATTTCTCATTGCTATATTAGCTAGTATCTAGTATACTAGTGGTCAATATCTAAATAAGAAAAAGCTAAGACTAAAATGGATTTGTTTGACCGAAATACTAACAGCAGTTTACCAGATAGACTAACATATTCAGAAAATTAAAATATAACTGAAAAAGCAATGTATATTTTGCATTTTAATTGATACTTACGAATATACTGACAATATCTATCTCTCAGTTTTGCTATCCATCACAAACCCTTCAAGGATGAAATGCATAGCTAGTACGAGCGATCTTTCGCTCAGTCACAAAACTACCATCTCTTTCCCACTTACATAGTATTGTATACCGTCATCTCATTTTAACCAATATCGTAAAGACAAAATAGCGTTCTTGCTAGGCCTCCAGACCTGCACTTTCAAGTTATCTTCAGCTCTATCTTCTGTTTAATTTAAACTCAATTACTCATAATTTTTAACATCACAATTTTCCCCTGGATGTCAATGACTGTTCCGGTTACTGCTCATTATAAGGATAATCATTATTAGTGAAAATGTTATAGAAAATACGTATTTTAAGTTGATTCAACGACACATTCAAGTTCGTACAACACAACAAACATTCGACACTTATCGTTCTAGATAGTTTATTGTTTTCTTAGTTAGGAAAAGGTCAGTGCTGATTGTCTATATTTGCTCTTCAAATTCTCCGTTATCTCTAATGTATTAAATTAAACGTGAGTAGCTGTTTAATCGTTTATGAATTATGAGTATTATGACCAACCAGTCTGTATTATAACTATGCGAGTTTCATTCAAACTCCGCCATAATATTGACTCTTGATTATATGGGCGATTGGTATATACTTATTAGATGAACCTTTGCATTTTAATACCTTGGACTATGTCTCTAAGAAAGTGTTAATTAAAAGTTGTTAGGTTACAAAAATACAATTCGGATGTTCATAGGATTTATTATATTACCTATCTACCAGATTGAGAATTTTTTTTCGATTGAAATTGTAACATTGGCAAAAGAGAGGCGCGAGTTGAAAGTGAGAATAAATCATCTAATACCTATTTTATAATCAACGACTGTAAGGGTGCGAAAGAGGTTAGCCATGAATAGCCACGATCTCTGCCTACCCCCAATGCCAATCTAAAGTTTAGTGTTAGCCCAAGATTAGCCAGTTTTAAATAACAGAGGTATGAAGTAATAAAAAAAATTGCTTTCAAATTTTAACTAATTTTTGTCACAGAACTATAATGTTGGCTCACTTGGTCAGCTAGATAGTTTAGGTATATGTGAATAAATAGTGTATACTACTCTGTGTAAAAAGTATCGGGAATATGTCAATAAAAAGACCCGCGTAAAAGAGGTCGTTAATTTTTTTTTACTGCATGTTGGCACTGTACTGATTTAGCGCGCAAAATTTGAGCGGGATCTGTCATTTAATTTGTTTTAAACTACATTTTTTGTTGGTCATAGTTTTGAGTCCTCGGCGATTTTTACAATGGAAAATAATGTTGAACAAAGAGTGTGCCTTAAATTTTGTGTTTCGAATGATATTTCATGTGGTGAATCACTAAAAATGTTGCGAAATACCTACGGCGAATCGTGTATATCGAAAACAAGGGCTTATGAATGGTATAAGGCTTTTAAAGAAGGCCGAGAAGTAGTAGTAGACTTGCCTCGTTCTGGTAGACCTTCAACCGCTACGACCAAAGAAAACATCGACAGAATCAAGAAGCTAGTGCTCGAAAATCGACGTATGAGTCTGAGAGAGTTGGCTTGTGAGGTAGGAACATATCTTTTAAGTCCGTCCACAACTTTCTCATTGACATTTTAGGCATGAAATGCGTCGCCGCTCGACTAGTTCCAAAAGAGCTCAATTTTGTTCAAAAAGCGCAACGAAAGCATGTCGCTGAAGACTCCCGAGCTTCTACGGATCCGACCTTTATGAAACGTATAATAACTGGCGACGAGACATGGATTTATGAGTACGACATGCAAACAAGCCAACAGTCTTCAGAATGGCGTCTCGAAAACGAGCCGAAACCCAAAAAACCGCGGCAAAGTCGCTTCAGAATCAAGGTGATGCTGACAGTTTTTTTTGACTACCGTGGTGTGGTTCACTCTGAACTCCTTCCAGAGGGAGAAACAGTGAATAAAGAATATTATTTAGACGTCATGAAGCGTTTGTGTGAGAGTATCCGCCGAAAACGTCCTGATTTGTGGCAACACAACTCATGGATGCTGCACCATGATAATGCACCATCACACACAGCCATTATAGTGAAAGAGTTTTTAGAGAAAAATTCAACAAAAGTTCTCGACCAAGCACCGTATTCACCTGATATGGCTCCGTCTGACTTTTTTTTATTTCCCAGGTTAAAATTACCACTTCGAGGAAAGCGTTTTGAGTCGATAGAAGCCATAACAGAAAATTCGCTGAATGAGCTAAAGGCCATACCACAAATAGCCTATAAAGGAAGACTGGGTGAAGCGGTGGAGATGTTGTATTGCAAGCGATGGGGCCTACTTTGAAGGCGATAAAATAAATTTAGATGAATAATTTGTATTTTTTGTTTTGTTGACAAATGTTTAAAATAAGCGTGAACTGAATTTGGAGTTATCAATTTGGAATCATAAAAGCAAGATTTCTATCATCAATACATTTAAGAGAATAGAGTATATCTTAACAATAGATAGTTCTACAATATTATTATTACACTGACTGTCAAAAACTAGTAGGGTCGTATTATATTTTCATTGGATTGGATATTGACGTCTTAATTATCTGACCTGACATACCTAACTCATATCATAATAAATAATATACATATACTGACGCAATTCAGTTGCTCTTGTGAATAATGTTTTTTTTTTAAATATAAATTGATCGAATCGAATTATAGATACATTACATACATATAAAAATGTACGGACACAGTCAAATGATACTTAAACTAAACACTAAAGAGCTTAGGAAAGATTCTTAAGTAATATTAAAAAATAAAAGTATATGACCACCTATATCAGTGTAGAAACAAAGAACTGTTCTGACACCCATTTGAGACATAAATCAATCAACAAACGACTATTGCCTGATAAGGGTTCCGCAACCTCAAAGGCTACTTTTAATTATTTCAATATCTGCATTCACCCACTTTCACAAGTCATAAGTTTATCTGGTTTTTTTAACAAAGACTATTAAAATATTGCATTCATTTGCAAAAAAACTCATAACTCGTCTTAATTTAGTTTTCCGCAATCAATGTTTTACCGGAATTTAAAAAGAGATTATAAAATTTGCTAAAGTTTTTAGTTTTTATTGATAATACATTTCCTGGACCATGTAAATAACTTTAGTTATAATAAATAATACAAAACCTTTTTATTTAGCATAGTAAGTAAAACACCGTTTCTGCAAATCACATATTGAAATATTTACAGACATTCTCATTTTGGAGAAGTAAAATGTTTATCTTTAAATTAATCTTCATACGCAGTGAAGTTTCCTGATTTTTCATATTGAAAATATTTGGTTTAAAATCGTTGACTAAAATAAAAAAAGATACAACAACTGCCAGACGAAACGTTCTTCTAAAGAAGTATTCAAAAAGAGGTCTTAAATCTTCTGAAACTACGGATACCAACTAGAAAGAAAAACACATCATAGTATAGACCAAAAAAATATACGGTCGAATTGAGAACACTCCTTTTTTTGAAGTCGGTTAAAAAGTGAAACTGTTAGTTATCTACAAGTATAGAGTAAAAATCACTTCTTTTAAATACGATCATGGCAAACCTCTCTTTATTTACATTCATCAATATTTTCATACATGCCCCTGTTTCGTACTTCAGATTCCAGCCTTTTTCAGCACATTCTCTACTTAATCTTAACAATATTTATACATATTATGTCGAAATATTGATACATTCTTTAGTGAAATTCACAATGGTTTTAATACACCTTTCACCAATTTCCATTTATCCATTTTCTCTATCTGCTTAAACCATCTTAACATGCTTTTAAAATATTATATTCCATACCGCAGCTTTCACAAATCACAATTTTTTTCTTTTGATGACATAACCTTATACTACATATTTTCTGAGCGACCTCATCTCTACAGTATTCACCTTGCTCTCATGCTTCTTCTGCTACATCTAACATTCGCTGCCATACATATGCCAAGAAACAGAACATTTTATGCTAAAGAAAACCATTTAAATTTTGAAAATAACTCGATGTACAATGATTCTATCGTGTATGATATTAAACAGACGATATAAGATAAGTGATTGTAAGCAACAACAAGCTTCTGCCTTTTAATTGTCATATTCTTCCGAATAGAAATAATAAAAGTGTTAAATCATCGTCAGAGCATATTAAGATTAAATAGATAACGTGCTCAAAAAGACAGATGTCGGAATTGTTTGGAATAAGTACGAAAATATTGATGCATATCAATGCAGATGGAAACGTATTGCAGGCTTGCAATAAGTGGCAATCTGTAATCTCTGCCCACACCAATGATTAATTAAGTAAGTTTATATTTTTTGTCTACAGCCTTTGCAAAATATGTTGTTCAAACCGATAAGGGTCCGTAGTATTTTCGTAGATAGTTTAATGAGAAACATAAGGTTAAAGGTTGGAAACCCCTGTTTTATAGAAATTGAAACATACTTAAGTATTAAAATAGTACAATTGATTTGATACCTCTTCCAACGTGTAGATTATTTATGTTTCTTCACACCAGTAACAGTAGTTCTCAAAGTAAAGAAGTATCTTTGGTTTAGCTTAAAATAATCTTATATTTAACATAATACTGTTATCTCTGTGAATTTCATTCAGTTACCAATAAAAATTAATTTACATCACCAGCTTCGTTCTCTGAATTTACTCCTATCTATCTGAGATTTGAAAGCAACTTACCCCCATATCACTGTTATCCATAACATTACAATTGCACGTACACATGTGATGACCACTAAGCAGTAAAACTCGTGAGCAAATAGTAAGAAAGTGTCAAGGCAAGTTATCAGAGCACAGAGTACACACAGTGCACGACCGATACGGATGCGTTGTGCATCTTCGCATGTACACATCTAACTGCTACTCCTGCATACTTAGCTAAAGGACCTACAGGATATTTAAAGATCTCAACTCACTACAGCGTCTACGCTTATTTAAAAACACAAAATCAAGCACAGATACGAATTGTAAACAGATCAGTTCCCTACTTAAAGCAATCGTGACCTCCATTCCAATTAGTCTAAAAAGCATCCCAGATAAAGTTGTTTTCATCCCAGATCACACGTAACCTTACGGTCCTCAAGGCACGAGCTGCCCGTTTCGTATTTATCGCAGAGGTTAATGATTTTCGCATGGAAAACTACTGGGTGGCGATTACGAATGTAACAAATAGAACGATGTCACGTTATCTATATATAAATTGTATGCAGCGGGTGAGGCGGCGGAATGGCGGCGCTGCGCCCCGGCGGACACAAACAGATCTAGACTCACTGCGTATACTGATTGAATCTGGCTATATTATTTGTGTGTGAGATCGGCTTGCTCTATCAATGGCAGGTGCAATTTGGTAACAGTATATATAGGGTAGTTAGAGTTTCAGAATTAAAAGTTAAGTGGGAAAAAGATTGTAAAATAAAGGGTAATGGATCTTCAACTGCATCGCCTAAAATCCCCTAAAAACTCAGTTACGCGACTCAGGTCAGGCCGCCTTTTATGACATCCGCAGGAACAAATGGTCTATTGCTTCTTCATGCTTACTCTACCTACACAGTTTGTCTTAGTGACATTATTTTACTATGTATTATAAAATTTACATCCATCACCTCCAACTTTTGTTTTACTATCTTCTCCTTAATTAACTTCCAAAAGTGGCTGAGGAATTTCTTATTCCTTAACTCTAGCTACCCCTTCTAGGGATTTATAGCCGTAAGTATATGTATATATATATGTATAGTCCTTAAGGGTATTGTATTTCCATTTCACAATCGTTGGAAGGCTTTTTATGCGGTTGACTATGTGTTTTTTATTATAAACTGGTTTGCCATTATGCAACTAGAATATGATTCACTCGTCAAGGGAATTCATTCATGATTGAATATTATAACATAACAAAATTTTATTTACCTTAAATAGATGTCAAAGTTAATGCTCACTTTTAGCTAGTTGTAATCTTAAGTAATGATAATGGAATGTGAACCTTTCAAAATAATGTTTTTTTATCATATAACTTTTTCTATTTTCTTTTTCACGTAAGTATTTGTTAATTTGCGACACTAGAATATATATTCAACAACAGGGAGTAAAAAATCATTCATGGCTTCGTTAAAACAAAACATACTACAAAAAAAAACATTGAATAACTCAATTCAACTACGGGTATAAAGATAGTTGTTCCGATGTAAATTATTAGTACCATTTTCACAATCTGCTATTTTCGTGCATCGCGCATGAACAAGAAGGCTTATTACACTGTTTTTCATTTAAAAAAATAATGGCCAGTGTATGCGTGGCTGAGATAGAAGTTAATATTACAACAGTCTTTCCAACCATTGTAGAATGTTGGCAAATCAGTTTTTATGTAAATTTATGTTTTCAAACACTTAGTAGTCCAACAATAGGTATCTCCTAAAAGCGCTAGCCTTCTTTACTTTGAATGATACCCAAAGAAAGAGATTGGGTAATGTTAAGCAGACATACCCAACAACACCTATACATGCTAGCCAACAAACATCTACACACGGACATAACATCATAATCTCTAAGTAAACAACATCATAAGCGCTCTGTTGGAATAACCACAAGAAAGTATATAATGAATTCTATTGACAAATTGATGCAATTAGATAAATGTCTTATTAACACTTATCTGAATGCAGTTATGATCCTCGTGTATTAAAAGCTAAGTACAGCACTAGCTCCTCTCTTCCTATGTTTGTCTTATTAGGTCGGTAAATAATCTGATACTTTTCTATCACGTGAGTACATTGTCCAAGCAAAACATGGGTACTATGAACACCAGGTGTCGATGTCACGTGATGTTCAGAATTAGTACCTCTGCCAACGTCTTTGGGGATATACGGAGTAAACGCTTGAGTTGAGATGAGTTGAGTTTTTAAGAGACATCGATACTCGAAAAACATCACCTCACTCAACTTCGAACGGATTATCAATTTCCTACTGTGATTTTTAAGTTTATCATTATTGCTCCACTCCCATTGATTTTACTATGATCATATTACAGTTCATAGTTTTCCTCGATATAAAGAACTTCCCACTCTGTAAAGAACGAAACGTCTTCCTAATACATCGATTTTTAATGGCAGCCAACACCAAACTTTCGGCCTTTTTAGCTTCGAACCCGCAACCTCCGAGCCTGATTATCTGACTACCTAAACACTAAACCACGAGAGCTAATGTCCCAACACTCGTTAAAAAGATGTCTAACAAAATAATAAACAATCGTTATCGACTGTATGTCACATCCGCATTATCTGTATTCACAGCATTTCTCCTCATTACCTACACTCGTTACTATTGATTACATAAATGTAATCTAAAACTAGCCAACTGCTAATTATTTTTGCTCTAAGCAGCAGTCTAAACAGCTAGCAGAACAAATACAACAAATATCGACACCGAAAGACATTCAATCTTCTTATACAAAATTAGACAGTTAAATATCATTTTTATGAAAGCAAAATAATGATTACGAAGAGCGAAATTTACAAAGTACCCCGCAAAAAATGTATGGGAAAAGTGGTTTCAGTTAAATTTCACGAAATTTTAGTATGACCTAGATCTCGAACTCCTCAATTTTTTTTTGTATGGGCGTAATTTTGTCAGCATTATACTTTCAAAAATATTCAAGTTTTTATAAATTATTTTTTACCATGTGTTTCCTAAAAAGTGATATTAATTATGACCTAAGTTGACAGGAGGTTGACAGACATTGACATGCGACAAAGCTATTTCTGTTGTTAACAGAGAAAAAATAAGGTAATATGGTAATATCGTAGGAAATATCAGTTAATGATACAACAGTGTACAATGGACAGCACATCATGCTATACAGACCAGTATAATGCCAAGACCATGTTTTGCTTATAGTAATAATAATGAATTGAGGGAATATGTAAAAAAATACTCAAATATATTTAATAAAGTATGTAAAGAGGCTAAAGCCTGATACCTAAGCCGACGTATCCGAACATCCGATAATAAAGTTAAAACAGTGTGGAATATTATCAACACCCAAACAGGCCGAGGTAAACCATGTGATTAGGAGTTCTGTGTTCGATCTGATCAAGGTCTGACTACCTCTAATGAGAAAATCGCTTGTATTTTTGAAAAATATTTTACTGACATACCATCAAAAACAACTGAAAATTTAAACACATCGGTTGTAAAAGCTCAACACTTGTTACAACAAAATGTTGATAGTTGCGAAACTTTGTTTTGTTTTAAAGATGTCAGCCCTACAGACATCGAAAAATGTTTTAAATCATTTACATTGAAAAGTTCTGAGGACATTTGGGGTATGTCGGTGAAAGTTTGCCATAATTTTATTGTAACTTTATCTCCATATTTAGCAGACATATTTAATGAATGTATAAGAAATAAAATATTTCCAAATCTCATGAAACATAGTAAAATTGTACCTCTTCTTAAATCCGGAGGAGATAAAATTAGTCCTGATGGTTATAGACCCATATCTATTCTGCCAGTTTTAAGTAAAATATTTGAAAAACTAATGTTCAATCAAATGCTTTTGCATTTCGCTTCTAACAAATTGTTTCATCCAAAACAATTTGGCTTTACAAAGGGCCGCTCTACCACCGATGCAGGCGTTGCCTTAATGAAACATATTTTTGATTCGTGGGAACGTAAAAATGATGCTATTGGTTTGTTTTGCGATCTTACGAAGGCATTTGATTGTGCAGATCATGAAATCCTTTTTATTAAATTAGAAGATTATGGCATACAAGGTGACGCACTTAAATTAATAAAGTCTTACTTTTCGGATCGGATACAGAAAGTGCAAATCAATAATACAATATCACCTGGAACTCATGTAAAAATGGGTGTTCCGCAGGGTTCTATTTTGGGCCCATTTTTATTCTTGGTTTATATTAATGATTTGCCGTTCATGGTCGAGAAAATGTCCGAAATAGTGTTATTTGCTGATGATACTTCCTTAGTATTTGACGTTAAAAGAAATAATGAGAATATTGACGAGGTGAATAACACGGTTTCACAGATTCAAACATGGTTTGCTTCCAATAATCTTATACTGAATGGCAAAAAAACGAAATGCATCAAATTTGTATTACCAAATGTTAAGAGCGTTGATAAAGAAATAATTTTAAATAATGAAAATGTAGTTTATTCGGATGACACAGTTTTCTTAGGGATAACTCTAGACTCCAAGCTCCAATGGGGACCCCACATTAGCTCACTAGCTGGCAGGCTAAGTAGTGCTGCATATGCCGTTAGGAAAATAAGACATTTGACAGATGTACAGACAGCTCGATTAGTTTATTACAGCTATTTTCATAGTGTAATGTCTTACGGTATTTTACTCTGGGGCAGAGCGGCTGATGTTGGTTCCATATTTATTCTCCAAAAGAGAGCAATAAGAGCTATATACAATTTGAGATCCCGAGATTCCCTGAGGGAATTGTTTAAAACAATAAATATAATGACGCTCCCATGTCAATATATTTATGAAAATATTATGTATGTAAGAAAGAAACAGGCCTCTTTTGTGAAAAATTGTGACAGACATATTCGAAACCTGAGAGACAACAATAAAATTTCAGTACCAAAATACAGATTGTCAAAAGTAAATACATCTTTCATGGGGTTATGCGTAAAAATGTATAATAAAATACCTGAGGACATTTTAAATTTATCAGAAACAAAATTCAAAGCAGTAGCTGAAAGAAATCTTAGTTCGAAAGCCTATTACAATGTGAATGATTACATTAATGATGAAGTGGCTTGGTGTCATCAGGGCTCTGTGCAGGATGTTTCCGGGCTATCACCAAAATTGTAATGGACGTAAAAAAAAAAGATGTGTGTTGACGAGTTTCTTACGGGTTATTCTCTCAACAAAACACCTTCCGAATCCGAAGTAAACTTAGTATTAAGTTGAAATTTGACGTTCAAAAAACAAAGATTTATCTTTTTACTTTGAAATAAATGATTATTTTATTTTATTTTTTTATTTTATAAGCTGAACTATTGCGCACAAGTCTGACTAGTGCGCAATAGCTCAGCTTATACTGGTACTGTATATCACGTGATGCTGGCCACTGTACATTACCTATGTTTATATCGAATTCAGGACATTTACGTTGTTTTAATCGTGACGAGTTAAACATAGAGGTGGATTTACGGTAAGTAGGTATTTTATACATAATTTGTATGAGACTAATAGGGAAGAATAATATTAATTATTTTTGAAAGTATAATGCTGACAAAATTACGCCCATACAAAAAAAATAGAGGAGTTCGAGATCTAGGTCATACTAAAATTTCGTGAGATTTAACTGAAACCACTTTTCCCATACATTTTTTTGCGGGGTACTTTTAAGATATGAAGCAGCAAAAATATCGTAAAATTCGAATTTTAGATATACTACCTAGAATAAACTGCCAATCAGATAAGAACACAAAGTGACAAAATCAATGACACCAAACATGAAATTGATGAAGTTAGGTCCAGTAGAGAGTCTCGCAAGGTTCAGTACTAGGCCGTACACTGTTACACATCCGTATCAATGATCTGAGTAATCTAATATTTTTTAAACAAACTTATTAACATTTAACATTTGGAATTACATTACTTAAAATAAATTAAGTCACATCCCCGTATCATCCTAACATACTCACAGATTAGGGTAGTAATTTTATAGATTAATTATATATCATAATAAAACAAACCATAATGGTGGAACAAGTGACAGCGCCACCTAGTGTCCAAAGTAGGTACCCACGTTTTACTTAGACAGTGTACTCACGTGATAGGAGGCAGGCCTATCGCCGTTTTGTACAAATACACTGTCACATGGCTAAGTACAACTCGGCCATGTGAGTTTCCTCGCGATGTTTTCCCTCGCCGTTAACAACCATGATAAATTAACCACACATATGACTTTAGATAAGACAAATTGGTGAGGGCCCGACCCGGGATTTGAACTCACGCCTATCTATTTACAGGCGGGTGTTCTACCCATTGGACTATCATGTCGCTAATCAGTCATCATAATTAATCTATAAAAATATATTTTTAATAAATGAATGGTGTTATTCTTTTGTGTTATTTAATTAACGCTGCTGCAAGCCGTAATGCTTGTTTTGTTTCCCATAGACTTACATGGTAAAACTTTGAAGTGTGATTATTCCTCAATAGTAAATTTTTTTCCATAAAAAACTTCCGTCACAACCTTAGGCTTATGACTAGACGTACTTGATGCTTATGACCATCATGCAAAGTTTGGTAGAGATCAGTCCAGCCATTTAGGAATGATGTCACAAGCGCCGCCACAGACCCGCAAGTGGTTGGAAAATGTTTACTGTTTTTTTAAGTTCAAGTAGAAGCTTCTCATTATTTGTATTTTATGGTAAATTTATGGTCCTACTTATAATATCACCCTTTTATTACACAAAATAACTATACACCTAAGCCAAAATTAGTCAATTGCATGTAGTTTGACATCTCCACCTTGACAGGCCCGCGCGACTTAAATTCCACCAGGTACGCTAGATTTAAATTAATTATTTAAAATAATCTCATGACAATAAGTGAAGATTATTTTCAGATTATGATTCGTGGAAGGCTGAAACCATATTGTGGGCTGTATGATATAAAAAAACTTATAAAGCGGTGATAGTGTTCAAACCTTCATCTGAAACTTTTCAGCCGATTGTTGCTGCTAAGTCTAAGGCTGAAGCAAAAACCTGGATGAAGTTTAATAATCTAGCTATTGATTTATGATGCCAAAAAATAGAAAGGAAAATACGCGGCATACTGTAAAAAAACAGAAACTATTATCCCGTCATTTATAATAAAAGTTAGGTGGCAAAACTGTTACCGTTCTAAAACACAACCCATATTTTAATTGGTTCTAACTCTACATTTTCATTAAATTTTTACCTATTGAATGGTTATTATTCTAAGTATTATAACCAACAACTGTAGACAGACGTGGAATGGAACCAAAGGCGGGGCTGTGGTCAACCGCATCTTGGGAACTACACCCAGCCTCTCCGTCTAACATTTGATACTCACACTACTTACTGTCACTGGTTGTAATATTTCAATTAATATTCTAAAATTATTATATTTGCTTATAAGCTGTGTTGTACCGGGTAAGAATAACACTAACCCATGTATTTCTGTAAGTATCGTACAAGGTGACGAAGGGTATTGATGGTATGATTTAAGGGTGACAGACCCATCACCAACCTCTTTTTATAAATCTTTTCACTACACAGCTCTTAAATGTGGCTGAGGATTTTCCAATTCGGATCTCTGGCTATCCCCTGTTTGGGATTTATAGCCGTGAGTATGATAATAGGCATTTGTATGTAACAATTCTATTTACCATTCGGTATAAGCTTAGAATATCGCAAGCCTAGTAAATGTATGGGGCTTTTTAAGTGGTTCTTATGCTAGAGATCCTTAAAAATTTCAGGAGCCTCTCCTGAAATCAACTTTGCGTATTATATGGTTGTGTAGTGCCAGCTTAAAATTGAACTACCATATTTCTTCCAGTGGGTGCCATATGAGGCAAGTCATCTAAGGTCATGTGGCTAAAAACCTATCGAAATAACTATAGTATGGTATTATATACACAATTCATTGATGGAATATTTACAACCTGTATTAAAATATAAATCTAAATAGAAACTATTATGAATTAAATTAAAATCTACTTAGTTATATACATCAGCTACAAAAAGAAATATATATAAATTAAAAAAAGTATAACACTTATTTACATAATTAAAATAGATACCTAAAAACTTAAAATCTAAAAACATCTTTCAGCTCCTCTTCTCGGGGAAGGGTACCTAGGACGCTGGAAGCATTGCCGCGTTGTATGGCAATGCTAAGTCTTTGTCCAAGTTAAGAGCCTGCCTTTGGGTTCCCAGTTGTCTCAATAAGACGACAAGCTAACTCTCTATATAAACCACGTGCTTCCGGACCCCAAGGCCAGTATGGTATTATATTATCTGTTACCATACTTACCATAAACCAACCTCCCATCATAAGCCAACATTAATTACCATCACACTTTTATTCATATCTTTTTCTAATTTAACTTCCCCCGTCTTCTTCATTTCTATTGTTGGCGTATTACTGTATATACTTACATTCATACATACACATACTCACGGCTATAAATATATAATGGCTATAGCCAGAGCTTCTGGAAGTTTAGTGGGGAAAAGATTATAAAATAAACATTTGGTGCTGATTGGTTCAACCGCATCGCCCAAAAATCAAAGTCCCGATACCCTTAGTCCCCTGTTATCATCACCCATGGGTAGAAATGGCGTAGTGCTATTCTAAGCCAACACCACTCAGCTACACAGTAGTGGTAGTACAGATATACTATAGTTAAATACCTAGTCGAACGTCGATTCTTTCCTGATTCGAAATTGTTAATGAAACGCGTCACATATATGGAGTATTTACCCAAATCTTTAAACTTTTTAAAAACAATTGATTCACATATACTAGAGTAGTATTGTTAGAAAATTCTGCGTGGCTACATTTTTTTCAATCAACCATTTAAGTTTACTTGCAATTTCCATTTCTCCACAACAGTGGGAAGTGGAGGACAATATCATATTTGTAACGTAAAATGGATATAGTAGCTCAGTGGGAATGAGATTGGCCAATATACAGGGGTTCTGGGTTCAAGTCCTGAATTAAACCTACCTAGAAGATGGGGGATATTTACGTATATAGACTGGCAATTTTAAAATTATGGCGAGACCAAAAAGGAAATATTTAATTATAAATAAATAATAAAGCGACATGATAGTCCAGTGGGTAGAACACCCGCCCGAAAAAACAGAAGGGCGTGAGTTCCAATCCTGGGATGGGCTTACACCAATTTGTCTTTTCTAAAGTCATATGTGTGGTTAATTTATCATGGATGCTAACGGTGAGGGAAAACATCGTGAGGAAACCCACATGGCTGAGTTGTACTTAGTCATGTGACAGTGTATTCGTACAAAACGGCGATAGGCCTGCCCCCTATCACGTGAGTACACTGTCTAAGCAAAACGTGGGTACCTTCTCTGGAAACTAGATGGTGCTTGCCATGTGAGTTCAGGAGTATTGGTACCTCTGCCAAGCCCTTCGGGGATAAACGGCGTGAACGTTTATGTTATGTTAATAAATAAAAAACCAAATAAATAATTTAAGTGTTTGTTACTATTGTCTTTCCTATTAATAGAATTATCGTAATTAAAATTGATATTCTTATCATATTTACTTGCATAGCAAAACTTTTGTATAAGCCCTTAAGTAAATTATATAGACTGATAGTTATCACAATTTTAGTTTATAGTGAAAAGATTAAAAATTCAATGTTTTCCAATTAATATGAATTAAATTTGGATTCTGTATTGTTAAATCTTTAAAAAATAAAATTAAAACTTCTTTTTTAAATTTTAATACCAGAATATTTAAATAAAACTTATTAGGCTCTTAAAGTTTTGCAGTATGGTCTCGCCTATTTGCCGTTTATGCTATGACGTTTGTCCCTTATTGTGCATCTAAGATGTATATCTAAGATATAAAAAATCTAAGGTAAGATTATTTAAAAATCGTTATACAATTTTACATTATTGTGTTATTGGCCTTACTTGATTTCTATTATTAACTGTGTATAATTACTTATGTCGCTGTTGATGTTCCTAATAAAAATAAATAAATAAATAAAATAAAACTATGTTCACCTAATTGTTATCATCATTATATATTGTCACCTTGGCCTTTCTTTTACAATCTTCTAACAAGGTCCCAGAAATCTCCTACATTGCCAAAAGTTCATTCGTTACGTACCGAGGTTATTCGGTTTTAAATTAAGACTAAACACTGAAACAAATTGAATAATGCATAGCTCACGCATGGTAAGTCTTAAGTTTTCACAGGTCATATGATATCTACACAAATGGTCACAAGTGGTTCTAAAATTATGATTTGTGAGACCAAGAGACAAGGGCATTCAACTAGAAAGACATGAAACTAAAGTGGCACGTTTATAGTTTTAATACTTAGTAGAATAATAAAAGCTATCTCCTTAGAGGTCAGTACCGGGTGTAGACTGCTAAGCATGGCGATATCGATATGTAATCAATTACTGGTAATTATATCAACTCAAAACTCATTACGTAGCTAGTTGTCATGCGGATGGTTTCTAGTTTACTTGGTTTGTATACTCAAACGATCACGCCATATATAGAGTGGTAGAGGTACTAATACTTCTGAACATTATGTCACCTGGTGTTCAGAGTTCCAACTTTTTACTTGGTTAGTGTGTTGACGTGATACGGGGCAGGCCTATCGCCGTTTTGAACAAATACACATGTAACTAAGTACAACTAAGCCATGTGGGTTTCCTCACGATTTTTTCCCTCATCGTTAACAACCATGATAAGGTAAAAACACATCACAGCACAAGAGCTCCATAATTAGAAATACTTTAGCCACTTTGGGAAGTTGAGAGGAAATAAGATTACGACAGCAGCCTCATACGACACCCGCGGAAAGAAATGGGTTACTGCTACTGCAAACCGCAAATACAAAGCTTATTAATATTATTTAAATAAACCTCGAAAAAAAGCGTCATCAGCCGTCATACCTGCATAATAAGGTACATTATATATCTATACTTATAATAAATCTGTAGAGAGGTCAATTCTGTACATGAAATATATTTTCAAAATAACTATCAGGGGGTGATTAGTGATCGATACTGATGCCAAAAATGCATTCAGTAAAATTTTTGTCTGTCTGTCTGTCTGTCTGTCTTTCTGTCTGTCTGTCTGTCTGTCTGTCTGTCTGTCGGTTTGTATGTTCCTTATGGAAACAAAAACTACTCGACGAATTTTAACGAAACTTGGTACAATTATTCTTCATACTCCTGGACAGGTTTTTGTATACTTTCCAGCAGAGTAGTAAAGGGGAATTATGGGAAATTTTGGGAAAACGGGAGAAGTTACTCCATTTTTTAAGTTTCCGTCGCGTGTGCAGCCTTAATGGTTAAACTTACATAGAAATCATGTATGACGGAAATATTCTTCATAAAATTATCTAAAAAAAAATCCTCAACAGTTTATGTCTATCTTTTACGGTTGACTCACAATAACACGTGTAATTCCTGATAGCTTAGCAGTTCGGAACATTATGATTATATTTGTTTACTCTTACGTTTGTAAACCTCTCACTCATCTCTAATTTAAAAAAGGTAACATTATTACCTATTCAATAAAAAAAGAATCATAGAAATCGATAGAGAAACACCGAAATTATACAGAAAATAAGCCATCGCGCCCGTGACCAAAACCAAATCTTTACTAATTTACATATAACATACTAGATGGCGCCAGTAGTTGCATCCTACATCACGTAATGATTTATTTTGTAGATTGTTATAAATACTTCATAGCGTTTTATTCCAAAATTTGCTATTAAACGGAAATACTGAACCGTTCATTAAAGCGCATTCAAAATCACCAAACTACACTGTTTAAGGAGTGCTATTAATTTAATAAATTGAAAACATTGCGCTGAATTTCACAATGCTTGAGCAGTGACTGAAGAAAGAAACCTCAGATATTTAAAAAAACAACGCTACCCGTGCGAAGCTGGGACGATCCACTAGTTGTAAATATAAGTTATAATTGAAATTAGTATAGCAACCGAAACACCATGTTTTGTGATGAGGTGAGTCGGAATGGCATAGTTGGCAGCCATAGTTAGTCTCACTGCCAAGGTGGGCAGAGCCATTCTTCCTTGTTTATGACTGGTCACACCGCAAGTACCAGTGCACGTGGAAATAGCCGTTATGTAAAAACACAATAGAATTCAAAGCTAATAAAATTAGATGCCCGCTGATAAGGTGTTGAGGAATATATTATGAATATTATGGATGCGAGTTTGATTTTCAACGAGGATTTTCATTATTCGGTAAAGGCATCTTTATGTGAAGGTCATATTTTGTGGATACTAATATGTAAAGGTAACCATTTACTTGCTGAATTTAAAAATATGTGTTTTTTGATACTATTTATCCCAATGATTTTGGTTTAGGGTAACGAATTTTTATTTGTTCGTGTACGGAAATAAAGGTTTTAATATACTTTTACTAGTTACCATTATGGTTAATCCAATATAAAAAATTATTTATTCGCCATATATTGTTTTTTATTAAATCAATAACGTGTGTTTATTTATAAAGAGGTATTTGTTATTTGTACATTCTTTTAAAACACCAAATTACATAGGGTCAATGATCTCTTTGTTGACTGCACTTTATCTCACGGTTGTGTAATGATAACACGCTAGGTATTGCATTAACTCGGTATGTATGTATGTAAACATACCTACACATACTTTCAATTTTATTTTTATATTTTCGCTAACTGATAATAGAGTCTTACCTAATCTAATACCTTATCTAATTGATCACGTGTTTAAATTTTTTATTTGTACGCCATTTAAAGCATTATTCTGCTGAGTCTCTTTGTAAATGCTATTTAAAAAAAATAAAAAGGCAAGTATCCGAAGTGTGTAGAATAAAAGAGCATGTATGTAAAGATGGATGTATTTGTTTTGTTTGTTGTTTGAGTTCTTTACGATCAGTAAAGTGAATCTGTCCACCCCATGGGAACTAACGGCATGAGTATATGTATGTATTTATTTTAGATAAGAGTTTTAAAAAAATCATACTTGATATTTGTAGAACATACCACCTTGAAGTAACTCTCACATTTAACATCAAACACATTATTACGATTAACCTGTTATTGATAGTATCATTTTCACTTAAAATTTTCAAAAGGTATAGCAAATTCAAAATTACTACACAACCTACCACCAACAACTAATGAATAATGGTTTCATGAAAAAAAACTTACATTTCTCATTCTTTTATATGATTGAATCGGGAATGGGAAAATTAAAGAAATTGAGTGAGGTGATTGTTTACTGTGGGAACGGGAGGAAACTCTTACGTTTATCTCAAATTCCAGTCAAAACTGACTTAAAGCTATACTCATATTGTAAAGTTGAAGAGTTTGTTTGACCGCTACGATCTCAGGAACTACTGGTTCAAATTCAAAATTTCTTGTTGGATAGTCTATTTATCGAGGAAGGTTTTAGGCTATATATCATCACGTTGCGACCAACAGGAGTAAAGAATCAGTAAAAAATGTTGCGAAAACGGGGATTTTTTTTCATATTTCAAGGCTTCCGTTGTTTGCGTTGCGTAAACTGTTCAAGTTAACCAAAAAATGTGTATGTAAGAATTATTCCTCTTTGAATGATCCTAATCCAGTATATGTCTATCTTATAAGATAAACTCAATATAACCTTTTTTATGATAATCAAATTTGGTCGAAATTAATGCGTTATTGCCAATTATTTACTTAAGAGTTTTTTTTAACATAATATTAATCCTCATAAATAAAAGATGTTATTAAAGGAAAGAAAAATTTCGACACTGGCGGGGTTCGAACCCGCGACATTCGGGTATACGCCCCCGTCGCTCTGCCAACTGAGCTACAGTGTCAGTTGGCATCCAGCGCGAAATTTCTCTATCCTTTGTTTCTTTTTTACACGTTCAAGTAGTGTTTTGCGTTTCCTACCTCCGAATTTTAACTAATTCGGACGGCCACTTGTCTACCTTTTCAGATAGAATGCAAATGTTGGAAACGCCTAACTATCACATAATTTAATGTTTTTTGACATGAATTCCTCATGTGGGGATTATTACTCATAAATAAAAGATGTTATTAAAGGACGAAAGGATGTTTCGCGCTGGATGCCAACTGACACTGTAGCTCAGTTGGCAGAGCGACGGGGGCGTATACCCGAAGGTCGCGGGTTCGAACCTCGCCATTGTCGAAATTTTTCTTTCCTTTAATAACATCTTTTATTTATGAGTAATAATCCCCACATGAGGAATTCATGTCAAAAAACATTAAATTATGTGATAGTTAGGCGTTTCCAACATTTGCATTCTATCTGAAAAGGTAGACAAGTGGCCGTCCGAATTAGTTAAAATTCGGAGGTAGGAAGCGCAAAACACTACTTGAACGTGTAAATAAGAAACAAAGGATAGAGAAATTTCGCGCTGGATGCCAACTGACACTGTAGCTCAGTTGGCAGAGCGACGGGGGCGTATACCCGAAGGTCGCGGGTTCGAACCCCGCCAGTGTCGAAATTTTTCTTTCCTTTAATAACATCTTTTATTTATGAGTAATATTCCCCACATGAGGAATTCATGTCAAAAAACATTAAATAATCCTTATCCAAATAAATGTGTTGTTGATTAAGAGTATTTCATTGTAAATGTACTTGATATCTTAATTTAAATTAACATACTCCGCAACAAAATACCCGCGCGTGTAGCTCTACGAGGTACCATGGCTTCCAATGGAACGGTTGAATTCAGCGTACTAACTGATTTTTTAATTTGTTTTTGCGATATACCATCGTGTAATCATCTTTTGTAAAACACTTCCATTTAAGTCGTTTTCTATTGTTGTTTGGGCTATTTTTCATCGTGTAATAACTAATACTTACTCAATATACTTTATTTTTGCAGTACTTTTCTAAATAGTATTGTTCGTTTTAAGGATAGTATTTTGTTTATTATATTTTCACAAAATGAACACGTTTTTTGTTTTGATGTCGATAACATGTCGATAATATAAGTAGGTATCATCTACATAATTGTTCTTATTAGGTTAGGTTTTTGTTTACCTAAATATCGAAATAATTGAATTACTTTTATAATGTTTCATTTTTCTCCATTACACATTTTCGTCTATATGAATAGATTTTTTTGCGTTTTCTGATGTCATTTTACGGTAAGTCTTTTGACATATATAATATATTTTATCGGATATATTTATTCACCTTACGTTTGTTTTTTGTTTTATAACAAGATACGGTTTGGTTAAGTTTTAATTTCCAACTTTCTTTCTTTTAACAATTAATCAATCTCAGGGGCAAAAATTTAAACACGTATGAATCGATTTACGTCAAAATTGCTTTACACACGGCCAACTATATGACGCGTTGTCAAGATCGTGTTGCGGGGAAAAGCAGTACACTCTTCTGCGACAAAAAAATAAAACGAAAAATATCATTTACACAGAAGTACTTAAAAATATATTATTTTAAAATCTTCATAATTACAGAAATTCACGCGTACGAAGTCGCGGGACAGCTAGTTTAAGATAAGCAGAAAACATGCTTTGGCCTAACATTCTATTCCTATTCTCAATGTGAATTAATGGAGCCAATAAGTATATCAGCTTATTTTTTAAATCATATTTACTATTTTATGTACTTTGGAGCAACATACTCGCAATCAAAAATTATAATTAAAAAGACTGTGTGGTATTTCACATTAAGATTTTCAAATATTTGATATAATATAAAATATTTTAGCGACTTTTAAAGGGAAACCATTTACTGACATAAACATGTCAGCACCACACCATTTAATTGTTTATCTTCACACCTATTGACTTCACAACCTTTTGATAAAATATTATTTATTGTTTCAAGTATTATTTTAAGCGCTTTTAACACATATTTTTCAGCATGCCTAGCACGAAACCATTTGATATTAAATAATTAATACTACTGTTCACACAGTTAAAAAAAACTAATTGTGGTATAAAAACAATAATTACTGATAAGAGCGATTTGAATTGAAGTTCGAATTTCGAAACTGAAATTACCAACGTTTTGGTTCATTTATTGTTTACTTAATGTCATTATCATGCAATCGGGCGTTGACCTACAAGATTAAAGGTCAAGGTCACGCAGGTTACTATTTTAATTAACAATTTAATTTATGGCTTTCATTCAAAAAGAGATGTACCTAATAGATTAAGTTTTCAATGTATATCTTATCATATTAACAAACCTCGAACTTTTTGGACGAACTTTCTCCCTCACTGTCACTGTCACACATAAAACTTGAGTGGTTATTCCAGCCAGTAAAACGACCTACAAAAGAGGCACACACAGCACCCAGTATGTTACAATATATTAGTTCCACTGATATTTTCACCTCCTTTAAACAAAGTTTGTGTGAGAAACATCACGTATCGCGCGATAGGTGTTCTGCCGGTTGTATTTTGACTGAGGGCGATAAAGGTCGCGGCGGTTTGCGCATGCGCGGTGCGCCGCGTCGACTGCCATCTGAACTGATCTTCATCTCGTCAAATCACAACTACTCTCATTTAAAATTTCAGCTGGGCCATCAACTATGACCTTTCAAGGACGAAAATAGTGTTGAAAATAACACTTATGTGTTCCGTTCTACCTATCTTTTTAATTATTGAAATTATCTTTGAAGAAACAGTTTTCGCCTAACGCTGCTAAAGCTGCTAATATGTAGAAACGTAGAAGCATTTAAAAATATATAATAATCAATGACATTGCACTTTATAAAACACTGATTATACAGTTTACAAACATCTACAACAATGTTTACTTCAGATCACTTGAACGCGGTTGCTTTTACAAGTTACAAGTCCCTGTTTTACCCTATACTATATTGTGTTTATTTATAATTTTGTTCTCATGTTATTCCCAACTTATGATGGGATGATGGCCGACAACTACATACCTCACATAAATATAAAATTATGCCCTTTCACGGTTGGTATGTGCAGCTTGAGGTGCCCTACCGCCAAAGACTCTTTATATCGCTATATTTTCTTCCTGAGCTGTGTAGTGTCGGCTTAGGATAGCACTACCCCATTTTTCCGGTGGGTATTGGGGCTTTTTAAGGGATTTTTGGGCGATGCGGTTGGAGACCCATCACCAACAACCTTTATTCTACCCATCAACTTCCAAAAGTGGCTGAGACATTTCTAATTTCTCAGCTCTGGTTACCCCTTTTAGGGATTTATAGCCTTGGGTATATGTATGTATGTATTTTCTTCCTGCTAACTTCCTCAAAAGTGGTTAAGTATTTTTTATTACGAGTAAGTATTTAGTAATTAAGTATTTAGCCATCCTTTTTAGTCGCCTTCTAGTGGGACATTCCGAGTTTTATCCTCCTAGTATGGGTGAATTCTAGGAAGATAAAACACGGTCTCACAGATTGTAAACCCATCCCCATCTCCAGCATCAGGACACGAGCAACCTTTATTAGAGGTTCTGTAGTTGGCAAAGAACCAGACCGACGATAGTTTCGCTATATCTGTTTAGCATCTTACCCTAGGAACTGTAGTTTTACGAATTTGTAATTTTGTTTAGGCTTATTAGTCAAATAAACGTAATAAGGAGATACAAATATTTTGTGCATTAAATTATTAGGTTTGTTGCGTAGGTTTATAAACGACGAAAACCACAGTGTGTTGGGCAAAACTAGTACTTTAGATTTAAAATGCTATTTTTTGTGGTACAATATTTATAGAATGAAATGTGAGCCATTCTTAATGGAAATAATTCCGTCTTATTCTAAGGACTTCGGCTTAGTTTTACAAATAATCCCTAGTGTATCAAAAAACATCAAATTCATAAAAACATTTCTCAATCAGCCATTTTTTAGTTCAAGTTTCAGTATATTCTGTCTCAATATTATACATTTTCTTGGTATCTTATTATAGATCCTAGCTATCATTACATTGCAATTTCGTTTTCCCAAAGCAGTACCAGCGGCAGCGGTCGAAACTATAAGTTTAAATGGATCCAAAGAATGTTGTCTAGTAGTACTGGGGTAACATGCAAATTCTCAAAGCTTCATAAATATAGAGGCAGGTGAGGTCCATACTTATAATTTTTCGAACCAAGGGCGACAAGAATCCTAAGGATAAATCCTACATATTGCTCTTATACATTTCTTTTCTAGATCAAATAGTTTAGGAATATGTATAGACTTTCCCCAAATATGACGTGATAGCTCAATGGGTAGAACACCGGTTAACGTGTAAGCGACTAGTGTTCAAATCCCGGGTCGGGCCTACACCAATTTGTCTTTTCTAAAGACATATGTGTGGTTAATTTATCATGGTTGTTAACAGTGAGGGAAAACATCGTGAGGAAACCCACATGGCTGAATTGTACTTAGTCATGTGACAGTGTATTCGTACAAAACGGCGATAGGCCTGCCCCCTATCACGTGAGTACACTGTCCATGCAAAACGTGGGTACTCTAAATACCGGGTAACTAAGTCACGTGATGTTCAGAAGTATTAGTACCTCTGCCAACCCCTTCGGGGATATTCGGTGTGAACGTTAATGTTATGTTTCCCCAAATTATAATAGCATATCTTAACAATGACGCTACATGGTCATGGTATGCTAGCAGTGCTGTGCTTTGGTGAACTGTTACTGACAAGACAATCTAAAAAGTGCGAAGAGAAAACGAATTATGTGATTCTTAGCTTAGACTATTAAGATAGTGACAGTATGGGCATAATTATCTGTGGTATACATTTTAGAATGTAAGTAAGTGTCATAATCCATATCCCACGTTAGTTGGCTGGCTAGTGTCGGCCCAGAATAGCACCACCAACCGTGTCGCCGATATTGTCCTACGACCTGTGTTGAAAGAGTCGTGTCTAAGTTATGTATAAAAACTAGACCGCCGACAAAAAGTTGCCGACATATGTTAGTGCCCGGCGGGTTCAGTGTGTACTGCACTTAATGGTTACAGGCTTCCTTCAGTTAAGGCTACCATCCATACCGTTTTCCAAGGACATGTCCTCTATTGTGGGGTGTTCTTGATTGCTTAGTGTAGTATCCGATTTAAATAAAATAGTGCTAAAGTTAGTTCCAATAACTTAAAACTGAACATACATACATACGGCTATGAATTCCATAAAGCAGCTCAAATTGGAAGTTGGGTGGTAAAAGACTGTAAAGTGATGGATCTCCCAGTCACATCGCCCAAACATCCGCTTTGATGTATCGAATCCTACGAGGATAAATGGGTTAGTAATATTCCATGCTGACACTACACAGCTTAATAACAACTGGTACACAGTAAAAACTGAAATATTTCAAGCTTTCTACATTTTCATCCTGGATTTACAACAGTGGAGATAGTAACCCAAAGTATTTGATGGACTGTTTTCTTTACTCAACTTCAAAAACATAAAGGAATTCAGAACTATGAAATCTTACCTTTAGCTTTTCCGCCCCTATAGTAGGTAGCACAAACTATATAGAGATTACTACGTAATCAGACTAACCACTGCCCTAGCTATCGACAAGACTTTAGTCTATGACGTGGGAACGTTTGCTTTTGGCATGATTTGTTTTTATTTTAACGAAAGAAGACTGAATGGCTCTCCAATGCGTTGTAGTTATGCCAGCTGCGAACTAGAGGGACCACATAGGCCCTTGGGGAAAAACAAAAGTGCTTATTTTTTACATAAATTCATATACGGCCATAAATCCCAAAAAGTGGTAGGAGTCCTGGATTTATCAATACGATCCAGAAACGAAGCGCTAGTCGACGGTTTGCGTATTTCAAAACGAAGCGACCCCTACCAAAGTGAAGAGATCTAGAAGCGGTGGGAAGATTTTGATCACAAGTTTTTTCAATATGACTGGCTATTTGGTGTCAATTCCTTTACAAGATCAAAGAAGTATTAACGCAGACTGGTATACTACTAAATGCTTGCCAGTAGTTTTCTCAGTTGTGAGCAACAATCGACCAAACACAGAGCTCCGCGGGCTACTGCTTCACCACGACAACGCGCCCGCTCTCAGCGCGCTCAAAACGACGGACTTCCTGAACAGCACGCCGGTCAAACTCTTGGGTCACCCTCCTAACAGCCCTGACCTGGCACCGTGTGACTTCTTTTTATTCCCTAAAACAAAAAATCAACTCAAAGGGATACAATTTTCATCGCCGGAAGGTGCGCTGTCAGCGTTTCAGCGGGCTGTAAATGAGGTGTCTGCGGCGGACTGTAAAAAGTGTTTCGAAGACGTATGAAACTTTGTATAGATGCTGATGGAGAGTACTTTGAAAAGATTTAATAAAATCATTTTTACCCATAGAACTTTTTTTTTATTTTCGTCAAATTTTCTGAGTGTCCCACGTATAAATATATTACATTTCTAAAAGCCAATTAGGAGTACTCACAAATGTTCACTTAAATCATTGAACGACAATATTGGGTTTGTAACAAATTTAACTTGGTCACTAGCTTTCAAAATAAATAAATAAATAAAATACCGCTCCACCAAAACCGATCTTAACACTTTGAGTTGAATACTCGTGTATCAATATTCATTTTTAAAGTAATATAATTTAAGATAGCTCTTAAAATAAATGTGTTTTTTTAATAATTTGTATTTAGTCTGTGAATTGCTAATGGTGTATGCTGTCTGCTTTATCTACTCGGAACTTAAATATTAATTTTTGAGACGAGTTCTAGACAATCTTTTAGAAGTTTTCAACAAATAAAAAGTGTCAGAAATGTTCCTTCTCTCTGATAATGGTAAGAAATTATATCTTTTGTGAAACACACTAGCCTTAAAATCTAGAAAACTAAGAAAACGCAAAATTATTCGCATTTTATATACTTAAAGGTAAAGCCTCATCCATTTTACAAAAAAAAATACTCACTAAATGCAAATAACGTGTTTAGCAATATAGAAAAATAAAATAAACACGGCTTAGAATAGCACTACCCCATTTCTTCCGGTAGGTGTACGTAAGAGGCGACTAACGGTATTGGGGCTTTTAAGGGATTTTTGGGCGATGCGGTTGGAGACCCATCACCAAAAACCCTTATTTCACCATCTTTTCCCCACGCAACTTCCAAAAGTGGCTGAGGAATTTCTATTCCCTAGCTCTGGCTACCCCATTAAGGGTTTTATAGCCGTGAGTATATGTATGTATGTATGTTATTTATTCCACTACAAGCTTTTTGCCCGCGACTTCGTCCGCTTGGACTTTATTTTTCGTATCCGATTTACATCCAAAATAGTTTTAAACTTTTGAAAAAATAGTTTTCAGTTCAGTAGTTGAGGTGTTAAGATGGAATGTAGTCGCAACATACATTACATTAAATTATACGTACTTGCTTTGCAGTCAGAAGATACATACATATAAAGAAAGAAAATGTGCACTCATTATAAAATAAATAGAACATAATGATAATTATAAGTAGCGTCGAAGAGTGTACCGGACTATTTTAGTGCCATAGGTCCAACACATCCAACATTTTTATGCATACGACAAAGATTACCTTCCTTGAGTTAGTTTTGATTTATATTTAAACATCTAGAATTTATGACTCACTCAACACTATAGGCTGCTTAGTTTATATCTTACCCTGTTCTAAAATGAAACAAGGATACAAACAAATAATACTGTCAGTATCAATCTACCCCATCTACCCTAAGGTCAAGAACAAACTAGAGGAGTCATAAGGCCGTGGTAGGTAGGCTAGATTCTTACGCCCGATTTCTGAATTGAGTATTCACGCTAAGTACAACTTAAGTATCGTTCTGTCGCATTGAAATCTTAACAACTGAATGAGACAGAGCGATACTTAAGTTGTTCTCAGCTGGAATACTCAATTCAGAAATCGGGCGTTAGTGAGTTAGAAATAATACCATGTCAATTTCAAAATCACTCATGAGCAGAGTTAACCTTTCGTTTCGTCTGTGTAAGCGCGGATCCGCGTCAACACCAGTCATCTGTGTTGACACGGATCCGTGTCAAAATTTCTAGGTGAATCTTTTATATAATTTAAATTTTATTGTTAAGTACATAAGGCATATTTTCTATTGTGAACAAATAGTAGTAAGTCAAGTGACTGAAAAAAAAAGAAACCAATCATTTAGTTCAACAGAACCGTCAGTACCGTCACTAAAATAAATTCACTTTGATGAACTGAACTCACTCTTCAAGGCGTCGGTCGGTATCAAATTTGACATTGACAATCATGTTTTCTTTGTGATTTATTTGCAAGAATCTCCTACAAAAACGTAAGTAAATTATATATTTTATGCAATTGCAATTCTAATTTACACTAAATTAAATTCAGCTTATCACATTGCTTAGCCATTTTTGAATTATACTCATTGTAAAAAACCGTTTACTCAACGGCCAAATTATATGAATATTGATTCAATTGTTTTGGTATAATTGCGTCTACGATTCACAAGTACTAAATATGAACTTAGATGAAAATTTTATGATTAATCTAAATAAACAATTAGTTTTTACATGTTTTGTTGTAATATTTAGCTAAACGTACTTTTTTCGAATCGTACCTAGTTGTATGAGCACGCACACTAATGCAATTTAAAATGGCGGCGGATTCCGTGTTCGCACAACAACTAGGCATGGGCGTTTTCGTTATTTAACGCAAACGGTTACATCTATCTTCTTTTATACTATAGTAAGACTGTAACGAGGTCAAAACTGTACATTGAAGAAAAAAAAATAAAAACCGGTGGAATATGTTTTATTTTCGATACTGAAGCCAAATTTGCTATTTTTGAAAAAAATGTCTGTCTGTCTGTATGTCCGTTCATCACGTTAATTCTACCGGACCGATCTTGATCAAATTTGGCATGAATGTAGGTTATACACCTGGCCAACATATAGGATATAATTTATCCCGGATTTCGCAAGGGTTCCCACAGGAGCATAAAAAAACACAACTTTTATATGGTGCCCCATATTTACACGATTAATTTTTTCATCGACCGACTTTATCGGACTCTTCATTAATAGTCTTTTTGGAAAAAATAAGGGTTTCATCCATTTTCATCAAAATAATTGTCCATTTAATTGTTTGTCAATAGTATGACTACTAGATATATAGGATATCACAAATTTGAGACTTACACAAATGTCTGCGTGGCGTAGCGGTATACCGTTTGGAAAACACTAAGGGCCAGTTTTTTGATCCGTGGTTAACTCAACAATTTGTTAAATATCGTAACTATTAGTTAAATGTCAGCAAAATACATTTTTTGACCCGTGGTTAGAGTAACTAATGGTCAAATATCGAACCATTAGTTAAAAAAGTTAACTACTCAAGATTGGAGGGTTAAACAAGATGGCCGCTGGTTATTTGTATAATAGCAGCTGTTTGTCAGACATTTGAGATGAATTTGAACATAGTTACAGATCCACAAACTTTTCTTGGCCGGTAAAGGCGTCGCTGTCATCGATATTAGTATTGCCAGTAAATAAAGTAACCATTATAAGAGGAATAATTTTAAATCATACAGACTAATTTTATATACGTAGGTCACCCTATAAGTTTTATTTAGTTCAGAGTTAACAGACAATGACAGGCTGAAATTTCAAAACGGCGACAGTAGTACCAGTAGTGGCCGTCGGCCAAGAAAAGTTTGTGGATCTGTAGATACTTTGATGTCGAAAGTTCGTCAGAAGAAGAAGACAATGATATTATATTACAATGTGTGTTGATGAGAAGGTTAAAAATATTTAGGCCACGCCATCCGCCGTTAGAAACCTGGGATGATGTAGATTTTTGTCATCGTTACCGCCTATCGAAGGAAGCAGTACTCTGCATTGTTACTGAAATTGGGAATGATCCTAAAACGCACACTCTCAGTTACATACATACATATACTCACGGCTATAAATCCCTTGATTTATCATCTTGCATTTCAGATACTTTGTATATGCTATCTTATACATCACTGGTCATTGTTCATTGCACAGGCAACAAATTGACCAATTGTTAAGTTTGACTATAGTTAAAAAAGATATCAAAAATGGATTTACGATTTAACTACTGGTTAGTCATTTAACTATAGTCAATGTAACAAATGGTTATATTTTTAACTACGGATCAAAAAACCGGCCCTAAGTACGAAAGACCCAGGTTCGAATCCCGGGTGGTCAAAGTCTTTTTACGATTTTTTTTTGCTTTTGTGTTAGGTTAGAATAATAGGATGCACTAATCCTTCTTTTTCACATTCAACTATGCGAATATGTATGAATAAAGATAATTGAAAGCATTTTGTATGAATATTGCGTTTCTTTCTGCATCGCGGTACGATTTCTTTTTTTCTTTGTTATAGATACTTCAGTTCATACTAAACTTTTATGACAGTTCGAAGACTGTTGGGTCAGCTAGTAACCAATATATAGTTATCATATCGATATGGAAAACCGTTTTTAGATATCGATATCAGTGGAATAGTTTTTGCTATCGTCAACTTAGATAAAAATAAAAGAAAGATGCGGCAACCTCTGCCCGCGCGTGGTCCTACTAAACTGAGTACAATGTACTTGGTTTGCTTCAGTCGAGTTTAGTCCGCTACGATACTTCAAGTCGACGAGCTGACATAATCTTTGACATCGAAATTAAAATTTTCATACAATTCGCGCTTAAAATGCCTGGCTGTGCCTTTATTCAGTGCACAAATTATTCAAGGCGTAAAAACAAATCACAGGGAATCACGTTTCATGCGTAAATACACCAAAAATATATTTACAAGCAAAATATTATTAATTTCGGCCATTTTATCCTTGAAATCTGACATGTTTAAGTGACAGAGACAGACTATACGAGCCCATCGCTCTATCTTTATCTTTGCGTCATGTCGTGTGTGTTCGTATCAGTTCGTATGGATGTAGTGCGGTGTTGTGATAAACCGATAAGGCCCATATTTAGTTGACAATTTGTACGCTCACGCCGCATCTTCTTCTTTTATTTTTATCTAAGATCGTCAATTGGTTAATTAGTTTTAATTTAAGTTTAGTAAAGTAAACGACCTTGAAACAAAAACGCATGCAATTACCGAGATATATTTTATCAGTTATCACGGCGATTTTCCTTCATGGTTAAAAAGGCTTAGGACAAGCAGAAAAGTTGTATGAATTTATTATTAATGCGAGTATGTGTATTTAGTAACGATAGTGTAACAAAAATGATACATGATTAGCTCAGGTAACTTTTCTGGCGCATTTAAAAATCGACATATTTACTACTATTTTAAAAACTTGCACACACTTAAAAACTATTGTCTCTTAAACACTATTTATTCACATGAATGTACATAGAACAAAAACCTTTTTTAACAATTTTGCACTATATGACAATGAAAATTGAAATAAACAAACTCAAACACACAAATAAATGACCCGTGCTATCAGGTAAAACGCGCGCCAAAACTAAACAACAAAATGTGTAAGTTAAAGTAATAAAATAACTAAAGATATTCTCTTCATTTCTTTCACAACGCAAACGTTTTATATAGTTAAAAAGAGATGGAGCGAATATCAAACGGATGCGGTTCGATGGTTATGGTTAGCGCTTCGTTTGTCCTATCGTTTTCTTTTACATATCGATGTTAGGTTTTTGTTGATAGCATAGTTTTGAAATATCGGATATGTACTTTATAGTTATCGATATTATATGATATGTAACTGATATCCGTTACGTTTTGATATATCGAACTCATGCCTAACAACAACTGCCAGTTAGTGAAACTACAGGTGTTTTTATCGTATATAACGGTTTTCGTCAAGTGTACAATTTATGTTTGGTTGATTACTATATTATTTTATTTTGTATTTTTTTATTTAGTTTTTATTTACAATTTATCATAAATATTGATCCTATGTGAAAATTTCGTAACTATGTGAATTTCAATAAATTGTTTTTGGTTATATATTTTATTTATTTTATAGATGTCTGAATTACCTTCAACAAGTGGTCTGGTCGTCCTCTCATCTCATTGTAGCAATGGAGGTGGAGAGGACGCCACATGGGACTCTCCGTGTGCGGAGCGATGGGAACCAACCTTTAAACGAAAGAACTGGCACCGGGCATATTCGTGTAGGTGTTATAAAATTACATATTCATTATTTGTCTTGTAAAATCCTCGTGCTATATTTTAATTTGTACTTTTTCAGATTTGGCAGCCAGACAATATAGAGGTTGGTTCCTACCAAGTCGGAACAAATGTTCAGCCCCGCTGTTTGTTCCCCGAGGAGGACCCAACACAAAATGTATGTTTTTTTGTATTATACGTATCTTGAAAATATAAGATGACCTACTCTCAGCACCTTCCTGGGTGGTAATGTAAAAATTATAATTTTAACTGTAATATTTAGCTTTTGCGGGCTCTTGATGAATGATATAATGCTGCTATTTAAAAATGTCTACATACATTTGCTTACAGCTTTAATCCCGAAAAATGGTAGCCAGAGCTGTGGGACCAAGAAATCCTCAGCCGCTTTTGGGAATTTAGAGGAGAAAATATAGTAAAAAAAGGATTTCAACCGCATCGCCCATTTATCTCCCCTTTATGCAATTTCCCTTTTCCTTAGTCGCTTCGTATGACACTTTACATACATTAACTCGCGCATGCTAATGCTCCATAAGCAGGCTGTTATTATTTGTTTTATTTTGGGGCTTACTTGCATGCTTGCTATAGGATGAAGATGACATGGAGGTGGAGCTGGCCGGGGAAGAATTTGCTGTCGACCAAGACAGTGAAAACGAGGAGGATCGCGTTACCGTCGAAGAACTTTTACAGCTTCGACGGGAAGAGGAGGAGGACGAAGATAACGCTGATCCTCCCGAGGGCATTGTCTGGTCGGCAGACTTCGATACGTTCACCGGCTCCTCCGAAACCTTTGCCGAACCGTCGGGTCCCAAAATTGCCAAAACGAATAAATAAAAACACTTAGTATACGCTATATTTTTATTATAATACAATACAATCATTTCGAAGGCCTCCTTTATTATCCTTGCTAGAATCCCTATATGCTTTGGTCCTACATCATTTTTAATAATAATCTCACTAAATAAACTCAGTTCGTAACTAAGTTTAATTAAAATTATATCGCCTGCATAATATCACAATCACATTTTTTTTTAGATAATTCATATGAGTGGATGAGTTCATCATTGAACCTTCAAACATGAAAACTACATAGTATTACGATTTTTCTATAATTTATTCTCACGTTTCTATAAATTAATGTTGATAATTCCGGTGGAGATTATCGGTTCAAATTTTCCACGATAAATCTTTCTTGCTTTAGAATATATTGAAATAAAAACTGACTAGTAATAAAATAATTAAAGTTTGCATACATTTGTAGGAAATCAACTTATTTTCACAGACATATAAATTATACACCAAGTGAAGTGAGTTAGTAGCTGACTAGCTTCTAGGTCCTAAAATTAATGGTTTGAATCCCGTTTAAGACCAAATTATATTTATTAAAGTAATTTAATTATATATGTCATTTATATTTCTGCCATTGTGCCTTACATTTCAAAGTTCGCATATGTATGCGATTTAATATTAGCACAACTTCAGATTATTACATTATACAACATATTTTTATTTTAATATATTATTAGCTAATTATATAATACAATAAATTAGATTTTAATAAATATATGTTGTAAAAATTAAATATGGTGTTTCATAATTGCACAAATAAAAAATACTTTTGAACATTTCTGGGGACGTACACACTTTAAGCTTAACTCTGTTTTAAGAACATATAATTTTAGAGTATTTATTTCAGTAAGGTAACTTAAGCGCTAACCATTTTCAAATAAATGTTGTATATTTTTAAGATGACATCATTTGTAAAGAAATGTATATATACACAAACAAATGCCAAAACTTGTCCAAAACATTATAGAGACCCATTCCTCAAAGCATATACTACTAACAAGGTTAAATTCTTTAGTGTACACAATATTTGAATGACACGTTGGGGATTCAATTATTTAAATTATTACCACTCAACCTCAACCATTCAAGATATTGGATTGAATCAGGCGTTACTTTGCGGAAATCCATAGCAATACTAATATTAATAAATTTCTTCGCTTAATTCCGCTAAATAATACCTGCAGTCTTCATGCAACATGCACTGTGCACCGCCCGCCCTTCCACTTACAAGAAATCGAAAAGCAGACAATGCACCACACACACACCCGCAAGCGAAAACCACAGGCAACCACAAACATGCGACGCGTTTCGACTCAACACGAGTCATTGACGAGCAGTTAGTAGACAGTTCGGCAGCGGACCAACTATATCGTCCAAACATATCTATTTAAATCGGACACTGAGTGAAAGTATAGATAAAGATAAGAAAAACATTTATTCATTGCTACACACTTAACAATATAACTAAAAACATTAAAAACGAAACTAAATAAAAATTATAAAAAGATATAGAAGCTCAATATGTTACCATTTTACCTTACAAGCACAATACGTCCATAACATCAGTGTGTGAGAGAATATGTCGCAGCATATGCTGGTAATATCAATAAGACATAAGAAATCTATCGATTCACAGAAAATGTGACATACTGGCTGTCATATGCTGTATGCTAAGTACAGATCTATAATAAATTTGCTGCACCACATACTTCACTTTTTGTTATACATTACAAGTGGATAAAATATTACTAACCATATTAATATAATTTAATACATTAAATTCTAATGGAAATCTCTTCTACAAGAAAAATATCACAGCTACATTAAAATTATTATTTAAGTTAAAATAATGAGATCACAAAAAATTACCTATGTGTTGAATACCCTAGGGCCTAGCTAGGCCCACTTACAAACTAAAGGTAGACATTTGCTCACAGTTGATAAGACCACTTTCATAATACCTATTTACTACTTATGTTTAAAGATTCTCTGTAAATTCATACGTATTGGAATATTACTAATTTATCTATTTATAAGACCGCAATTTGCGATTCTGGTTAAGAATATTATTTCTGTAACATGTTTGAATTGTGAAGTGCAATAAAGAATGTTCTATTCTATTTTGTATCTACTGTGATATGTTGAGCTAGTTTAAGAAAGTAACTGATCAAATTTGAAAGACTAGTATTTCAATTTTAATACTACTTTGGTTTGGTACTCATTACTATATAGTTACACATTTTCTGGCCTTTGACCAATAAGTGCAGATTTCAAAACTAGTAAAATACCTATAATAAAAATTGTGCTAATTTTGGCTATGCCTCCTTAGATTAAGACTAGAATTTTCATTAAACATTATTTATGATCAGAATGTTTTTAACTTGCCGTATATATAATTAAGGCTGGCTCAAGGACTTCAGTAAGTTAAGTAATCTCTTTTGAATAGCCACAGAGGTTGAAGCTCTAGGAGTTCCAGTCTCACTGGCTGGATTTGCACACAGTTCTAATAACTGCACTAATGCATTAGGAGTGTGTGGTCCTAACAGTAATCCTGGCACTATCAAGTGACCAGGCACAACCCAGCCAAGAAATATTTTCTCACACACTATCTGAATATTATTATTGGCCACACCATGCTGACATTTTAGTGTTACCAGATTACAAAATGTACGACAATCCAAAAAATCACAGTCTTTGTGGTCGGCACATGGTGAACCATCTCCAGTTATTTTATTGATTACAGTATAAGGATGTACTGCATGAATGTCCAAATATTTCACCTTTTTCAAATCATCAGTAAGACCAAAATGGCTCAATTTGACATCACAGATGTATAAAGGCTCTGGCATATCGTTTTCCAAGACTTGCAAGAATTCTAAAATTTTTACACCAATTATAACTCTTTTCTTCCATTCTTCCTGAGAATCGTACAAAGTAATAAGATGTCCATATCTAGATATAGATCTCATTTTCTGTACTGCATAAAAAGATCCACATGATCCAATAAGCTTGGGAAATACATCATAGGCTTCATATAACTTTAGACCTAAATATTCATTATCTTGCATAAGTGGCCACATATTTAACAGTAAGAGCTGCTCTTGAACAAAATTGGTTGGATATCTAAAATTAAATACTTTAGTTATGTCCATGCTATTGATATTATACTTGAGTTTAATATTTGTTTTGATCATTGAGATGAAGTCTTCTTTCATCAGAGTTTTCTTATCATTTACACCCATCAACTCATAATCTGTTATATCTTTGGATGGCTTCAAATATTTTAATATAACACTGGCATTTTGCAAGTTCCCAGCAAACACTGAATGTCCACTACTATACATGCTATGACAAGACAAAGATGATTGCAATGTAGAGCCTTTTTCACACAATGCAGGGCACAATGTTCCAACTGACAATCCTTGACCATAGTTCTTGCACTGAAAATATATAATAATAAATTCAATAAATCAATAATCAATAAATTTTATTAAGCATAAAGTTTACAATGGTACATCGGACTCCCCTTTTAAGTTATAAAACCTGTGTTAGGGGAATGTCAAATTAATAGAGACAAAGTATTCTGCCTTTCTTAAAAGAGGGTTTGGATCAAAAGTCCTGATCAACCTTCTACATGGATAGCAGTGGAATATGTACGTAATTCTATGATATAAATACCATTACATCTGGAATTTATACATGTCATTGGCATTGTCTGAAAACCAGCACAATCACCATAACACGCCATCCTTGTTAATAAAAACAAATCATATCGAAGATTATAAATAGTTTTGAATTATTTTACTGTGCATGATCACATAGCCCAAAATTACATAAAAAGCCCCAATACCCTTAGTCTCCTATTAAAACATCCATGAAAAGAAATGGGATAGTGATAACCTAAGCCAACACTATACAGCTGATATTTTACTATGACATGATACATTCTGTAAAAGCTTAATTTATATAATGTATAAAAATTTTCATCATTAATTATTTTTCATAGTAGATAGTATTTGGACAATAAAAATACTATAAAAGCTTGCTATATAAGAACTTTATTGAGGAAAGCAGTAATATGTCATCAGTAAAAAGTTTAAACCAATTTACATACGGGATAAATATCTGTTTTGTGGCTTTTAATACAAATGTCATTGGACATTGTACATTGGACGTTTCAGTTTTTCAATATACCAAAAATTTATCTAAAACTATATAGTTTTAAGACACTTACCGCCTCTTGAATTTTATCTTTCAACAATGTATCAGAACATGTTTGGTGCCATCTTGATAATAATAGAAGAATAAATAAGCACAGCCCACACACTAAGAAGATAAAGCCTCTTCTTTTTAATTTTGTGAATATATTTGCAGCTGACCACACAAATAATAGATTGAACTTTTTCATTCTGATTTCAATATAAGTTCATCTCAGCAATTGTATCTGTAAAACCATAATAAATCATGATGAAGTGGGTTTTGACTTTATATTACTATTATAACATAACATAAACGTTCATGCCGAATATCCCGAAGGGGTTGGCAGAGGTACAAATACTTATGAACATCACGTGACTTTGTCACCTGGTGTTCAGAGTACCCACGTTTTGCATGGACAGTGTACTCACGTGATAGGGGGCAAGCCTATCGCTGTTTTTTGTACGAATACACTGTCACATGACTAAGTACAACTCAGCCATGTGGGTTTCCTCACAATGTTTTCCCTCACTGTTAACAACCAGGATAAATTAAGCACACATATGTCTTTATAAAAGACAAATTGGTGTAGGCCCGACTCAGGATTTGAACACTAGTCGTTTGCACGATAACCAAGTGTTCTACCCACTGGGATATTACTATTATATTATTATTAATGAGGGTTTTTTATTACCTATTGATTTAGCTATTCCTCTCAGTTCTGATTATGGTGATTTGGTTACAAACCACAAAACCTAGTGCCACTTGGCAGACTATCAACTACCAGCATTATGGATTTACATGTCCCCCGAAATCATTACTTCTTTTAATTTGGAGATTAATTGTGCAATATTTAAACTAAATGTTCTGACCGGTACAGTCTTACAGTGGGACCACTGTGACAGATCAAAGGCAAGTAATGTAAATATTGCTAGGATATAATAAGAAAAATGTACTCAATTGAATTATTAATTCAGTAGCTTGAAAGAAGGAACATATTGATAAGAAAATATTATTACCTGTTTTTTTTTCACACATTAACACTCGGTATTGGAGATTCCTTCTAATAATTTCTTCAATTCAAATCATTTTTTCGTGATAGCAATTGCAACTTTTAAAGATATATTTTAGCTTCTATATTTTGGTGGAGGAATATTTATTTGTTGACCGCACCATGGCGACGTTATTAACATTGTGAAAGTCTTATTCAAGAAGAAAATCTCTGTCATCCTATAATAGTAGTCGAAACAATTATTAGATTTAGATTCCATAAAAATAAAAATGAATAAACAAAATGAAATTCGTAGGTTAAGGTTAGCAACTTTAGTTTATGGATTTCTTGCAACTGGACAGGCTAAAGTTGCAGCTATACAGCCTAATCGGTAAGCCAAATGAGAATCCGGTCTCATATATCGGATATACACCTACAACTCAGTATATATAATTATTACGACGTGATAGCTCAATGAGTAGAATACCGGTAATCGTGCAAACGACTAGTGTTCAAATCCCGGGTCGGGCCTATACCAATTTGTCTTTTCTAAAGACATATGTGTGGTTAATTTATCACGGTTGTTAACGGTTATGGAAAACATCGTGAGGAAACCCACATGGCTGAGATGTACTTTGTCATGTGACACTGTATTCGTACAAAACGGCGATATGACTGCCCTGCATCACCTGAGTACACTGTCCATGCAAAACGTGGGTATTCTGAACACCAGGTGACAAAGTCAGAAGTATTATGAATGTTCAGAAGTATTAGTACCTCTGCCAACCTCTTCGGGGATATTCAGCGTTAACGTTTATGTTAATGTTATGTATATAATTATTAGTAGCTGTGTAGTGTCGGCTTAGAATAGCACTACCCCATTTCATCAGGTGGGTGTACGTAAGAGGCGACTCATGGTATTGGGGCTTTTAAGGTAACTTTGGGTGATGGATGCAGTTGAAGACTTTACTTTACCATCTTTTTCCCCACTCAACTTTCAAAAAGTGGCAGAGGAATATCTAATTCCTTAGCTCTAGCTACCCCTTCTAGGGATTTATAGCCGTAGCTGCATACAATAGCCTTCCCCCAAAGATCTCCTACAGTACTGGTCCTGCACTGCCTCGGTTACCCAAGTTCTTCGATCACGTAGTGAAACTCCTAACATAGCACTCTCGACTGCCTTTTGAGTGACTTCTTATGAAGTCCATTATGAAAAGTTATGCCTTTGTCAATATGCATTGCCAGTTATCTCCCCGTCTCCTTACATTAGTCAAAGTCCTTTTTGAGGAGTGCAAATAAGTATTTTGAGAAAAGAGGTGAACTTTCCAGCACACTCATGATCATGAACCCACCCGTGCACCCTCGAAATTCATTGCCACGAACAGCATCTACTCAATTCACTAACTCCTGCTTTGGCAAAAGTGGTTGGTTGCGGAGAAATACCCTAGTCCCTAACCCATCCAGTGCCCCCTATTTATCTAAGTACACATTTGCATTAAAATTTAATCTATACATTTATTTATTAAAACATAATATACAAGAAGATAAATCCAGCAGAGTAAACTAGCACCGATCAACGCAAAAACCCAGAAACTATCCCCAAGTAACAGAATTGTTTATTCCAAGGCTCTGGCTATCTTCTATTATTATTTATAACCGTGGATAGAGAGGTTTGCCAGGATCGTACAAATTGGCGATCGATTGCCTCTGCCTACCCCAATGGGAACTGATGGTGTGAGTATACATATTTTTTTTTGTATAGTGCGTAAATAATAAATAAATTTATATTTATTAAAATGTAGGTGTGTTTTGCCAGTATAAAATAGCACTACTAGCAGCACTACTATTCAGTCGTAAATGTAGGAGCAGCTTACTTAGATCTTGTATGTATTATATGATTGTATCCTTTCACATTTGACCCTTGCGGCTATACAACTACAAATATTGACAAGGAGTCGATATTTTAATAACATATTCTAAATCTACTTTTGAAAACACAATCTGATGATGAAAACATTAATCTCATATTCAAATACTTCATACGGGAATAAGTGCAATGTTATAATAATTATTATAAAAAAGCCTTATATTCAAAGAAAGTAACAATAGTAACTAAACGTAAGAGGTGACTAGGGGATTTTTAAGAGCGGGCGATGTGGTTGGAGACCCATCACCAAGAAGGTCTTATTATGATGTTCAAAATTTTAAGTACCGCTGACACCGCTTTGGGTATATACGTCGTTGATGTTTGAGTTTAAGTAAATGTATTTATGCATGTCATGCATAAATACAAAAACGAAAATAATAATTAAAGTAGGTAAGGTTCTGTAGTGACAAAAAACTGTATACTCGCTTTTAAATAATTTTAAAAGTTAAGTAGTTATTTCTTATACTGTAAACACTATTTTTAAATACTTCGTCTATTTTTATTAACAATGTCTTTTTATTTTTCGTACTTATATGTAAACTCGATTACGGGATGCACTTCCCCTTGGCTTACCGCTTTTTGAGACTAAGATTTATATGGATATTAAAGAAAGCTCACCAAGCTATTCGTCCCTTATTATACAAAGCATATGAGAACCGAAGAAAACAATAACAGTAATAAATAATTTAAGCTGTGTAGTGTCTTTTTAGAATAGCACTACCCCGTTACTTCCTGTGAGTGTACATAAGAGACGACGAAGGGTATAGGAGATTTTTGATCGATTTTGAACGATGCAATTGGAGACCCATTAAATATTTATTTTACCTTCATTTCACCATCCTTTATTTTAATTTAACCTATCAACCTTTATTTTACTATATGTTCCCCACTTAACTTCCAAAAGTGGCTGAGGAATTTCTAATTCCTTAGCTCTGACTACCCCTTCAAGAGATTTATAGCCGTGAATAAATGTATGTATGTTAGCTGTCAAATAAGGAGTTCCATTCTATGTGAATATCTAGTTAATTTGCTCGCAGAATTTAGATGTTAAATATATATTTTATTTATTGAAACATGTGAAATGTCCAGTTTGCGTGTAGCAGACGCTTACATGTCATGGAACGATGGCCACATTCAATAAAGTAGCTATAAGTACGAGTAGATAGCACAATAGAGGTATCAGGTTATTCTACAGACCAGCGAATCATCACACTGTCTTTATTGTACTTTAATCCGTTTTACTCTTCATTCACTATCTACAAATCAAATAAATATTGATGCTTAGCTGTGCAGTGTCGGCTGAGAATAGCACTACCCCGTTTCTTCCAGTGGGTGTAACTAAGAGACGACTAAGGGTATAGGGGTATTTTAATGGATTTTTGGGCGATGTGGTTGGAGACCCATCACCAACAACCTTAATTTTACCATCTTTCCCCACTTTACCTTACAAAAGTGGCTGAGTAATTTCTAATTCCTTAGCTCTGGCTACCCCTTCTAGGGATTTATAGCCGTGAGTATATATACGAATGTGATGCTTACACTGGTTTGTAGCATGTATTCTGTTGGCATAGAAGAACACAGCACTATCCTCTTACCGTGGATGTAGCCAGCTTCTGGGTCAGGAGGTCGCGGGTTCAAATTCCGAGGACATTTGTGTGATGAACATGAATGGTGTTTATCAGTCTCAGATGTGTATTATACAACTTTAATTAATATAATTGAGTAAGTATCCCATACCACAAGTCATTCAGTTGTAATTACTTTGGGGCTTACTCGATATTGTATAGAATTGAGACCACGGGTGTTAGCTATGGCTGCTGTGTTTACTTACGGTTACATTCTTTATATCGAAACTGTATGATTACACTGCATTCAGTTTGGTTAGGTCCAAACGTTTTGAAATTATTCCTATGTATGATAGTGAAGGTTAAGTGTAGTATAAGATGATTACATAGATATACGCTCTACCATTAAAAGTTTAAAAATATTTAATGAAAAATAAAACTGAAGTGTAGGTTTAGAATAGCAATTTTACCGTTCTAGTAGTTGTTCAAACCACTAAGGGATTAATGGTGGCTGTTTAAGTGATTGTTAGACGTTGCGGTTATATTTTCCCCCTAGCTTGAAAGTGGTAGAGAAATTTTCATTGTTAAGCTCTGAATACCCAATTTGGGGACATAGGCGTGAGTATACGCATATAAGTAAAGGCACTAAACACACGATGGCCCACAGATCGAAAGCGAATTCAGTAACGTTGAGAGCCAGCTGTCTACTAACGTATTTATTTATAGTCACAATTTTATTGTATTATAATGGAATGGACTAGGTACTATTATTTTTAGTGTGTAGTAGTAGTATAATTCATTAACCTATATATATCCAGCTCGTAGGTAATCGTGTTTTACCTTTTAGGAAAAAATCAGATAGGGTAAATTCACGTTCTTTGGACAAATTAAAAATATATCTCTTATTTTACAATATTTCTCCACTTATCTTACAAAAGTTGCTGAGGTATTATTTATTTTGAAGCTCTGGCTTTTGCATTTCCAGATAAAACTCTAGTATATAAGTACGTACATAGATATACTCACGGCCATGAATCCCAAACAGGAGTAACCAGAGCTTCAGATAGCCAAGTAGAAGAGAAAATTTACAGTCCTAGTTAGGGAGGGTCTGCCTGACATTGGCAAGGCTGGTACAGTACCAGTAAATTTTCAGTTTTCATTACTTGATTAATAATTTCATTTCAATTTTATTATTTGAAATCATAGAAAGTTAGCTTATTATAAACAATTAAGTTTCGACTAGTTTTCATATAATAAATTAAAATAAAAAAATGCTTCTTAATAATTTATTCATGTAAATTTGCATGTATATTGATTACAAACAATTGTGTAAACCCGGATTTATGATCGCTAATATTAAACTGGGGCTAGTTGAAACAACTGGTTCCATACACCATGCATTAAATCCAGCAATAACTGAGTATGAATTTAGATGACAATTATTATTACAAAAGGCAGTCTCGGAAGTGGTTTTACAAATACTGTCTTATTTTAATATTTTTACAATGATGGTGATAGAACACAATCTAATAAGTTTGCAAACTACAGTATTAGTTCATGTGACAAACTCCCCTCATCAGGTGCCCTTTTGAAGTGCTGCACTATACTTTCTAAGTTAAAAGGTGTGACCAACTATTGTCCACAAGTCATTACATCACAATTTTTCCTAACGCTATGTCTGTACAGGTTTCAGGAAATTTGGGAATCTATGTTAATAATTTTGATACATGAGGCACTACTAAATAGCCTGTGGAGTGACTATGTACACAATAAAACATGTATTTTTAGCCCACATTAAAACTGTTAAGCATCCTAGGGTATTACTAACTTGGTGTTTTTGTATTATTTATATGACTTAAAATAAGTCAACAGTCAATTCACTGAAGTAGTCAAGTTAACAAACTAAAAATACAAATAAATAAACTTTGATCATCACATAAACACAGAAATAAATGATACATCATTGGAACTAAAAATTTTATCAATTGTTTAAATGAGGATTCGAGAGAGCAATATTAACTATTCATTAGGCTGTTCATCAGCTTTCGAAGGTTGGAGCCAGGGATGCTGGAGGCACTCAAAAGCTGTAGCTCGTCGGTTGGGATCAAAATCTAACATTGGCTTAAGAAAATCAGCAAATTCTTCAGCATCCTTTTTTTTCCATTCATATTTTTCAGTGAGAACAGAAACTAGACCCCAAGGTTTAAGCCCAGTTATATTTTTTAATTCACCTTTCTTATTAAAGAATACCTTTGAGTATTTTCCAGAAGCAGCTATGCGTTTCGGAATATCACCTAGGAGCTCAATAATATGCGCTAAATGGTCCTCATCACGGCTATATCCATCTCCAGAATGGGGTTCAAATAAATAGTCGCCAGTTGCTAATTCAAAAGCCATACAGGCAGTGCTCCATATGTCTGCAGATGTACCATAGCCCGCACTGAGAAGGACTTCTAGTGAACGATACTGCCGTGTTTGGATATCTTCAGTGAAATGACGATGCACCCAACAAGCATTACCTAAATCAGCAATCTTCACTTCTAGATCACAAACATCAAATGCAGGATCTTGAGTTTTTTCTAATGATTTGCTCTTAGGTTGGGAATTGAAGGATGGAGGACTGTCGAGTTCACCCTCGGACATTGGGGTGCCAGCATCATCTCCACAGCCTTGCTGCTGCCGATGATTAAGAGTGGTATCATTGTCCAATGTTTCATCTTCTGCTCTTTGCATGTCAGAACATCCATTGAAATTAGATTCATTTTCTGTATGAGATTTTTCAACAACACTTGATTCATCATCTATTGTTCGGGATGAGTCTTCATTTTCTGCAAGTATGTTTTCTGAATTGTCATTGGTTTTTTTCTTTTCCTCTATTTCTTCTATCTGTTCCATCTGCTTTTTCAATAACATTGACTGCCTTTTAGCTTTCTTTTTCAACTTTTTTTTCTTATTTTTACTCATATTGGAATTAACAACTTGCTCTTGAAATTCCTTGGGGGCAGTGCTAATAAGGGAATGGGGCAATCTAAGGCCCAAGGAATGTAATTCAGTAGCCTCTGCAGCTAATTTTCGTATATACTGCTCATCAACACATACAAGAACATTTTCTGGTTTTATATCTGTGTGAATTATTTTGCATTTAGTGTGTAAATAATCCAGACCTTCTAATACTTGACGAATAATTGTTTTAACATTAGCTGCTGGTATACCTCTGTAGTTGGACTTGAGAATAAGTTTTAACAAATGATGTCCAAGAACTTCAAATACCATGCAAACATGGGTACCATTGACCCCTGAAATTTTGAAATCATTTAGTAATTGAACAGTTTTATTACGCTTGGGGTCAGTAGGATCACTGTCACGCACTGCTTTCAATATTTTTATCTCGTCTAAGGCGGTTTCGGTAAAATGGGGTGCAGATTTGACAACTTTTAAAGCTACAAATCTTTTATCGTCAAGATCCCAACAGAGCCAAACCGTTGAAAAGTGGCCCCATCCTAATTTACGAGTGACGTGGTATCGGTTCTGGAACAAATCTCCAATTTTAACCGGATGGTAGCCACCCTTGCAATAATCTGCACTATCCTCCTGCTCCTCATCGTCACTACTATCGTACTGCTTATCTTCATCTTCTTCTATCGTTTCATTGGAAGAACTATGTGTAGGCTCGAATCTAGTCTGATTTTGGTTTCGCTGACCCTTCCCTTGTCCTGAACCATGCTCATCTTCGCGATTTTTCTTCTTACCCAGTTTATGTCGCTTTTTCTTGGCCTGAATGGCGAGTACTCTTCTGTTAACGTCTGATTTAGAACTCATTTAGCGAAATAACTCTTTAATTATTGTTATCCTAAAATTGTCTGCTCATTTCAACCTTTTTATTATTTGGAAGGAAGGTATGGCGGCCGGTCATTAGATATCGCGAACTAAATATCACAGAGTAGCTAAATTAAATAACTACTAATTCGGTCACTCAATTCATTCAGCACTTAGAATATTACTATTCTTGGCTATATTTATTCTTGTACAATGTACATTTTCCCACCATTTTCCACATTTTGAACGAGCAACTTTTGTTTCCGCAACTATTTTGTTTTGTCTCTTTCATCAAGCCTATGGGTTAGAATGAAGGTGCGCACCGCACATGTAGCGACGCGACTTCCAGGAGACTTAATTGTCCGCGGATTCGGAGACAAGCCCTCTTTCTTTCTTCTTTCTTTCTTCTTTCTTTCTTTCAATGTTTAGAGGTGTCAACCGTCGTCGTCGTCGCAGCTGACTCACGCACGTTTCAAAATGCCGTTTGTAGAAGAAGATACTGCTAATAATAGACTGATTGAAGAAGTGGAACGGAGACCATTGTTGTACAATAAAAACTTAATAACTAAACATCATAATATTATTATGTTTCTCACCCCGCAACACACGCTAGCAACACTTTCTTTTTATTCCCAACATTTAGTTAAGCGTTGTTTATAATTTTCAAAATTATTGTGTTATAAATTCAAATCTCTTTTCAACCGACTTCAAAAAAAGGAGTGTTCTCAATTCGGTATGCAAAGTTTTTTTTTGGTATTTATTAAATATTTTTATTCGGTAGCAAATACGAAAATAAAAAACTGATTTGAATATTTTTCATTTAAAACGAGTAATTGCAAAGTTATGATTTTTTAAAGATTGTTCAACTTTTGTACTTAATGACGTCATCGATTGAAAATATCACGTAGCGACATGCAAATAAATCGAAATGTTTAGTAAAAATGTTGCTAATTGCAAAATATTTCACGAATTTGTGATCCCAAATGAAATTATTACGATATTATACTAAACAAACCTATGATTTTCGATGTTTTATAAATAAACTGCAAGAACGAATGTCTTTGACATAACGCTGAAGGTCAAATACTGTTACAGTTTTTTGCTAAAATAACGGTCATCTTAGCTCTGTTTGATTTAATTTCAAGAAAATATGTTTTAAAAACATAATATCTCGAAATGGTTTCGTAATCAGCACCACTTTTGTAAAACTTTGCATACCGAATTCGACCCGTATATTTTTATTATTTTATATTTAATTATTCAGTAAAATTTAATGCATGTTTTTTTACGATCTCAAAATAAAAGCTCTTAATTGGCCTAAGTTAAATTTATGTATTACCTCATTCATGTGAATTATATTTGTGCTATGAGCTTATTTTTGAACATAAATAAATAAAACATGCATCGAGCTTTCGACACTCATTCTAAAAAAAAAGAAAAGAAACATATTTATTCATTGCTACACATTAAATAACGAAACACTTTTTTTGGTTATTCTCTCTATTTCATGAATATTGTATGAAATTTTCCTATTGCCAGCCTATCACTCCATAATATAATATAATGGCTGCACCCAATATTGCCTTTTTTGCTGCTGTCTTCGGGTTCTAATGACAAATGCACAAATGCCCGTCTCTTCGAAATCCATGCTAATGACTGCATTATTTTTTTAATAAAAAGTTGTGTTGCTGTCGACCTCGTATGCGCTTCTTTCAAATCGCGACGAGGAGACGGCGACGAAGACAAATAAATTGCCGCGTGCAACTAAGTTGCTCGTGTGCGCTGGGTCTAAAGCTTTATTTACACCCGTTGTTACGTATCCGAGTAGACAGATATAGAACACATGGTTCAAGTCCAAAAATTAAGTCGTTATCAAAGTCTACGAATACTGACAATTAAATATTTTTTGAGCCTTGAAGAGTGTTAAAAGATAATGTTTGGAAGTAATAATTCGAAGGTTATTTACAAATACTCTTCCAATGTTTGAAATATAGGTAAAAAAGGGATATGTTGGTAATAGTGACGTAAATGCATTTCACCTCATTTACAACTGGAAATATTGTAGGATTTTTCCGGATCCGGACAATCTGATCACCCTCTAGCTCAAGACCTCAGAGGCCCTTGACGAACTAATAACATACGACTGAAACACCTTTTTTTTCAAATAGATTGTTTGATGCTCCCGTGAAGACTGTGAGGACGAGGTTTCATTGTGACTATATGTATGCCGGGCAGCTGAGGGCCGCCCTGTCGGAGTGAAGGTGTACTTACCTAGGCTATATCGGATAGAGAGGAGAAAGGAGTCCTAACAAGGTCACCAATTGGCCTAGACCTCGCTTTTATAACATACCCTTTTTATATTATAAATCGATAAAGAACATCATACTTAAAAACTTTGCCCATGGAATGCCTATCTAAAATATTGTAATTTTCAAAAAAAAATGATAATTAAAAATTGTCGTACCTAGTTCAAACTGAGAATGTATAGAACTAGATTTTTTGCTTCAGTGAAAATAAGAAATAAAAAAAAACATTTGATCTATGGTGTAAACAAAAACATAACCTATTTCGGTATTTTCCAGTTCAATCGCTCGCTTACCGGTTAATTTTCATGATATTATTTTTCAACGACGATCAATACAACTGGAAAATACCGAAAGAAGTTATATTTTTGTTTACAGAGCGAAAAGCATAGATCAATTGTTTTTTATTGTTTCTTATTTTCACTGAAGCAACGATTCTCATTCTATACATTCTCAGTTTGAACTAGGTACGAAAATTTTTAATTATTATATTTTTTTGAAAATTACCATATTTTAGATAGGCATTCCATGGGCAAAGTTGTTTAGTTTGATGTCCTTTATCGATTTATAATATAAAAAGGGTATGTTATAAAAGCGAGGTCTAGGCCAATTGGCCTAGACCTCGCTTTTTTAACATACCCTTTTTATATTATAAATCGATAAAGGACATCAAACTAAACAACTTTGCCTATGGAATGCCTATCTAAAATATGGTAATTTTCAAAATAAAATAATAATTAAAAATTGTCGTACCTAGTTCAAACTGAGAATGTATAGAATGAGATTCCTTGCTTCAGTGAAAATAAGAAATAAATAAAAACATTTGATCTATGCTTTTCGCTCTGTAAACAAAAATATTACTTCTTTCGGTATTTTCCAGTTGTATTGATCGTCGTTGAAAAATAATATCATGAAAATAAACCGGTAAGCGAGCGATTGAACTGGAAAATATCGAAAGAGGTTATGTTTTTGTTTACACCATAGATCAAATGTTTTTTTTTATTTCTTATTTTCACTGAAGCAAAGAATCTAGTTCTATACATTCTCAGTTTGAACTAGGTACGACAATTTTTTATTATCATTTTTTTTTGAAAATTACAATATTTTAGATAGGCATTCCATGGGCAAAGTTTTTAAGTATGATGTCCTTTATCGATTTATAATATAAAAAGGGTATGTTATAAAAGCGAGGTCTAGGCCAATTAGGAGGTTTATGTCATACAGTGCGCTCTCGCGATTTCAGGAGAGCTATGCTAGTAACAGGTAAGGAGGTTCTAATTTAGGAATTTAGGACTCTCTGGCGGCAAGGTTGGTGTCTGTACGGTATGTTCTTTGTCCGTGAGTGGCGTGTGCGAATGCAACACTACCATACGAGCTAGAGGACTCACCGTCCCCATAATTTGTACACTGTACAGTGTAACTTGGTGTCGTAGTAATAACTTACTACGAGGTAAAAAAACACCAATATTTACATAGGTACATGTAAATACTCACGGCTATGAAGTCCCAAAAAAGGATAGTCAGAGCTTCAGAATAAAAAAATCTTCATAAATTTTTAATTTTCAGGATGTTTCGGAAATTCTGCGACCATTATGGGTGCTTTTGAGTTGCGCTCCAATGGGATTCTACTTTAAATTTTATTTTAAGTGACCAGGCAATTTGCTTATTTATTTAGTTTAGGGACTTTTGCTATACTATACTATACATAATGAGTAGATTTAGTTGTCACTCCTTGTAATATAATGTGCCCTTATATTCGTTTTGTATAAATTTTTTTAGTTAACTAATAACACTACCCCATTTCTACCCGTGGGTGATCGTAAGAGCCGACTTAGGGTGTAGGGGCTTTATAAGTGATTTTTGGGCGATGTGGTTGGAGACCCGTCACCAAAAACATTTATTATTACCATCTTTTCACCAATCAACTTCCAAAAGTGGCTGAGGAATTTCTCATTCCAAAGCTCTGGCTACCCCATTAAGGGATTTATAGCCGTGAGTGATATATGTAAGTATGTATGTATTTTAGTTAAATTCAATATAAATACTCAAAGAACCTGAGAAGGGCAAAACCTAGTAAGTGAGATGTATAAAAAAGTCAGCCAATATCAAATAAAATAAACGGGCAAATTCCAAATTCTTTATTAATTAACATAAATCTAGAAAACACAGCATAGTCACCTAAATATTAAATTATGTCTTGGGAAAATTAGCAATTAGCACTTTTGTCTACACATAAATTGATCATACAATTCTTTACTTATTAAACAAGTAACAATACCATACATAGTAATGAAATAATCAAATCTTAAAAAACTAACCTCAATATTTGTTGCCGTATAAGGTAAGTAAATGAAAAAGTTACATAATAATCCAGTTTTGTTTTAGGTAAATTCATCATGCCCATTAAGAGTGTGTATTATGAAATTACATAAATATAGACAATTACTTCGTAACAAACAAATATTTATATTCCCTACCGCATTACTAATTCTAGAATGTGGCTTCGAACATTGGAATGACCTAGTCGTACGAAGAAGAACCACCATACTACGAGTACACTATACTCTGCACCAGTGATGTACATACGAGTATCTTATTTGTAACATAACTGAACAATTATCTTTACCAAAAATTACATAATTCAGTATATAAAGTTTTAAATTAAGCGATGCTAATTATAAAACCATTTCGAGATACTATGTTTTCTAACAATATTTTCTTGACTAATAAATAAAGGATAAATAAAGGAAAGCAAAATTCGACACCAGCGGGGTCCGAACCCGCGACCCCGGGTATACGCACCCGAGTAGTGTTTGCGTTCCCTACCTCCTACTAATCCTAATTTTTCTTTCCTTTATTCATCTTTTATTTATTAGTAATAATCCCCACATGAGGTTTTCATGTCAAAAAAATTAAAACTATTTTCTTGAAATTAAAGCAAATAATGCTTTTTTGATGACCTTTGTTTTACCAAAATGTACTGTATTTACTGTTTGACCTTCAATCTTTCAGAGACAATATGTTTTTGCAGTTTATTAATAAATCATCTGAAAGCATGTTTTGGTGATCGATGACTTCAATGAGAGTGAAGATGAACAATATTTAAAAAAACCGTAGCTTTAAAATTTGCTATTTTAAATGAAAAATATTCAAATCAGTCTTTTAATTTTGTGTTTGCTATTGAATTAAAATCTTTTGAAAATACCGAAAAAAACTTCGAATTGGTCTACTGTACCTAGTTGTATAAAATCTCCCTAGTACGTAGTCCCTAGTTAGTTACTTAAAAAACAAATTAAATAAACAAATCTGTATATCGTTGTCACAATTGGAAATAGTGATATTCATTAGTAAATGACTGTTACAACTGAACTGAGAAACGATATTAAATAAAAACATTATGAAGTTAAAACCAATGTAACTTAAGATAATAATATATTAATTTATAGCTTTTTGCCCGCGACTACGTCCGCGTGGACTACATTTTTTGCATCCAGTTTACATCCAAAATACCATAACACTATCTAACTACACTAACTTCTGTTTTTTTGTATTTATATTCCCGTGGGCGGTGTAATAGATATAAAGAACATTGAGACTTTTTAAGTGATTATTGGGCGATGCAGTTGGACGGTTGGACGGACCCCATTCAACATCCAAAAGTGGATAAAGAATTACTATCTCTGGAGTTGTGGCTACCCTTTTTTGGGATTTATAGCCGTTAGTATATTCTCATGATTGATTGATGGATGAATTTCATACATTCCTTTTTGTAGTTGTTATATCAGTCAATCGCATCAAGATTCAAATTTCTAGATACATTGTATTTATAGAACAAAAATCTGTATAATATATTTCAATCTCTTAGGGGATGAGTTCCAAAAAACCTTTTTAATTGTTCATAAGAAACATGAAACACACCATTTTGTAACCAAGTTTCTATGTTCAAAAATGAAAATATCTTGAGTAAGTATGGATAGCAGTTTGGCGACCCGGTGCTGCCCCCTACACTGACTGTTGGTGATGTGTGAGAGATTGCAATCATCGGTCAACAGATGGCGTTACTGAATTAACATTGAGATATTTACTATTATTTACAAACTATGCATTCTGAGGCTTGAACAGAATATTAATTTATGCGTAAGTAAAACATAATATATCTATGAGAATATTAGTTAAAAATAGTTAAAAAAACAAAAGTTATAAACATATTCTCAAACCTACCAAATGAATACGCAAAATTCATACAATATGCTTTCAATTATCTTTATTCATACATATTCGCATAGTTGAATGTGAAAAAGAAGGATTAGTGCATCCTATTATTCTAACCTAACACAAAAGCAAAAAAATCTCAAAAAGACTTTAATCACCCGGGATTCGAACCTGGGTTATCCGTAAGTTTAGTTATAACCAATCGGTATACAGCTACGCCACAAAAACATTAATAATGATGTCAAATTTGTGATATGGTATATATCTAGTAGCCATACTATTGACAAACAATCAAATACATACATACATATACTCACGGCTATAAATCCCTGGAAGGGGTAGCCAGAGCTAAGGAACTTGAAGTTCCTCAGCCACTTTTGGAAGTTGCGTCGGGGAAAAGATAGTGAAATAAAGGTTGTTGGTGATTGGTCTCCAACCACATCGCCCAAAAATCCCTTAAAAGCCCCAATACCGTTAGTCGCCTCTTACGTACACCCACCGGAAGAAATGGGGTAGTGTTATTCTAAGCCGACACTACACAGCAATTCGTTAAATGGACATTTATTTTCATGAAAATGGATAAAACCCTTATTTTTTTCAAAAACACTATTAATGAAGAGTCTGATAAAGTCGGTCGATGAAAAAATTAATCGTGTAAATATGGGGAGCAATAAGTTGGTGATGTGAGAGAGATTGCAATCATCGGCCAATAGATGAGATATTTACTATTATTTATTTACAAACTATGCATTCTGAGGCTTAAACAGAATATTGATTTATGCGTAAGTAAAGTATAATATATCTATGAGAATATTAGTTAAAAATAGTTAAAAAAACAAAAGTTATAAACATATTCTCAAACCTACCAAATGAATACGCAAAATTCATACAATATGCTTTCAATTATCTTTATTCATACATATTCGCATAGTTGAATGTGAAAAAGAAGGATTAGTGCATCCTATTATTCTAACCTAACACAAAAGCAAAAAAATCTCAAAAAGACTTTAATCACCCGGGATTCGAACCTGGGTTATCCGTAAGTTTAGTTATAACCAATCGGTATACAGCTACGCCACAAAAACATTAATAATGATGTCAAATTTGTGATATGGTATATATCTAGTAGCCATACTATTGACAAACAATCAAATACATACATACATATACTCACGGCTATAAATCCCTGGAAGGGGTAGCCAGAGCTAAGGAACTTGAAGTTCCTCAGCCACTTTTGGAAGTTGCGTCGGGGAAAAGATAGTGAAATAAAGGTTGTTGGTGATTGGTCTCCAACCACATCGCCCAAAAATCCCTTAAAAGCCCCAATACCGTTAGTCGCCTCTTACGTACACCCACCGGAAGAAATGGGGTAGTGTTATTCTAAGCCGACACTACACAGCAATTCGTTAAATGGACATTTATTTTCATGAAAATGGATAAAACCCTTATTTTTTTCAAAAACACTATTAATGAAGAGTCTGATAAAGTCGGTCGATGAAAAAATTAATCGTGTAAATATGGGGAGCAATAAGTTGGTGATGTGAGAGAGATTGCAATCATCGGCCAATAGATGAGATATTTACTATTATTTATTTACAAACTATGCATTCTGAGGCTTAAACAGAATATTGATTTATGCGTAAGTAAAGTATAATATATCTATGAGAATATTAGTTAAAAATAGTTAAATAAACAAAAGTTATAAACATATTCTCAAACCTACCAAATGAATACGCAAAATTCATACAATATGCTTTCAATTATCTTTATTCATACATATTCGCATAGTTGAATGTGAAAAAGAAGGATTAGTGCATCCTATTATTCTAACCTAACATAAAAGCAAAAAAAATACGCAAAAAGATTTTGACCACCCGGGATTCGAACCTGGGTCTTTCGTACTTAGTGTTTACCAAACGGTATACCGCTACGCCACGCAGACATTTACATTTGGAATCAAATTTGTGATATCCTATATATCTAGTAGTCAAACTATTGACAAACAATTAAATGGACAATTATTTTGATGAAAATGGATGAAACCCTTATTTTTTCCAAAAAGACTATTAATGAAGAGTCCGATAAAGTCGGTCTATGAAAAAATTAATCGTGTAAATATGGGGAACCATATAAAAGTTATGTTTTTTTATGCTCCTGTGGGAACCCTTGCGAAATCCGGGATAAATTATATCCTATATGTTGGCCAGGTGTATAACCTACATTCATGCCAAATTTGATCAAGATCGGTCCGGTAGAATTAACGTGATGAACGGACATACAGACAGACAGACAGACAGACATTTTTTTCAAAAATAGCAAATTTGGCTTCAGTATCGAAAATAAAACATATTCCACCGGTTTTTATTTTTTTTTCTTCAATGTACAGTTTTGACCTCGTTACAGTCTTATTATAGTATAGATTAATAATAATATAATTTAGATAATAATAGATTAATTAATAATTATTAAGCAAAGACGAGCCAAGCGAAGTGCACGGGCACTAACTACCTTTTCTCGAAGCGCTTCGTAGTTTTTTTTAACCCTCATAACTTGGGTTTGGATTATGCTAGATCAACAAAATTTTCGGGATATATTGTCAATAGCGGTCTTATTGACAATATATAATTTTTAATTATATTAGCTTTTATACTTCAGATTTTATTTATATCTAAAAAAACGCTGATTTCGTCACTGACTCACTGATGATCATCAAAATTCTTAGGGTATTTCCTAATGTCCTAGAAAGCTGAAATTTTGTATATAAGCTAGTATAAACACACAAACAACAACAAAAACTTGTAACTTTCATCCCCAACCCCATAAACTAGGAGATGGGAGTTTGTATGAGACCTGTAATTTTCAATTTTGACGCTAGAGGTCTAATCTGATCTAAAACTTGATGCTCGTAGCTCGAGACCCATCACCAACGACACTTTATTTTACTGTCATTCATTTCCCCAACTTCTAAAGTAACTTCCAAAAGTAGCTAAGATTCTTAATTCCAAGGTTCTGGTTAGGTTATCCATTTTTGAGATATATAGCAGTGAGTGTGTATGTAGACTCGAAATTTAAAAAATTGAAGGATAGGAAGAGTCAAAACACAGTAATGGAAAAGTACTTATAAAATTTTCGGCAGTTTAAACATTTAACAGAAAAGATAAAGAGTAAAATTTATTTCTTATAATTTCAATCGAATATATTCGATCTCTGCCGATTCAATTACTACTGCACTTACTATAAAGATAAGAAAAAATAACGACAAAAAGAAATACGCGATAACGTGTTATAAATCGATTACGCCGGTTGTGTGCATGAAAAAGTGTCACCGTTCCATCCTATATTTCTTTTTACTGGATCAAGCCAACTGTATCACGGGCTCTGACCGCATATTTTTCGCTTAGCTTTGAGGCAGTTATAGAAAAATCACTTAAAATAACACCAGACACCGGTTATCTGGTTCGACAATTAATATGCGATAGTTGATTATTTGAACAGTCGGTACTGTGCAATAAAGATATAATTCCTTACCCAAGTTACATCCAACTGTTTTAAATTCGCTGAGGCGATTAATTTATTTCCAATTTGGCTATACAGATAGATAATGCTTGTAGTTTTCCACGCTATTATTTTTCTTCAGAATAAATGCTGCTGCTTTCTGTTAATGAAGGTGTTATTACTGTTTGAATAACAGAAGCAGACTCGCTATTAATCGTTGAAATAATAGGCGTAACTACTTCGTCGCTTCGTGCATCTTTCAAGAAAATTCCCTTATCTTTTAAGTTTTCCACAGTTTGTTTATTTTCACCTTCGGTAACATATTCGCTACTAGAAGGTTTTTCAAACACATTAACTATTGATATAGATTTTCGAGGCAGTAAAATAGAAATAGGACCATTACGACTATTTTCAACTGGTTTTTGGACAGCTGTACCTTTTTCGTAAATGGGTTTTGGACTACTTTTATCAATGAAGGGTTCTGCCTGTTTTAGAATTGAAGTAGGTTTATCAGATGCATCTGTACTTTTTTGGGTAGGCTGCGTCGTCACGGTATTAGTTGTACTTGCATCGTGGGCGTGGGAAGATGATTTGGATTTATTACTTTCATCGATTTGGGTCACATTTTCTTTCGACGCTAAGGTTATAAATAGAATGATAAAAAAGCCACTTAATAGAATGAAGCCACCTGACATGTAAAAAGCCGTAGTAAACCCGAACTGATCTTTCACTACTCCTGCTAAAGGAGTACTCATCAAGCCCCCTACACCAGTAAAAACGAAAAGCAACCCAGTAGCATTTGTCAAATTCTCTAATCCATAATAGTTTATAATAAGTAAACTTCGCAGAGTTGCCACACTTGCCACAGAAAATCCATAAACAGCGCAGAATGTGAATTGATAATAAATATTATAACTTAATTGAGATATCATTGTCCACACACCGGCAATGACTAATGCACCAGCGTACATTACTCCTGGGTGAAATTTTATTGCCAATAAACCCATAGATATTCTTCCAACGGCATTTGAAAATCCAATAACACTAACGAACCAATATGTTACTGCTGCTGGTGCACCGTGCTGTTCGTTGACCTCTTTTATATAAATAAATGGTACTAAATAACCCATGTAATAAAAAAATGACGAAAAACTCATCGCTATAAATGACTTTTTGGTCAACATATTTATATTTAACATAGTTGCAAGTACTCTTCTAAGAGCCGGCGAACAAAGTTTTTTATTTTCTCTTAAATCTTGAACTGCGGCTACCCTTGACACTTCGAGTTGATATTCGAGGCCTGTCCTTTCTTCAACAGGAATAGCCATCGTGCTTTTTTGGTACTGTGGTACATGCTTTAAGTCACCTGCATAAAAAGCATCATCACGATACATAGGTCGCGATTCTTTCACATGAGATTCCCAACGAAAATAAGAACATATTTTTTCCCATAGTTTTGGCTTGGTGCCTTTTTTTTCTGGTGTTATTATTTTCACTTCTATGTTTTTTCTGTCTGTAGAAGACATCAAAGACTTTACTTGTTTTAATTGATACTGAGAAAATCCTCCTTGAGGTGTATTTGGCGTTATAGTAAGTTTTGATACAGCTGAACTAATTGAAGGTCCTGGAGCGATTTCAGATATAATGCGTTCTTCTTCCTTAATAACATTTGCTGCTGTTGGGAATCTGGTGTTTGAGACAGCATTAAACATTTGATCGACCTTAACAGCTTTTAGGCCAGTTCTTGAGGTCATATTAGCCTTGCTAGGTAAATATGTCACAGTTTTAGTTGGTTCTGCGGTAGCTACCCCAACCGATAATGTCACTAATGGTCGATATATCATCCCAAAAAAATAAAGTGTGCCTAATAGGCTTGATTGTAATAAAATAACAATGCGCCAGCCCACTAATTCTTCTATGTATGCGTTGATAGGTGACCAAACCATCACTCCCAAACTGGAACCGCACAAAGACATAGATAACGCCAAGCTCCGCAGTTTTTCAAAATAGAATCCCACAACTAAAGATGCAGACATGTTAATGAGAGAGTATCCAGCTCCAGCAAATACACCATAAAAAACTAGTAGACTTGTGTAGCCGCTTGAGAAATATGCAAAAAGAAGTGAAGTCGAACTTATAATCGAACCAGTCATTGCACACGCTCGGAATCCGAATCTATTTATAAAAGCTGAATCTATTGGTCCACATATCAAATAAATCGCGACACATACAGAATTAATAAGAGCAATCATTGCATCAGAAGATTTTAAATCCTTTACTATACCAGGTAGTAAGCTTCCGAATGAAAACACAACGCCATCCATCACAAATAGGGACATAAAGGCACTAAATACAACTGCCCATCCCCACCCTCCATCTGGGGGTAAGGATACTTGAGCCGATATTTCAGTTTCTTCTGCATCTTCCGGAATATCATCTAATTTATTGACTACTAGAATACTTTTACGGGCATCATTTGAAGTCACCATATTTGCAGAATAAATTTCTCAGTGACACAACACCTTTCCTCTCCATGCAGTCTAGGGGTTCAGCTTTTTAGAGCTATTCGCACTATTGCAATATTGTTTTAGTTTCGCATAAAACTGAGATCAAAACAAAATTTATCAAATGAAATTTGAGCCAAAGAGAAATAAAATAACTATACCTACTCTTTGAAATTTAAGCAGAGAGGCTTAAAAATATTCAGAGCAATAACTTCAATTCCGTGGGTACCAACGGAGCTAGGTGAGTATGTATCTTGTTCTGATACTTCAGATTTCGACTTCACTTAGGTACCTCCCATTATCTTTGGGTTACGAATACGAATATTTTTTGACTTTTTTTTTTTAATGAGAAAACAGATTTTCGATTAAACCAGCTTTAAATAGTTATTTTCATACATTGTCTAAACGTTATTTTCTAATCATTTGTATTTCTTAAATAGTTTAGATAAGAATTAATTTATATGCTACGTTATGTTAAATATTTTTATTAATCAATTTAGTTTTATTATGTTGCAAGGCAAAATAACTTTAAACCCCTTTCTGCAAGATCGTCGTAAAAGGTCCCCAAAGTCGCAATGCGATAATTTTGCATATTTTTTAGGGGGTGAATGTGCATCCAAATGTTCATTATGGTATTCGTGCTCGGTACAGTCAACAATATTTTAGATAGGCATTCCATAGGCAAAGTTGTTAAGTTTGATGTCCTTTATCGATTTATAATATAAAAAGGGTATGTTATAAAAGCGAGGTCTAGGCCAATTTGGTCTAAGAGCCCGTGAACAACAGACTGTATGCATTTTACCAAAGGTGATATTATGGTCAGAGACCCTCCTATAGATACCCAAAATGAAATGATTGGGGACTCACTAAGTCCAGCGGAGGTAGCTATGAGGTCACTCAGGTAGAATGGGTACCAAAAATTTACCGAATTTGGAAGCATTTTAACAAAGCTGCCGTTTGCTCACAATAACGAATATAATTAATACAGCCAGAAAAATGAATGGCAGACGATTTTTTTTGGTTGTAAGCTCGTGGCAGATGCATTTGAAAATTTGTGTTTTTTTTTATCAAAAGTTGTTTAACAAATCAGATTTTTACATATTTTGTTTGGGATGCACAGTGTCTTTAGGAACCGGTTTTTGTGTCAACACGTTTTTTTTACAAAATCTAATTGTCTTTATCGTTTTAGACACCCTAATGAAACTCTGACATTCCTATCCCTTATAGTTGATTTTAAAAAAAAATCGTAAAGTTTCCCTATAACCGGGCTCATAAAATCACAAAAAAAATATACATACATACATATACTCACGGCTATAAATCCCTTAATGGGGTAGCCAGAGCTTTGGAATGATAAATTCCTCAGCTACTTTTGGAAGTTGATTAGGGAAAAGATGATAATAATAAACGTTTTTGGTGATGGGTCTCCAACCACATCGCCCAAAAATCACTTAAAAAGCCCCTATACCCTTAGTCGCCTCTTACGATCACCCACGGGTAGAAATGGGTAGTGCTATTCTAAGCCGACACTACACGGCACATATGTATGTAACATAATAAAATTTTGATAACATGCATGAACTACGAGTACTTATAATAAAACGTAAATTCAAGCAAATTTCCATTACATCGAATCTTAATAGAAACCGAAATATTAACATATTCCTCTCTTTTCATTTTTGTTTTGTTATTCCCGAATAAACCCGTATTGGGATATATTTCCAGTAAACATAATAGTTCTAGCACTTTTCTATCGTCAGTATCAAAACCAGCAACCAATGCTGTGTTGTTCAGAAGTTATCGCTAAAACAAATTTGATCCGGATTTTACGAACCTAGGGTTTTCACTCCTCCTAGAATAATATTTTTATATCCAGTTTTTTTTAATTTAGTTTTTTTATTTAGCATGTTTTTAATTTTATTTTAATGAATACTTTTTTCACTTAAAAGTCTATGACAAGACATGTCATTCGATATGGTGGATGACATTCACATGTAATGTAAAGTTATAATATGCAAATTTATTTTCATGTTTATTTCATTTTATTTTAAAAACGTTTAATTTGAATTGTATATAATGTAAACGGAGAAAGTATAAAATTAAATGTCGTTTCTTTATGGAGGTAAAAATTCTGTATTTTATTTATGCTTTCTTGTGATTTGCATGCTTTTGAAACTAAAAAACATGCTGATTGGCTCCGTGGGACTATAATAAGTGGTAACCTGAGGCCACCACCACCATCGTAAGGCAAGCGAAGCACTATTGAGGATGTCGAGGATTTGTCCACAAATATGGAAAAGTTTAAAGGTTTGAGCAGATCCACCCAATATAGAACCCAGAAACAACTACAAATTCAAGTTTTAAAATAAAAGCTCCACCTGATAGTTATTTTGAAAATATATTTCATGTACAGAATTGACCTCTCTACAGATTTATTATAAGTATGGATAAAAATTGTTGTGACATATATATGTCGCAGGAAAATCGTCAAACTCGTTAACTTATAAGTTTCCTAGGAAACTTGTAAGTTGACGGAAATCCGTCAAACAGCATGCGAATTTACAACTTACCTGATAGGTTTTAGGAAACTTGTAAAATAACGAACTCACCTCAGGAAAATTGTAAGTGGGGATCATTTTTGACAAGTTTCCTAGTTTTGAATTTTTAATTTAGGAAATTTGTAAGCCTCCTACTGGCTGCTAGTGAAATTGTTAATTGAACCAGTTACTTATGATAATTGGTTAAGAAGTGAGTTGAGTAAAGAAAAAAGCATGAATATAAAGTAATGACCATGTTTTGATATTTTCAAATATAAATGAGGAACTGGACTAAGAAGGGTTTCCTGGTCGTTAGTATTACGTAATAACAAACGAAAACTACGAATAATTTATTACGATGACGGATTTTTACACTAGTTTCCATTCGTTTATCAATCAACCTTCTGACTTGATTTTCATACAATTACATCACAGTAGCGAATTACTACTAAAATTAGAAGATGGCGCTGGGTAAACAGCCACTTCACCCAACAATCACTTAAAAAGTCTTTGGTTTCCTCTTACGACAATCGCGGGACAAAATATTATGAATGCAGTAAATTTATAAGAGTTTAAAATCTTACAAGCATCGGTTAAGAATAGCACTAACATATTTCTGGCGTTAACCTATAACAATGAATGTCATTGGAGGCGATGCGGTTGGAGACCTATCTCCAATAATGTTTACATTACAATACAATCTTTTCCCCTTTAACTTTCAAAAGTAGCTAAGAAATTTCTTATTCCGACAGTCAGGCTACGCAAGTATAGGTATGTATGTATCGGTATAAAAACTCTCTTTAAAAATAAGATCTAGAAGGTATTCATACTATATTACAATAAAGTAAAAATAAATAATAAATAAAATAAAATAATCATTTATTTCAAAATAAAAAGATAAATCTTTGTTTTTTGAACGTCAAATTTTAACTTAATACTAAGTTTACTTCGGATTCGGAAGGTGTTTTGTTGAGAGAAGAACCCGTAAGAAACTCGTCAACACACATCTTTTTTTAACGTCCATTACAATTTTGGTGTTAGCCCGGAAACATCCTGCACAGAGCCCTGATGACACCAAGCCACTTCATCATTAATGTAATCATTGACATTGTAATAGGCTTTCGAACTAAGATTTTTTTTAACTGCTGCTTTGAATTTTGTTTCTGTTAAATTTAAAATGTCCTCAGGTATTTTATTATACATTTTTACGCATAACCCCATGAAAGATGTATTTACTTTTGACAATCTGTATTTTGGTACTGATATTTTATTGTTGTCTCTCAGGTTTCGAATATGTCTGTCACAATTTTTCACAAAAGAGGCCTGATTCTTTCTTACATACATAATATTTTCATAAATATATTGACATGGCAGTGTCATTATATTTATTGTTTTAAACAATTCCCTCAGGGAATCTCGGGATCTCAAATTGTATATAGCTCTTATTGCTCTCTTTTGGAGAATAAATATGGAACCAACATCAGCTGCTCTGCCCCAGAGTAAAATACCGTAAGACATTACACTATGAAAATAGCTGTAATAAACTAATCGAGCTGTCTGTACATCTGTCAAATGTCTTATTTTCCTAACGGCATATGCAGCACTACTTAGCCTGCCAGCTAGTGAGCTAATGTGGGGTCCCCATTGGAGCTTGGAGTCCAGAGTTATCCCTAAGAAAACTGTGTTATCCGAAAATACTAACTTTTCATTATTTAAAATTATTTCGTTATCAACGCACCTAACATTAGGTAATACAAATTTAATGCATTTGGTTTTTTTACCATTCAGTACAAGATTATTGGAAGCAAACCATGTTTGAATCTGTGAAACCGTGTTATTCACCTCGTCAATATTCTGATTATTTCTTTCAACGTCAAATACTAAAGAAGTATCATCAGCAAATAACACTATCTCGGACATTTTCTCGACCATGAACGGCAAATCATTAATATAAACTAAAAATAAAAATGGGCCCAAAATAGAACCCTGCGGAACACCGATTTTTACATGAGTTCCAGGTGATATAGCATTATTGATTTGCACTTTCTGTATCCGATCCGAAAAGTAAGACTTTATTAATTTAAGTGCGTCACCTTGTATGCCATAATGTTCTAATTTAATAAAAAGGATTTCATGATCTGCACAATCAAATGCCTTCGTAAGATCGCAAAACAAACCAATAGCATCATTTTTGCGTTCCCACGAATCAAAAATGTGTTTCATTAAGGCAACGCCTGCATCGGTGGTAGAGCGGCCCTTCGTAAAGCCAAATTGTTTTGGATGAAACAATTTGTTTGAAGCGAAATGCAAAAGCATTTGATTGAACATTAGTTTTTCGAATATTTTACTTAAAACTGGCAGAATTGATATGGGTCTATAACCATCAGGACTAATTTTATCTCCTCCGGATTTAAGAAGTGGTACAATTTTACTATGCTTCATGAGATTTGGAAAGATTTTATTTCTTATACATTCATTAAATATATCTGCTAAATATGGAGCCAAAGTTACAATAAAATTATGGCAAACTTTCACTGACATACCCCAAATGTCTTCAGAACTTTTTAGTTTAAATGATTTAAAACATTTTTCGATATCTGTAGGGCTGACATCTTTAAAACAAAACAAAGTTTCGCACCTATCAACATTTTGTTGTAACAAGTGTTGAGCTTTTATGACCGATGTGTTTAAATATTCAGTTGTTTTTGATGGTATGTCAGTAAAATATTTTTCAAAAATACAAGCGATTTCCTCATTAGAGGTAGTCAGACCTTTATCAGATCGAACACAGAACTCCTGATCACATGGTTTACCTCGGCCTGTTTGGGTGTTGATAATATTCCACACTGTTTTAACTTTATTATCGGATGTTCGGATACGTCGGCTTAGGTATCTGGCTTTAGCCTCTTTACATACTTTATTAAATATTTTTGAGTATTTTTTTACATTTTCACTCAATTCATTATTATTACTATAAGCTTTTTGATCATATAAATCGAAGAGTTTTTCTCTTGATCTATAAATACTTGGTGTTGCCCACTCACAAAACTTAAATTTACTGGTAATAGTTAAATTTTTAACATTGAAAATTTCATTAAACTCATTTATCAAAACATTATAAAAGATATCATAGCTAGTATCTGAGTTTTTATTAATTGTAAATGTAGGCAACTTAGAGCTTATTATATTTATATATTTTTCTACTTTACTAGCAGTAATATGCCTTTTTTTAATAACAATTTTTGGTTCTGGTATCTCTAGAGGAAAGCTAACAAAAAGGCCGCTGTGATCAGACTTTAGTTTATTTATAACACTTTTACTTGAAAAATCTGCATTAGTAAATACATTATCTAAGCATGTTTTGATTCTAGTCGGTTCCAAGAATAAATTTTCTAAATTGAACGATTGGAATAAACTCATCAACCGTGTTTTAAGATAACTGTCTTGTAGGAGATCCACATTGAAGTCTCCACATATTATTATACGTTTTTTATTCCTGAAAACTTTGCTTAATACATCTTCCATTACATTTTCGAATTTATCATAATTTTGGTTATAAGGGGGTCGATACACACATACTAAGAAATAGTTTTTTAACTCTATGCAGGATAATTCCACGACTTGCTCAACGCTTAACTTTACAATATCATTACGAATTTTTGATTTAATATTATTTTTTAAAAATATAGCGGAGCCACCACAGGCTTTAGAATTGCGGCAGTAGTTGCTAGCTAAATAATAGTTTTCAAAACCAAATATGAGTTCGCAATTCTTAAGCCAGTGTTCAGTAACACATAAACAATCTATTTCATATTTTTCCAAAAACAGTTCTATTTCTAATTCTTTCAGTATCACGATATATACTCAATTTATATTTAATAAACCGTGATAGCCCAGTGGGTAGAACACTCGGTTATCGTGCAAACGACTAGTGTTCAAATCCTGGGTCGGGCCTACACCAATTTGTCTTTTCTAAAGACATATGTGTGGTTAATTTATCATGGTTGTTAACGGTGAGGGAAAACATCGTGAGGAAACCCACATGGCTGAGTTGTACTTAGTCATGTGACAGTGTATTCGTACAAAACGGCGATAGGCCTGCCCCCTATCACGTGAGTACACTGTCCATGCAAAACGTGGGTACTCTGAACACCAGGTGACAAAGTCACGTGATGTTCAGAAGTATTAGTACCTCTGCCAACCCCTTGGGGGATATTCGGCGTGAACGTTTATGTTATGTATGTTATGTTATGTTATATTTAATAAATACTCTTAAAACTTTTTAATTTTATGTCAGTAACAGCAAATAATAGCAAATTAATAGATTAGCATTAGTAAAGCAAGGAAAATATTAGTTTCGATTGTCGAGTAGACAAGACGCGCGAGTGCGTCACGTCACGTGACTGCCGCCAGCCAATCCGCATTCACTAACATCCCTCTCTCCGCGCCGTCAGCGCTGCATTGACAATTTTCCTAGCGGAATTCAGGAAACTTGTAAAGTTCCTAAAACACAAAGTTTTAAACTCGGAAAGTTGTCAAAAATGATCCCCACTTACAATTTTCCTGAGGTGAGTTCGTTATTTTACAAGTTTCCTAAAACCTATCAGGTAAGATGTAAATTCGTTTGCTGTTTGACGGATTTCCGTCAACTTACAAGTTTCCTAGGAAACTTATAAGTTTACGAGTTTGACGATTTTCCTGCGACATATATCTTACATTTATTTTTTATCCTTCCTTTTCTTTTTTTTTTTAGTTATTTCTGGCTTCTGGGTACAACATCCCAGGAGTTAGAAATAACGTTACACTACATACACTTCGCTTCAGATCATCACTAAAACAAATGATGTGATATAATAACAATAATAAAAATGTATATTCAAGTAACAAAGACTCACATTAGTGTTAGTAAAGGCTTACATACTATGTTAGGAAAGACATAACTTAATCTATACTTATAATAAATCTGTAGAGAGGTCAATTCTGTACATGAAATATATTTTCAAAATAACTATCAGGTGGTGATTAGGGATCGATACTGATGCCAAAAATGCAATCAGTAAAATTTTTGTCTGTCTGTCTGTCTTTCTGTCTGTCTGTCTGTCTGTCTGTCTGTCGGTTTGTATGTTCCTTATGGAAACAAAAACTACTCGACGGATTTTAACGAAACTTGGTACAATTATTCTCCATACTCCTGGGCAAGTTTTTGTATACTTTCAATCAGAGTAATAAAGGGGAATTTTGGGAAATTTTGGGAAAACGGGAGAAGTTACTACATTTTTTAAGCTTCCGTCGCGTGTGCAGCCTTAATGGTTAAACTAACATAGAAATCATGTATGAAGGAAATATGCTTCATAAAATTATCTAAAACAAAATCCTTTGTTTAACGGTTTATGTCTATCTTTTACGGTTGACTCACAATAACACGTGTAATTCCTGATAGCTTAGCAGTTCGACACATTCTGATTATATTTGTTCACTCTTACGTTTGTAAACCTCTCATTCATCCCTAATTTAAAAAAGTTAACATTATTACCTATTCAATAAAAAAAGAATCATAGAAATCGGTAGAGAAACACCGAAATTATACATAAAGTAAGCCATCGCGCCCGTGACCAAAACCGAATCGTTACTAATTTACATATAACATACTAGATGGCGCCAGTAGTTGCATCCTACAAAACGTAATGATTTATTTTTAGATTGTTATAAATACTTCATAGCGTTTTATTCCAAAATTTGCTATTAAACGGAAATACTGAACCGTTCATTAAAGCGCGTTAAAAATCACCAAACTACACTGTTTAGGGAGTGCTATGAATTTAATAAATTGAAAACATTGCGCTGAATTTCACAATGCTTGAGCAGTGACTAAAAAAAGGAACCTCAGATATTTAAAAAACAACACTACCTGTGCGAAGCTGGGACGATCCACTAGTATACACATAATATATTTACAAAGCCCTATCCTTTTTTACACAGGGAGCATGGAGGGCACAACAGTGTCGCATATAGGGACAATCTAACCTCGCCCCGATCATACCCAGTATTGTGTTGGGGCTGTCCCGCACCCGGCGCACCAAGGAGGCGCACCGCTTACGCATTGTCGCGAAAAAACAGTCTACGTGCGCGTCTGCGAACATCCCTGATGCGCTACAGAAGCGGGGCAGCCCCACCAACACCCGGTTATGGTTTAATCCATCCCCACAATCATATCGTTACTGTAGACCTGTCCATAGCCAGTATAAAAACGAGTCAAAAGAAGTAGTTTTATCCGAAAAACGAAATATTCAACATCAAATCGACCATCTGCAGCAGCCCATGGTTACGGAAACATCAAAAGGTAACAAAGTTAAAATCAAGCATGGCATGACCTTACCTGTGTTGCTATAGACGTCAAAGTATTAAACATTCTGTTGAACACAACTTCCCAATTACGTTGCCCATATTGCGACTTAACTTCAAACCAATTCAACAACTTGGACATAGCTTTCTTTAAACCCACTCGAGAAGAGACCTGGGTATATGGTATAAGTCCTTTACACGCTTGGGTAAGAGCACTAGAATTTGTGCTTAGCTAGGGTATAAGGTTGAAGTCAAACTGTAGAAATCAAACTAATTGCTGTAGAAAAAAGAAAGAAAACTATTCAAGGATTCTATAAGGGAAAAAACGGGTCTACCTGTAGATGTGGTGCTCCCAACCTCAGGTACAACCAATGATGGAAATACAGCACGCACAGTGTTTACCGACAAAAACTGTGGCACATTTGCTGAAATTTTGGGCTTAGAAAAATGGCTGCTCGACAAATTTCATGTTATTTTGATCGTGCTTTCTAGCAACTTGACCATCAACCCAGGAAAGTTTGATGTCTTTTGCAAAAATCTAGCATCTCAATATGATGAAGTAAGTGGCATCCAATGACTGTCACGTTTCATAAAATTTTAGTTCAGGGTGCTAAAATAATAGCGTCTTCACCATTACCGATCGGGTTGTTATCAGAAAAAGGAGCAGAATCGCGGAACAAGTCCTGGCGATCGGAAAGGGAGCATCACTGACGAAAAATAAGTCGCGAAGCTGCCATGTTGGACCTCTTCAATAGGGCATTAGTTTCATCCGATCCCGTCATCTCAGACTTTGGGATCAAAGAGAGAAGAGGAAATTTAAAAAAAGCTCCACTACCAGCTGATGCTGTAAGATTACAGACTGTAGGCGAAGTTGAACGCAATCATGTATTGGACATTTGGGATGAAAATGATGAAATTGTTATACTTAGTAATTAAGATTGACCGTCACATTAGGTAGAATCAGTAAGAAAGGTAAGGTAACAACAATCATTCACAAAAATATATTAGACTTAGATTAGAAAATAAAAAAAATAGTCGGCGTCCGAAGTCTGAAGAATAAAAGAGCATGTATGAAACAATTTATGTATGGAATCATGATTTAGGATGTAAACGAAGTTGAGAGGTTTTCCAGCATCGTACAAAGTGGCGATCGATAGTCTCTGTATGTATGTTTTTAAAAGTATAAGTAAGCACGCATTTTTTTCTTTATTTTTTATTTTATTTTATTTTTTTCGTTTATATCCCGGGGGGGAAATCCTCAAAGGATCCCCCGCCACTCGAGAGAGCAACGAGGTTATGTCAGAGTTGGACTGACTAAAACCCCCCCGTTTCGGTGCTGCTAGCCCTGCGGCCTATGCGGCGTCACCTTGACGTGTTTTGCCGGGCGGCTGAAGGCCGCCCTGGCGCGGCAAAGGAACCTAAAGTAAGTCGGATAAGTAACCACGCAATTTATTTCTCCTTATTTTATATCCGGCTAACTGTTTATTTTCATCTGGCTTATGAGTGACAACCCTAGAGAAAATAATAATTTAATAATAACTTCTGAATAACACAGCATTGGTAGAAGCGACTAACGGGTTTATTCGGGAATAACAAAACAAAAATAAAAAGTAATCAATATATTAATATTTCGGTTGCTATTAATATTAAGATTCGATGAATGGAAATTTGCTTGAATCTATGTTTTATTATAAGTATTTCACGCATGTTATCGAAATTTAATTGTATCTTATACAATTTAATGTTTTTTGACACGAATTCCTCATGTGGGGATTATTACTCATAAATAAAAGATGTTATTAAAGGAAAGAAAAATTTCGACACTGGCGGGTTCGAACCCCGCCAGTGTCGAAATTTTTCTTTCCTTTAATAACATCTTTTATTTATGTGTATCTTATACATTTTTATAAACATATTTTTTTGTGATTTTATGAACCTGGATGAAAAGAAACTTTGCGATTTTTTTAAATCTCAACCGAAAGAGATAGAAGTGTAATAGTTTCATTAGGGTGTTTGAAACGATATAGACTATTCGATTTTGTAAAAAGAACATACATACATACATATACTCACGGCTATAAATCCCTAAAAGGAGTAGCCAGAGCTGATATATTAGAAATTCCACAGCCACTTTTGGAAGTTGATTGGGGAAAAGATGGTAGAATAAAGGTTGTTGGTGATGGGTCTCCAACCGCATCGCCCAAAAATCCCTTAAAAAGCCCCAAGTCCGTTAGTCGCCTCTTACGTACGCCCACCGGAAGAAATGGGGTAGTGCTATTCTAAGCCGACACTACACAGCTAAAAAGAACATGTTGACACAATTTTTTTTAAAACATACCCTTTTTATATTTTAAATAGATTAAAGACATCAAACGAAACAACTTTGCCTATGGAATGCTTATCTAAAATATTCTATTTTTTTAAATAATTAACACATAAAAAGTGTCGTACCTAGATCAAACTGAGAAAGTATAGTGAGGTTCTTAGCCTTAGCTTAAATAGAAAAAAAACATACTATCTACATCTACTATCATACTATCTTAGTAGGAATGCGCCCTGGCGTCCTAAAGTCCTAATTCTTAGTTAATAGATTATTAAAGAAGGGGTAGCCACTGCTTGTGAATTTAAATTTTCTCAGCCTCTTTTTGAAGTTCAGTAGAGAAAAAATGGTAAGTAAAGGATGATGGTGTTATCTAGTAAATAACTTACTCTAGGCCCCAAACCAAAAGCCTTAGTTGCTTTTTACGATGCGCGGGTAGAAACATATCTGTGCTATGTTAAGCCGACACTACGCGACATCTTGTTTCACTTATATTATTTGCTTTATATAGAAAGTTCACAAAAATGTTGATTGTATTATCTCTGCTCTGCTAACTATTTTCTTAGTTAAATGTTAAATGCTCCGAAGCACACGAAATGATGATAAATTTTGGACACCTTATTTATCTTGTTTCAATGGGGATACCCGTAAAAATATTATTTTACCGATTACCAAACTTAACAAATTATTTATCTTTAAGTTGAGAGACGACGAAAATAAAATAAAAAAGTATTAAAAAAAGAATAGTTAATAACCAGCTTTTTTTTATAAAATAGTCCCTATAAATAAGTTTGAATTTGTTTTTCGTTGAACTTAATCTCATCTGGCAACCGTGCGAGCGGGACACACTCTCGGCGGCTCTCGTTCTAGGACGTTTCTCTGCTTGACAGTGTTCAAAAGATTATAGGCTATTGCAAGGTAATAAATTGCATTATTCAATACCATATTTTTGTAAGTGCGCTGTACTGTTTAGTTAGTGCCTTTATGGTGGTAGTATTTAGGCCGTCAGATGCATTTTTAGTGAAACTCGATCAACTATCGGATTGAAAACCCCTCATTGATTTATGGACTTCGCTGATGTTCTACTGACAATAAGAGCTAGTACCCACTTAGCGGCTGGCTGCCCGCAATGGCGGCTGGCCGTCCGGCTGACCGCAGGTGGTGGTTGCACTTGCGGGTAACCACGGCTGGCCGCAAATCAGTGCGTCGTCATCGTGCGGTTTCATTCATGTACTAATCGATGTGCGGCCTACCGCAACGGCACGCCGCATGGCGGCCAACCGCTAGTGCGTTATAGGCCTAAAGCGGCCAGTACACAATGGCGGACGATGGCCCACTGCTCGCCATCGCCACTGTGTACAGGGGGCAATGGTGTATGATGGCGGACAATTGCCGATCGTGGCGCGCAATGGCTCGCAATGGCGAAGTTGTCGGTTTTTCGGGCACACTTCAAAGGAATCGTGGCGTAGCATGGCCGGTGGTGTTTCCACAATGGGCCATTCTTTAGATCGTCTCCGACCGCTCATAGATACTTATACTTTTTTGGAATATTTTATTGCAAAATGTATTTATAATCACTATATGACGTAAAAATAACATAAATAGCGCCATAAATAAAATAAATTACATACATAATAATAAATAAATAGCTGCAACCATAATTACATCGACGTCCGTCGCAAGTGGATTGCCAGGCAGTAATGAGCAATGGGCCATTGTGTGAACACCAATTGATCGTGGCCTACAATTGCCAATTGCGAAGCGTGGCCCATCGTGGGTAGAGGTGTGTAGTTCGCGAATGAATGCTTCTTTCGAATGCCTTCAGTTGAAAATGCAAACCATTCCTTCCTTCACTCGCTTATTAGTCCACTTATTCCTTCACTTAATACTTCACTTTGACGTCAGGCGAAAAAAAATCTTCGGTCGTCGCCTTAAGGACTATATTTATTTGATCGCAAATCTAATACTGACACCTTATTAGTTCACCTCACTTATGCATTGCTGTGCTCTCGCAGGGGAAAATAACTCTCCACACATGGTGTTAAGACCTATATTTGTTTGCTGCTAAATCAATATTCGTTTACACAAATACATTAACATAAATATGAGGTGCGAGACCCGTCAATGAGAATGAGTTACTTTAAATGTTTATTTTCTAATAGTGAAAGAAAATATTAGTAATGTTTTGGTTGTCAGTTCTAAGCCTGGATAGTATGGAGGACAATCGAGATATTTATTCTTACTGATACTTCATGATAAATAACTATATTTCTGCAAAATTAATTACAAGTAATACAACATATGGGACTCATTCATTAAACATTATCAAAAGCATAATTTTTTTTATTCGCAAACTAGCGAATGTTATAAAAAAGATACGAGAACGCGAGAACTGAAAGTTATTCATCTTTCCAACTCAATCTCTTCATTTAGTCCAATTCGTTCTGTAGTTCATTTAGTCCAACGGCTCTGAAGGAGTCAAATGAGCCGCTGAACGAAGTGGACTACTGGACTACATTCGCGAAGTAGTTCTTTGAAGTGAAGGAACTAAATGAACTAAGTTCTTTTCACTGAAGCGTTATGCGCATGTCTAATCGTGGGCCATTGTGTACTGGGCGCTTAAGGTTGCCATGTAATAATATTACTATGTGAACGAACGAAATGCGAGGAAATTATAAAACTTCAATCAAACAACAAAAGTCAAAACTTAACGAACGAAACGAACGAACAGTAACAGAAACAGAAACTGGGCAACAAAATTGGAGGGAAATAACAAATAAGTAGAGAAAAGCAAAAGTATTCTATGTAATGATATAATATTGTAAATGTTGTGTTGTGACATTAGTTAATAGTTAAATTACAAAACCAGAATATTCATATTTCATCCACCTGCACCGTAAAGAAAAATGTCGCAAGCATCTATAACAACCTATTTTACTAGCCGAAAAAGAATAGCAAATGATGATATTTTAGCTTCCAAAAGCAAAAGACCGCATATTTCTAGTATATATGAAAAGAAAAACCAAACAGTTTCTCTACAAAATGATAAATTGTTGCCCCAAGAACAATATGAAACTTCTAAAGAAAAACCTGTTGCATCAATTGAAGGAAAAAAAACAGAAGTTAATACGTCTGAAGCTTCGGTTTGTGCAACGGTAGAAACGAAAGATGTATTCTCCAGCAAAAAAGCTATTAAAAATTGTGCCACAAATAATGTGACAAAATCAGATAAGATAACATTGGCTCGGCAAGAACTAAGCTTGGGTGACATCAAAAAGAAGTTAGCTGGTAGCTCTAGACTCAGTGAGCTCAAGGCTACAGCTGAGAAGTTAAGTCGTGGAATAAAACAATTGAAACATGCTGAGGATATAAAAAAATTAAAGCAATTTAAGTCTCTTGATGTGGAAGTACCAATAAGGTAAATTGTCATTTGTTTTAGTTATAACATAGATAATATCTGTAACTCACTCAAATATACATGCCATATATACCTGAAAGGATGGCGGCATTACTTTCTGAACATCACATGTCATAGTCACCTGGTATTTAAGAGTACTCACATTTTGTTTGGACAGTGTATTCACATAATAGGGAGCAGGCCTACAGCCATTTGTATATATACTCTGCCACATGATTACATACAACTTAGCCATGTGGGTTTCCAAATGATGTTTTTCTTCACAATCACCAACCACCATGTGTAGGCCTGAACTGGGTTATTCTTAAATTTACAAGAAGATATTTTTCTCCCTGCCACTACATAAAAAAATCAATTTTGGGTCATTCCATGACATATTATACTGAAGTCAAAAATAAAAAGTATTATTATTTTCATCTAATATGGTTGATTTTAGTAGCAAACATTCCAGATCAGCATATTATAAAAATAAAATGGATATAACTTTATTATTTCATAAAAAAATCTCGTTATCAAGATGACGTTAACGTGTTTTTGTTCATTGACTATTTTTTACTTAATGTTCGCTACGCTAAAACAAAAAAACTACTGTCAGAATCCGTGTGTTTCCTTTTTCCATTTAAAGGTTATGCATTTAAGTGTCGTTACAGTATAACGAACAAGTAGAAATATCATTATTTTTCAAATTAGTGGCTGTTCCTTGAAGATAATCCTCAGTGTAACGCCCGAAACGAAAAAAAGGTATTTATTGTATTCACATGTAAATCTTAATAGCTTTAAACTTCATATTTTGGGAAAGAAAGGTTTTAGTAACAATTATTTGAAACATATATTAAAATTAATGGAATGATGTAAGTAAATACTGATTTTACATGTCAAAAAGTGTAACGCCCGAAACGTTTCGGGCGTTACATAATTTTCGTTCTGGGTTTATATGCATGTTATGTTCTTTTTTGGCATGTTTGTTTGCTCTTTCTTGCGATGGAATTTTTTTGCCGCTTCTCACGGTAAGGGTGCAGTCGATGGTATAGGTGGAACTGTTAAGAGAACGGCATGGATAGGTGTAAAAGCAAGGAAAGTAATTATTAATTCAGCTAAAGATTTTTACAATTATATTAAGACTCAAGTTTCAGGTGTACACATAATGTTCATCTCCAAAGAAGACATGAAAATAGATAAGCAATTTCTAAACGACCTTTGGGAGGAAATTCAGTCAATTCCATTTCTTCAGAAGCTACATCATTTTGAAGTTTTAGACAGACAAAGGCTTCTGGTTTCAAGAACATCAAAATCGATTTCTGCTGAAGTGGTGAGAATACAACAAAACATTATATGGCCTGATGAATTTCTGATACCATTGGCAGAATTGAAAAGGGTACAGATCGAACCCAACTTTAACTCTCCATGTAAACCAGATTCTAGCTCTTCAGAGGAACCGAGATGTTCAGCAAATGTCGCGAAAGCAACGAAAAAACTGCGATATAGCGATATCTATACTGATTCTGATGAACCTGGTGCTTTCTTACTTATTAAATTTCGTCCAGAAGGGTGTCGTATTTAAAAAGAATTCAGAGTTGCTGGTATCTGTCAAAAAAATTCAGCAGATCGAGAAGTACAAATAATGTACCTTAAATTGGTTGGTGATACTGGTAAAATATTCGTTGCAGACGAAAATGACGTGTCTGATGTCCCAATAGAAGATATTATACGTACTTTACCTAATCCAGAACTGAAAACCAAAGGAGGTCGAACTTATTTCGAATTCCCCACTGCAATTAATGTACTTGAAAAGTAAATTACTTATATTGTTAAACTGAAAATACTTTACCTTACTACGAACTGCAAGCAGTAAGTAACTAAAGTACGAGTATTCTCAGTACTCTATTCATATTTATATAGTATGTTAATTTTATTACTAAATTACGATTAAAAACACTATATTTTCATATAAAAGTTGTTCATTTTCGTACTCGTAACACCCGAAACGAAAGGTAAGTAACACCCGAAACAATAAAAAAAGGTCATAACACAGTAAATATAACATAGTAGTTCTTGTTTTTGTGGATGATGGAAAACAAATTTAGTTGTTTAAAACTGACTTTTATTTTCAATATAAGTTCTTTAAGAAATTTCGCTGAATTTCACGACTAAATAACCATGGTCAGAATGGATAGGCAAAATGAGGTAACGCCCGAAACACACACTTTTTGTCATATAAATCAATGTTTTTACTAAAAATGTAGTAAATTTTGGATTTATTTTAATAATATAGATTAAAACGTTTAGTTTGAGAAATAAAAGCTACTGAATACTTTAATATATTACATAAAAATACAACTTGTATGAGTTCAAGTGTAACACCCGAAACAATGGAATGACCCTTTTCTTTTCATCATTTTTCCATACATTTATGACACTTTTACAATTATGAATATTAATAAATAAAGGAAAGAAAAATTTCGACTCCGGCGGAGATCAAACCAGCAACCTCAGGTATACGCCCCCCTCGCTCTGCCAATTGAGCTACCGTGTCAATGGTGTCCAGTGCAAAATTCTTCTATCCTTTGTTTCTTTTACACTTTTAAGTAGTGTTTGCGTTCTCTATCTCCGAATTTTGTACATATTGGGAAGGGCACTTGTCTACCTTTTCAGATAGAATGCAAATGTTGAGAATGCCTAACCATCACATACTTTGAATGTTTTTTGTTCATGAAAGCCTCATGTGGGGATTATTACTAATAAATAAAAGGAAAGAAAAATTTCAACACTGGTGGCGATCAAACCCGCCAGTTTATTTATTAGTAATAATCCCCACATGAGGTTTTCATGAACAAAAACATTCAAATTATGAATGTCTCCAAAAGATTAAGCCATGGGAATAAATTGCTTATTTTATAACACCTTATATATTCCAAGGGTCTACATTTTCTCCATACACTTTTGGTACAGCTACGGCTTTTGGTCCTAGAGGGTTGAACCACTCTATATTTGGCGCGTATGTACTGTCCCCCCACTATCTTCAAGGGGTCAAAATTTGATGAAACCCGCCTCGTAAGGTGGGGTGATATTTCCAACTACATTAATACTAAGAAAATGTTTTCCTAAACTACATTGTTCATGCATATTATTTTTGTTTTTTCTTAATTTTATTATTTTTTTTATATTATGTCTGCATTTTACCATCAGTAACATTTAACTACACAGACCTGCAAATTTTAACTTTTATTTTCCCCTTTTGGATTTGAATGCTGATCTTGGGGTATTTTGGTGCGTAGATTACGAATATGTACTTGTTTTTTTTCTATCACCCTCAGTTTTTTGAAAAATCCCTACTTTGTAAAATTGAAAAAAAACACGACTTTATTTCAGTATTTATTTTTTATTACAATTAAGAAACAATTACATGACTTTAAAACATTAAAAATATATTTGGGGGACAATAAAAAAATAAATAAAAATATCAAATACTTTTGTGGTATCTTGCTTTTTTTTTCACTGAAGCTCCGATTGTGAGATTTTCGCTTGAAATTGCGACTTGCATCATCTCGCTTTAACAGCCAACAATAGTCTGCCATCATTGTTTTATTCCACTTTCCCTGATAGCGACGTTCCATCTCCTTCAAATCCTGGTGAAATCTTTTGCCTTGCTCTTCACTTACAGCTCCCAAGTTATCAGGAAAGTAGTTCAAATGTGAATTAAGGAAATGAAGTTTAATGCTCATCGAACATCCCATTTTTCCGTAATTTTCAATCATTTTCTCCACAATTTCTTCATAATTTGGGCTTTTGTGGTTTCCTAGGAAATGTCTTACTACTTCCTTAAAAGATTTCCAGGCTTCTAACTCAATTTCACTCAATTTTTCATCGAAAGCTGTGGGACCCACTGTCTATCTTGATTGGCAATTGTTAGGCCAAAATACATATTGTAAACATTACTTATGAATTCAGTAATGTTATGCTGCTGTTTTCTCAGCATAAACTGCCCACAAATGTAGCAAAAATTGTCCGGAGAGTTTAAACACTTTCGCGATAACATTTTTCAAGTGAGCGTTATGAATTGCACAGAAGTACTGATTTGTAGAAAAAATGATATTGCTATTTATACAAAAATTATATCATCTACCTTCATTAACTCTTTTCTAACGATTTAAGTGAATTTTTATAAAAAAAAACATTAAGTCTACTAGAAACGAGGTATTTAGCAAATGACTCAAAAATCCTATTTTTTTTTATAATAAAGGTATGTCACTTAGTTAATTAAGTTTTATTTAACTAATTTTATATTTATTAGAACTCATTAATTAGTGTCTAATGCATTCAGTTCATTTTTTGTTTAATTTGAATCGATTTAAATAAAATATTACTTAAAAGGAAGGCCTAGGTAATTTTGGAAAAATTAAACGATGCTAAATAACTAAAAAACCTGACGTGATGGATTTTTTTAAATATTTTTCCTGTAATCAGCGCCCCAAAATCTATCCAAATCAGTCATCAAAACTGAAAGGGGAAAACCATTGCAGACCTGTGCTATGAATCCAAACATTAGGATTAATTTTGTATCAAAATACATATCTAATTAAATAAACTTATATAAAGAAAGGGTGAAGTGGCCATAGTCCACCATGCTGGCCTAGTGCTGCATGGCAGACAATAAGAAACTAATTGTATGATTGTTTTTGGTTTACTTTTATATACAAAATCATATTTATGTAGCAACTAGAAAGCAGCCTACTTGCTCTTATAGTGCATCTTTTTCAGGTATTAATAGATCCTACATTAAAGTATTATTTAAATTATACATGCAAAATCTTTCTAAGAACACAGTAAGGCCCAGTCCAAGGTGTTATTGCTATTCATGTGTATATTTTTCATTTCAGTCCCAGTAAGAAGCCTCATATTCAAGCCTTACTCTCACCTAGAAAAGATGAGTCATCAAAATCAGAACCAAGGATTCTTATGTCTCCAAGGAAGGTTGTTGTTAGCCCCATCAAGAGCCCTACTAAGGTTTGTAAAATATTGTCAGCATTATTATAAGAAATAAAGAATCATTTTTTGTCAAATATATGGTACAGCTACAAAAGGTAATTAATAAAAGGTTGCTGAATTGGTTATAGCTCAGCATATTTTCCTTAGCTGCATATCTCTTAGGACACAGCTGCTGCTGGTTTTCAGCCAGATCAGTTTATATATTTTGTTCACTTTTATATACTTGTACAAAATATTATTGCAATTTAGCATATAAAAAAATATATTAACAAATCTGCTTTTTTACAAACATATACTCATGGCTATAAATTCCAGAAAGGTGTAGCCACAGCTTTGGAATTAAAAAGCATCACCCAACAATCACTTAAGTAAAATTTGCAGTGTAGTGTCGGCTTAGAATAGCACTACTGCGTTAGTGCTATTCTAAGCCGACACTACACTGTAAATTTTACAAAAATAATAAAGATAAAGTAAACAGTATCAATAAGTAAATTCAAGTAACCTTTATTAATTTTCTATCTTTTTGTCATCAAACTTCCAAAAGTGGCTAAGGTTTTTTTTTATCTTGAATCTCTGGCTACCCCATGTTTAGATGGCTACATAATCAAATATATGTATTGTATGTATTCAATTTTTTCCAATAATAATACAAATCACATGCAATTTATCATAGTGCCTGTCAATTTCAAAATATCTACCTCTAAGCTACAAATCTCACAAAGGTAGCCCTCTGACTACACCCATCAGAGTTAGATAATCCCCAACTACTATTCAAATACAGGTTATTTATGAGTCCTTACTCTAGCCACATTGCCAAACAATCACTTTACAATCCGTAAAACCCTAACTCCCGTATTACAACACCCACAGAAAGAAATGTGTAAGTGCTGTTATAAGCAGACACTGCACAGCTATTGTAAAAGCAAATCTAATACCCAAAAAAGGGAATGCCAACCAAAACAGATTTCAATATAATTTAAAATGTTCTGTTACAGGTACCAGCATACATCAAGCATGCTTCTTTAGCACAACAATCTAGCAGTCTGCCGCTGCCTCATCAATATCGGTTCCTCGCTGAGTTGTTCCGAGGCATGGAAACAGTAGTGTCTATCTTACACAACAGAAATGAAAAGATCACCTTTGCTAAACTCAAACCCTCCGTTCAAGAAATGCTTAAGAGAAACTTCACCGAAAAGCATTTGGCTCAAATAAAACATTTGGTTCCTGATTTCTACAATTTTGAAGTGCAGAAAACAAAAAGTTCGGCTACTTCTCAAAACGCGTCATACGACTTAATCGTGACGCCCAACTTCCCAAACGATATTAAAGCGATGAACCCAAGTGTCCTTCTAGAAAGAAGGAGATTTTTCTATGATACTCTAATGCAACTTGTTAAGAAACATCATTCGCAGTATTTACTGACTCTGGATCCGCCGATGGTTATTCCTGATGATAAACTCACTCGCTGGCATCCTGAATTTGAATTGGAAAAAGTCGCAGAGATTGAATGTGCCAAGCTACCTGAGTTGCCGAACGTGCAAAAATACTCTACTGCTCAAGATGTTCTGTCAAAGGCTCGTGAGCTCTTTAAATGTAATACAAGAATGGAAAGAGCGTTAGAAAAACTTTCTCAAGCAAAAGCCAGAGGGCTTACTGATAATGAGAAAGCAGTTACGGGTATTAAAGAATCGCAGGATAGTGGAAACACACATGCACCCTCTACGAGTTCAGTGACGCTGATTAATCCAGCTTTGCGAAACCTTCCCACTGCTTTGTTGGAAAAAGTTAAAGCAAAACAAGCTGCCAAAGCACTTGAAGCTATGACCAGATCAAAGGAACAAGAACAAAACTATCAAGTGTATACCCGGCTGCCAGATCTAGCGCGTACTCTGCGGAACATATTTGTGACTGAGAGGAAAAATGTTTTGGCTCTCAACATCGTCCTCTCTAAGCTTGACTGTAGTTTCAAGTCTTATGTTTCTGGGACGGATTTGCAACGTGACATAAAAATACTCGCAGAAGAAGCGCCTGATTGGATCAAGTTGCACGAAATCAGAAACACTTCCTATTTGAAGCTAGACAAAAATGTTGACCTAAAGAAAATTATTGCCAAACTTGACGCCAAAGCCGAGAAGTACAAAAATGACTGATTATTTTATTCAAGCATTTGTACTACCTACTTAAGTTTTGATTTCCTCACTCATACTATGACATTAAGTTATTTAAATGATTTGTTTTGACTGTTTCAATTATTTTAGATTAAGAGTAAATGTTTTGATTATAAAGCAAAATGTATTTTAGGACATGTTATTGTTAGTAAGCAGACATTCTAATGCATTTTGATTAATTGTGCTTCAACTTTAAAGTTTTTCTTTTTTACTTTTAGGTTATTTTTGTCTTTAAAAAATAAAACAAATCATGTGAACAAAACGATTTATTATTTATTCCTATTCAGTCATCAGTTCATAGTTAACTGGACTACCAGTTTTGTAAGGCTCCAGGAACTTTAATAATATCTCTTCAGGTACAATATATTCAGCGACTACTGGATCTTTTCTTATGTTATCCAAATACTCCACCTGGAATTAAAAAAAGTTGCAATTTATTCTTATTAGGATTATTAGCTAAGCAAATAGATATTGATCTCGCAGAAATCCTATTGGGAGCAGGGTAAAACCAAATTACGCCCTAGATTATGAAAGGGAAAGTCTGATCACGTAAAAACTGAATTAGAAAGTTTTGTTCATAAAAACCTCATGTGGGGATTATATACGACGGGGGCGTATACCCGAAGGTCGTGGATTCGATTCCCACTGGTATCGAAATTTTTCTTTCCATTATTTATTACTAAATCCATTATTAAATCAGCGTTTTGCAGTGTCAATCTATATTATTTTAAATGGCATTCGACAACAACCTCTCTCCCCTGATTCAAGAACTGCCTTGCAACCGGGTTTTATTTCATGAGATGTAAGTGTACTTATCAAACTAAATACAATACACCTACGGCTATTAATCTCATAAAGCCAAGCTTTAGAATTAGATATTTTTAGTCATTTTGGAACTCGAGAAAGGAAAAAACAGTCTAATAAAGTTTGCTGATGGGTTTCCATCGCCAAAGCCCTTATTCCTTAAGTGTCCTTTTAAGACACATAGGAGAGGAAATGAGTTAGTGCTATTTTGAGTCAGCAATGCACAGATGTATAAAAAGATCATAATAAACTTTGTAACAGTCGATAACTTACCAGTAATTTATATTTTTGTGTGTCCATTTGGAGCCTCTTGTCGGTTTCCGAAATAGGTAACAGTCTTTCGAACCAAGGCCAATTCATATAGTCGACGTATCCCGGTTGATCACCGTGGAAGAACTTCGTTCCCCGGGTTTTGAGGTTTTCTTGAAGAAAATCGAGTGTTTTGAAGTACCCAGCGATCACATCTTCGTTCACTGCATCTGGTGTTTTTATGAGCTTGATGAAGAGACTGGCTAGCTGTAAAGATTTGAGGATATAGTTGATATATAACACGCGCGCGTGGAGATTCGAATGGCAATGGTATACACGAGTTTTTTTTATCCTTTATACTTAAATAATAAACGTATCGCACCCAGAGCCTCTAGGAAGGATAATAATCCTGTGTTTAGAGTGCCCGAAACATAAAAAAGAAATCACATACACCCAGACCCGGAAATAAAGATCGATTTTCATCATATCGATGACCGGGAATCGAACCCTGGGCTGCCCGCTTCGCAGTCTAAGGATCTTTCGACTGAGCTACGACGACCGTCAAGCCACAAAAAAATAGGACAGTCAAAATTTATATAAAGGCGTTAGAGGCTTTGGATTAGACTCCCCGAGTGACAGCCGATATTAATGCAAAATTCACCACATTATTCCAATACGAAGATATGACTTGGGCCGCTAGTACCTACTTCATATTTTGATACATTTCTACTTGTATATTGTTGTTTGTATACGACAAAATTCACAGTTTCAAATGTTTCTTTAAAAATACGTACAGATCCACAAGCCTCAACAAGAATCTTGTCGAACGCTTTCCTCACTGGATCTTGAGGCAACAGAGGTCGTTGAGGGTATGCGTCGTCCAGGTATTCCACCGTTATAAGACTTTCATAGATAGAAACTCCATCTTTTATTTCTAATGCTGGAACTTTGCCTGAAAATTATAACATTAGGGTTGAGCTTTGGTTAAGACATGGCATTTTATTTGACCTTTCAAAATAATAACTGTTCTTTATGAAGAACCGGAGGTTTTGTGGGCACCCCAAGTAGGTAGTATTGAACAAAAGTGAGGCTAATGCGTGGTAATATTTAATTACTCAATTTTCTCAGGATCAAATATTAACGTAAGTAAGGCAGTCCCTTCACCGCTTTGTATAAATACTATGAGCCATAATAAGTGAAATTCGTCCATATGGGTTTCCTCATGATCTTTCCTTATCCTTAACAAGCATATTTCACAAAAATATTTATGTACATAAACTATGGTATTTCAAAGTTTTTAATAAAGTACATAAACTATGGTATTTCAAAGTTTTTAATAAGGAAAAATAGCAATGTAAAGAAAAACAAACTAAGAAGCTTACCAAAAGCACTCTTCGATGTCAGCCATTCGGGTTTCTCGTACAGATTGATGTTGACGATCTCGTAGTCAATCTTTTTAGCATTTAATGCCAGGACCGTCCGCTGTGCGTATGGGCAGTAGCGCATGTTGTATAGCCGCAACTTGCCATTGTAGGCTGGGAGAGGGTCTCCTGCAATAAAACGTGTTAAACCTTAGTTCTGTATGCGGATTTTGAGTTTCAATCGAAATTTTGTTTTCGATCAGAATGATCGAGTTCCATACATCAGAGTGAAAGCAATATATGTTTGTGTATCTTTTACTCCTGATGCTTAGGACAGGATTACTTTACTACGGCGTAAAGTAAACTATTCGATATAATTCACAATCCGCCTACTGGTGCGAGAAAAAATGCTGATCTACTAATTGACAGCGGCGAAGGAGTGCAGCGTCAAAAAACATATAACCTACTACGGTTATAAGAACCGCGATAGTTCAAGGGTGAGAACTTCCGTCCGTCATGCAAACAATCGTAGGTTCATATCCCGGGTCGGGCGTAGGTAGGTAATTGGTGTAGACCAATTTATGTCTTTTCTAAAAAAAAGTGTAGTTAATTTATCTTGGTTGTTAATAGTGAGGGAAAACGTCGTGATGAAACCCACATGGCTGAGTTGTACTTAGTAATTTGATAGTGTATTCGTACAAAACGGCGATAGGCCTGCCCCCATCACGTGAGTACACTGTCCTAGCAAAGCATCAGTACTCTGAACAACAGATGATAATAATGTTCACAAGTATTAATACCTGGGCCAACCCCTTCGGGTATATTCGGCGTGAACGTTTGAGTTTGATATAACCTATTTAATTAGGTTGGTATGGTATGGACTTAGGTAGGTGCTTTGCCATAAGAAGGGATTATGTAAAAATATTAAAGAAATAGCTATTTCTTTTCTCTTGTTTCCAACGTTAATAAAGCAGAATAGTGGTCAATTTGCTATTAAATTAACGGTCGGGTTAGAATTTCTTCTCGTGGTTGTGTGTGGTTGAAGGTCGTGGTGGCTTCTGACTAGTGCGGGTTGCGGTGGACATCTGATACCAACTATTTGAAACAGTAATGTTGTCGCCTCACCTATTTTACTCACCTTGTATAAAAAAATAGGGGAACGAGTATACAATACTATAATAGCCAAAATTACTACGGCACTAGTAAAGCAAAGAGCAAAGCGAGTGTAGCGAGCGAAGCTCTATTTACCCCTGACTTTTGTATTAGGCTTGTCACAAAACTCCTCCTAAACGCTTGAGCCGATCACAGCCAAATTTTGTACGATGACTCAAAACATCAAGGACATCCCTTGAAGGGGTAACCAGAGCTAGGGAATCAGAAATTCCTCAGCCACTTTTGGAAGTTGCGTGGGGAAAAGATGGTGAAATAAAGGTTTTTGCTGATGGGTCTCCAACAACATCGCCCAAAAATTCCTTAAAAGCCCCAATACCGTTAGTCTTACGTACACCCACCGGAAGAAATGGGGTAGTGTTATTATAAGCCGAAACTACACTAATATAATTCTTACTTATAAAAAATAACTTATTATACTATTTAAATATAAATGCAACGGTGCCGCGGCGACAGTATATGTCGGTATATTTTTGTTCGTCTAGAACCAAACCACCAAACAAAACTGATCATTTGTGAAAGTAAATGACTGATAGTATGTATAATAACAACCTCAAACTACGGCCGACCGACAACCTTATAAAATAGCGTATCTATCAACATATAAAGTCATTATTTCTTTAAATGTGTATACATTAAAGTTAATTGGATGGTACCTACCACAGATAAGATAATACTAAACTATGTTACTCACCTTTACCCAAATGTTTAGAGTTAAAATTTATCTTCTCCGACATATTCCTGCTTGGAGTAACAAATAAGTGGTTAAACAGGCGAGTGACTGGTCCGACTGCTTTGGTTATCGCCACTGAGCCACTCATAACAAGACCAGCTCGAGATCAATAAAAAAAAACGCTTGTCATCGGCTACACACTTCAATTAAGTATGTGAATTGACATAAAATATTTATCTAACTCTACCTAGCATTTTTATCGTTTGCCGCAGCTCACTTCGATTTGATAGCAAGCAGCAAACATCAGACTATTGTGTGACCTTGAGGTTCAGAATGATTACGTCATATTTGTTGTCTTGCACGACTGATGGCACCGAAAAGCTAATACGCTTGATATTAATAGTCGGAAAAACTATCAAATTATTAAGCGAAATACACGCTTTAATTTATAGTAAAATTCATCCTCCCTTTGTCATTATTGCGGTGACAATAGCTAAACCCCATCTCTTAATTGTATTTCATTTTAGGCGGACCGTGTTCCTTTTAAAATTTGTGGCAAATTGGGTCGGACCAAAGCCTTCCCCAATGATTGCTCTTGCGCTGCCCTTAACCATCGGCTTTCCGCGGCCTAACCAAGTTGTCTATCCGCTTGAGGGAGGCCGACCACACTACCTTGTCCAGTTTGTGGCTACCATTCCAGATCCTTCCAGCCTCATCGACCTGCGTGCGATTTACCCTTCCCACTGTTTTATGTGCTTTGCAACTCTCTGAGCTTAATCAGTTTTAACTTAATTCTAATAAAGTTGTAGTTTTGCTTTGTAAACTTTTGGTTTCAAAAGATTCTACTCACTTACATATACGGTTACAAGTAAAACTTAAAAGGGGTAGCCAGAGTGCTACTTGCATCATCAAAATAAAATAATAACCAAAAACCATGATTTTTGAAAGAGAGGAGAATATTACCGAATGTGTGATCAGATTAATGGTAAGAAAGTAAAACAAATGAGACTTCGTATATCTCGGAAGTTTATTTACAAGGGATGGAAAGTGTGATGAAGACATTGAAAGAAGAATGAAAAGGGGTCATGCGTTAAATGGAGCAATGAATAGTCTAATGACTAGTCTTAGTCAATCAGTGTCTGAAAAGACCCGAATGGCTGTGTATGATGTTGTTCTTATTCCTACGCTTATGTATGGCAGCGAATGTTGGGTGAGGCAGAATTAGCATGAAAGTATAGAATGCAGTAGAAATGTGGTCCCTCAGAAAAGATTGTGATGTTGGATTATGCGATCGAGTGGGAATTAGCGTGATTCGTGAAAGCGGAGTGAAAGATGTAAAAAAGATAGAAAAAGGAATGTTAAGATGGTTTGGGAACATACAGAGGATCGATGATAGTAAATTGGTAAAAGATATTTGAGCTAATGTGGATGGTAATGTTAGTGGAGGACGACCTCGGAGGACACATTTGGACCAAATAGCAAGTGCTCAAAAAGGCAGGCGTCCGAAGTATGAAGATCAAAAGAGAAAAGATTTATGGATGTAAATAAAAAGCTAAAGAGGTTTGCCAGGATCGTACAAAGTGGCGATCGATAGTCTCTGCCAACCCCAATGAGAACTGATGGGATGGTATGTATTAACTGACTGAAACAGGTTATCAGATTAAATGAACCTATTCTATGTTTGGAGGTGTAAATGCGTAATGTTCAAGAGTATGCGTATAGATCTTTTCCGTCCTTGAATATATGGTAAAAATTTCTCATCGCTTTTATTCAGTAACACATAGAAATACTGTGTTGTTTCGACTTAGAGTAGCACTAACCAATTTCTACCCGTGTCGTAAGTCGACGTTAAGTTCGCCGTGTAGTGTCATCTTAGAATAACACTACCCCATTTCAACCCGTGGGTGATCGTAAGAGGCGACTAAGGGTATAGGGGCTTTCTAAGTGATTTTTGGGCGATGTGGTTGGAGACCCGTCACCAAAAACATTTATTATTATATCTTTTCCCCAATCAACTTCCAAAAGTGGCTACTGGCTACCCCGTTAAGGGATTTATAGCCGTGAGAATATGTATGTGTGTATGTATGTAAGTCGTAAGTCGACTTGGAGTTTTGGTGCTTTTCAAATGATTGTTGGGCGATGTGGCTAGAGTAGGCTACTTTCTTTTCACTTATAAAATTCTAAAAGTGACTAAGGGATTTCGAATTATGTAGTTCTGGCTACCCCTTTTTGGCATTTGTTGCCCTAAGTATATGTAGACACATTGCTGAACCTACAAACCAAAAAGGACAAAATAAAACAAATCTTACGTAAACAATACAATTTAATTGTACTTTAAATTCCATTTATGCCGTTTACATTAACTTGAACATGTTTTGTAAACATAAAACTTTCATTGCACAATACGTATAAATAAATGCTTTTATTCCTTCTTCTTCCTTGGACGCATGCAGCAAACAGCACTTGAATCCAGCATATTATAGTTGGTGTCTCCTTTGACTCTAGATTCTGTGAATTTAGCATGAGTGTCAGGGGCAAGGCAGTAGGCTTTCACTGCTGGAACTACCTTCATAGCTTCGATGTATTGACTCTGCAAAGAAACATATTTTATTAAGTCCTTATTTGGCAAAGTACGTACAATAAAATGAATTGAGATAAGATAATGATAAAGGTTTAATAACTGAGCACTTTTTAACGTTTGATAGTTTAAGTAAATATTGATGCGATAAACATTGATATAATTCCATAGTGTGATTTAAATTGTGGTTGTAATACAATATAACAAAGAAGTTTATTCAACAAGGCAAGGTGTATAGAAGAATCGATAAATTTATTAAAGCGTTAGAAATTTTTGACTGTTCAGTACGGATATTTAGCTATGGTTTATTTTTCTTTGAATTTTTTTCATTAATTATGTCTATTTGGGTTTTATTAATTAATCTTTAAGGATATTTCTGTTCACGACTATTTCATTTATTTGTAATTGACATGCACAGCTAATGAACAGTATTTTAAAGACAGAAAATGTAAAAAAACCGGCCAAGTGCGAGTCGGATCGCGCACTAAGGGTTCCGTACTATCATATATATAGAAAATCCCGTTTGTGTGAAAATCATAGGAGCCAAATTAGGTAAGTAATTTGATTTATGACGTTTAAAAATAGAACTACGGGCTAGATCTCATTCAAACCAATTTTCGTTAGTAGTTTGTATAGTAATACACATCATATATTTTTTTCAGTATTATCATGCCCATATTTTAGAAGTTACGGGGGGGGGGACACACATTTTAGCACTTTGAAAAAGTCTCTCGCGCAAACTATTCAGTTTTGAAAAAAATGATATAAGAAACCTCAACATCATTTTCAAATACCTTTTGATAGATACCCCACACGTATAGGTTTGATGAAAAAAAAAAATTTGAGTTTCAGTTCTATGTATGGGGAACCCTAAAAATTTTGGTTTTTTTTTCATATTTTATTTTAAAATCTTAATGCGGTTTACAGAATACATCTACCTACCAATTTCCAATAATGTAGTTCTTATAGTTTTGGAATAAACTGGCTGTGACATACGGACGGACGGACGGACAGACAGACAGACAGACATGACGAATCTATAAGGGTCCCGTTTTTGCCATTTGGCTACGGAACCCTAATAAAGTAGCTCTCCTTTATTCCATTGACCAAATAATACCGAGTCAGTAAAACTCCAGTTTTTTTGCGTCATTATGTCGGCTTCATGTATGGGGTTGTCAAAGTTGGTGTTGAAAATCAGGGGAAAACCAAATGAGTGGGTCATACTTGATGATTTGATATTGCATCCATAACAAGTAGTGATGCAATATTATTATACGAAGACGTAATAATGGTGACGGTGTGATTTTTGTATCTATGAATTAATTTAACTTAACGGCATTAAGTGTCTCATTGTATTGTATCTTAGTAAAATCTTAAATAAATTAAATATAAAAAGGAGGAGGAATTTTAAGGAAATATAATTATTAAAAAAATATTTGGATCTTTATAGCGTTTTCCCATGTTGCAGAGGGTGTAACCTCGGAATAGAATTAAAATATTTTTTTCATTTATTATTTTTATCTGTACGAACTAGTTTGCTAATCTATCATATATGGATATAGTTTGAATTAAATATTTTGAATTAGAATTTGAGAATTAGATTTTTGGTTAGGCTTTGAGGCTTAAATTTGGTTAAACTTCATATAAAGTATTTTTCACAAAAAGCTCTTTCACTATATAGGTATAACTTACCAAAAGACCATATTTACTCTTGTCAATAGCAAACTCAGTCTTGCCAAGCAGAGGCAAAGCTTCGAATCTCTCCAGGAACGGCCAAATAGTGTAGTCTACTAATCCTGGCGAGTCTCCGTGGAGGTATTTAGTTCCACGTTTCTCGATTTCCTTCTGCAAGAGTTCTAGGCCTTTGTGGAATGTCTCAGTTGATGAGGCTGTGAGAGCTTGGGCGTTGAACGCAGCGGTGTAGTATGCCGATTGAGCCTGCGAACAAATGTACAATGTTTTATACTGTTCATTTTTAACCGACTTCAAAAAAAGGAGTGTTCTCAAGTCGACACGTAAGTATATTTTTGTTTTATGGGTTTTTGCTACTCTTGAGGTGTATGAAAGGAATTTGCTCAAATTTTAGTTTTTTATGTCTTTTGGGAAAGAGCAAAGGAAAATTCCCTAAAGCGGCAATGTTTATACCTGAAATATCAGTTTTTTTAAGCCCATACATACATACATGTACGTGAGTACTCATGGCTATAAATCCCTAGAAGGGGTAGCCGTAGCTCAGGAATTAGAAATTTCTCAGCCACTTTTGTAAGTTGAGTGTGTAAAGATGGTCAAATAAAGGTTGTTGGTGATGGGTCTCCAATCACATCGCCCAAATTTTTTTTTAAAACTCCTAATAATACCCTTAGTCGCCTCTTACTTATACCCACAGGAAGAAATGGGGTAATGCTATTGTAATACACAGCAGAATTAATTTTGTACTGCATTGAATAAGCCGTTCACTGGTTTCATTGACATCCATTTTGAAAGAGATAATTATTTCTAATTCTAACAATAAAATTATGTTAAGTGCCTAGAGACTTTTTTTACAGCTATAAATAAATCATTTTATTCCCTTTACAAGACCATAAATAATATAATTTATGATTGCTGACACCTGAAGCACGGCTAGAAAATTATGGAATACATAAATGTTTTAGAATAGACTTTTAGTGTTGTAAATATAAAATAAATATTTCGGTACGTTCATTCTAAATGTTGCATGTTAGAAATATGCTTGTGGCTTCATGTCTTCAACATAAATTATTAGGGCTAATAATTTAATTGGCTTGATAAAAATTTAGGTATAAAAACTGATAATATGAGTGAGAATTCACAATATATATCAGCCGTGGTCTACCTAGATAGTTTTTGCGGTATGTTAAATAAAATTGGCAGTGTAGTGCCGACTTAGAATATCACTACCCCTTTATACCTACGGGTGTCGTGAGAAGCGACAAAGTGTATGGGACCTTTTAAAGTGGTTTTTGGGCGATGTGGTTGGAGACCCATCATTAACTATACTTTATTTCTACCATCTTCTCCCCTATCAACTTCTAAATTTGGCTGAGGAGTTTCTAGCTCTGAAGCTCTGCCTACCCATTTTGGGGCTCTATGGTCGTGAGTATATGTATGTATGTTAATAAAATTAGAACGGTAGAACACCCGCCCGAAAACAGAAGGGCGTGAGTTCCAATCCTGGGTCGGGCCTGCACCAATTTGTCTTTTCTAAAGTCATATGTGTGGTTAATTTATCATGGTTGTTAACGGTGAGGGAAAACATCGTGAGGAAACCCACATGGCTGAGTTGTACTTAGTCATGTGACAGTGTATTCGTACAAAACGGCGATAGGCCTGCCCCCTGTCACGTGAGTACACTGTCTAAGCAAAACGTGGGTACCTTCTCTGGACACTAGATGGCGCTGCCATGTGAGTTCAGAAGTATTGGTACCTCTGCCAACCCCTTCGGGGATAAACGGCGTGAACGTTTATGTTATGTTATGTTAATAAAATGACGCTGCGATATTGATGATGTCAAATGTAGTATGATTGTCACGTACCAATTTCATGGGGGCGGGCGGGCGGTACTCCGAATGAGCCAGGTGGATATCGATTATTGACAGTCACTGTAGGAATTATTGATAACGAAACTAGTTTGTCCTCGCTCAATAATACAAATAGATGCCAAAAACAAACTATTCTTTGTATCAATTTTAATTTGCCATTGTTCACTTAAATAAAACCCCTTAAGCTGTGTCGAGAGTCCAAGAGTATGAATAGCCCATTTCCTGCGCGGTTTGTGTCGTTATATTTGCCTTCGAGTTTTGTGATTTTTTTATTAATTAATTTAATCTTTATTTAAATAACTATATTTTTCCCACCAAGCTTACAAAACTGAAACCTTTTTGAGAGTTATAGCGATGTGTGTAAGCATAAGTTTATGTACTTACACCAGCGTTCATGATGTTGCTTCTAAAAATCTGGCTACACCTTTTTGAGAGTTATAGCCATGTGTATATGAATGTATGCATTATATTGGTTATCTACTTATTTTGTCTTCGAAGCGAGGCAACGGGTCGGTGGCTTGTAGTGGGACTTCAGGATACTTCTCATCGAAGTACGCGTTTTACAATCCAAGTACACCTTTTTTAAAGTTATAGCCGCGTGTGTACGTATGTTAAAGTTTATGTACTTACACCAGCAAAGTTCTCGACAATCATTTTGTCTTCAGCACGACGCAGCGGGTCCGTTGCCTGCAGTGGGATCTCAGGATACTTCTCATCCAAGTACACGTTCACGATGTTGCTGTCAAAGATGCCCTTTCCTTGTTCGTACTCCAGGGCGGGAACAGTACCTATTAGGTTTAATTTAAATTACTATATTTTCCATACAGTGCTTCCATGCATCATAGAAGGAACTTTGGGATAGCTGCCAAAGTTAAGGGGTTTAGTGTTGGGTTAACATTATATTACAAATTAAAAACTTTCTCTATAAATTATGCCGATATGATAGCTACGGATGGAGCTTAGGCCCCGCTCTCTCTCTCTCTCACACTCTCTTGGAACATGACACTTTTTAATGTTGGCAGCCGAATACATGCATCAATTTATAAGACGGTTATATGTCAAAACATCGATCGGTCTTCATTATAACATTTAATTGAATCCCATGAAAGTAGAATATTTATTTTATCGATATCGAATAAATAAAACTGTCTCTAGATTGAGCGCAATAGTATTTTTAAGTTACTATCATGTTTTATAATACTTTATTTAAGTAATTATATGTTTGCACATTGAATTATTTGTGAGCTAATGATTATGGATAGTTTTTAGTTAAGAATCATAATACTATTGGGATCTCTTCTTTATTGGTCACACGGAAGCTATTTCAATACTCCTTTGAAGGCTACACAGTCAACTTTGCATAGCCGAGTGGATAGGTGACTAGCTTCTTGGCCCGGAGGTTACGAGTTCGATCCCCGCTGAGAGCAACATTTATGTGATGAGCATAAATAATTGTTTTTTAGTCTCGGATGTTCGAATATATCGTCGACTTAGTAAGTATCCCATAATACAAGTTCCACTTAGTTTGGGGCTAACTTGATCTGTGTATAATATGTCCGTATATTTATTTATTATTATGTTTGGCCTCTAATTAAGATATCCTAACAGACCTAAGTTGCACCGAGTATTTATGACGTATATTCCGTTAGTTCAAAGCGCGGGTTTAACGACCCAATAACCGTCAAGTTTTTAATTAACTGTGACAAGGTGAAGTCGTATAATAATTACTATAGTTTCAACATCATCATCTATCTGATATTGTCTACAGAATATGCAAGGATATTTTTTTTAATTGGTATCGGTTGGATTTATTCTATAAGACATAAGATAAAATAGACATCAAAAAGAAAAATGCTTTCATAAAAACGCCTATTCTTTACTCCAACCCTATAGTTAGTTTAGATTTTCTAGATATGACTTGAATAAAATAAATGTTAATAAATAAATAATACTTTATTATCTTTAAATTTGCTGATTCGCATAATTAAGTTCTGTTAATGAAGTTAAACAAATAAACATTAATTTAACTGGATGCACATCACAGATTACAATATATGTACTAATACAGATGCGACAGTAACTAATGGTACGTTTCCATGAAGTCCGTTTTGGCGCTAGTGTCGGCGTTGACTGTTTTTTTTTTATTAGGGTTGTACCTAGCTGGTGGAATATAGTTATATCGATAACTTAGTGATGTGCACTTTTTTTATCGATATTACGCAATATGCAGGTACCTAATAAATTAGACTTAAATAATACTTTGGAAATAAAACACATAAATTTATTTAATTATTTATTGCTTTCCTTCTTAATTTATTACATTTATATTTATTAAAGGCTAATTGTTGAGGAATATCCATTTTTTTACATACTTCTCTTTTAATATTTTATTAGTAATATTACACCAGTTGTGTGTATGAAGCTTAGTAATAATTTTTAAAAATGCTGACATTACTTCTTTATGATGCTGGGCACATCCTAACCAGGAAAGATCGAGAACCTGCTTCAATTTATTATTAATTTGCGATCCGATATGGTCAATGAAACCATAGGCATTTAAAAAATTATGAATATCATTACTGGTTTCCCTATATAAAATAGTAAATTTTTCACTAGGATATGCAAAATTATTATTTTTTAATGATTTATATTCTCGGTGTTGAATATATTTATGAATACTTAGCACTGAACTCTTACATCGTAAGGTTTTATATATTTTGCGGCATACATATCCAGCTGTATATGCAGAGCATTGGACTCTCATTTTCTCTTTCATTACATCCTTTATATTTATGATGCAACCACGTGAAGTAGTAGTATCGCTTCCATGAATTACACTGGCTTTGGTGACTGAACAAGGGGTTATGTCCAGTGAATAACCTGAAATAAATCATAATGTTGTAAAATTTTACCGTAAGTGTATGTGCTTAGTCCTTGTGATTAATAGTATGGAGGGAAAACTAAAGCAAAAAGTAGTAAAACTAGAATTTTAATTTCCTACTCTTAGAATTTAAAGAAATATTTTGACTTGCATATCTGTTGCTTTCAAAATGTAGGTACAATCTAGGCCAAAATCATAAGGAAGAATTATAATCAAGATTATACCTGCTGCTCCTTCCATTTCAGCTTCTTTACAGTAGCTGTGATCACTCAAAGCTGTAGGTACTGCAAAAAGATAACATTGATTTAGATTGTCATTTAAACTAATAATTATTAATATCATTATTAATAAGTATTAGACTACTAGTTTTAAGATAGTAGGAACTTGAATTTGTTGCTCTTTTCTAGAAAGGTTCCTTTTATAAAATATAAATTAAATAAACAAACACTAATCACTTTTAATTATTAAATTATTATTAATTGATTGAATTAATTATATTGTCATTGTATCCAAGATCTTTTTTGTATAATTTATTAGGCTGCCCGCGATACAGGTCTAACCTAGTGCGGGGGCCACAGATATAATAATAACTGTAATGTACTGTTTTTGGAAATAAATGAATTTGAATTTGAAACAAGTATTTGTACATTGTTATAATGAAATAATCACCTGTTTCCTGTATCAAGCATTCATAAGCATCATTGTCTTCATCTTGAAATTGTGAGGAATTATGGTCATTAAGATTTTCAGAACCTGTGAAAAGATCAAAGACAATTAAAATATATATGAACGAACAGTTAACATGCTACTGTGACTGAAATATTAATGATACTAACGTACTAGCTACCCCCTGTTGGTTGGGATGATTTAATATTTACAATTAAGTACTAATATCCACACAATAGCCTTGAAACTAATGTTTGGTAGTCCTATAATGGCTCGATTCAAAATTAGCCAAAAATTAAATAAGCCACCAAATTTTTTCTCAAATTTGTCTAAACATATTTTTTTTGGTTTAATTTGTGACTTTATTATGAATATTTATAGCACATAAATTAAGGAATAGAATTAAATAGAAGATGTGTGAAATACAAGTCAATTAAAGCTTACCCATTGAAGCCGACGGTAGTGGAAGACCATGCTCTATTTCAGCATTGGTGAATAGAATCGGATAGGAATAGCGAAGTTTTTTGCCGTTGGAGTCATATTGATGTTTATCAAAATGTTTTTCACACACTCGTTTCCTTAGTAATTGCTCTTTCAAGAGTCCATTTTTTGTTGTTTTTTCTCTTTACGAACACCTTACGAAGCAACGGATTAATCAGTAAAATGTTGACGTTCAAAAAATGTGAATTATTAATTTAATTTTGAAAAACAATAAACGAAGTAAACAAAAACAAAACTATGAAGAAAACAATATGGCGGCGGGCAACATGGCTGCGAAATTATAAGCGATTGCAGCGCCGAAACGGAACACATAGAAATCACAGTGTCATAGCCCTGATGCACATTCAGTAAGTCTCTGTTACTGCCAATGAATAGAATAGAAATAGGCGTTGAGAGGAATATCCGCGCGAGATGATGCCGTCCATAGATCATCGTAATGATTTATGCTGTTGTAATAATTATAATGAATTATTATTATTCGTAACAAATATTTGATGACTAACTAAAATGAATATGCATAGCTTATCACATTTACGAATGAATAAGCAAAAGTGGTAGATAGTGTCTTATGTAAATATGATAATTGAATATTGACAACTAACCATGATAAACGAAATGTGTAAAACAATTAACCGTATCATTTTTATTTAGATAAAAATAGAATTGGCACCATATCTCTTGGTAAGGGTTGGAGAGATACTTTTTTTATGAACATCACATGACAATTAATGAGGTACTGTGTGAATATGCTGTGGGGGTAACTTAGCTACAGCTTTAAATTAAAACTAGCTAAACCGGAAAACATTGTTTCGCCATGTAAATTATTTCTAGAGAATTTATAGTCTATAAAATATTTGGGGTGGACAACCCTTATCACCCTATCACCACACACAAAAAATTGTTATAAACCTATTCTCAGACCTACCAAATATGTATGCAAAATTTTATTTAAATCGGTTCAGCATTTTTGGAGGAGTTTGGTGACAAACAATGTGACATATGTATTTTATATATTAGAAACTGACTATAAACTGAACCTTTTGGTTGGCCTCTCGTTTGCCCTCAGTAAAAAAACTTGATAATTAGGCTAAACTTATGAAATAAGAAGGGATACAAAGATGTAGCTTAAATTCTGGATTTTCATAGAAGTTAAGCTTACTACCACTGAACTACTAAGGCTGTGAATTTTAATCTTGATATTATGTTCCAAAATAAAACCAACTACAATCTTCTAAAATGACTATAATATCAAATGCTTAAGTCACACCCCAGATATATGGAAATTTTGATTCAGACTATTTTTGCTTCAAACTTCAACTTCCAAAAGTGGCTGAGGAATTTATAATTCCTTAGCTCTGGCTACCCCTTCCAGGGAAATATAACCGTGAGTATATGTATGTATGTACTATAGAGTTTGAGTTGTCTGTCGTGAATGTTGTGAATGTCTCATAATACCTAAATAGTATCATAAAATTGTAAACTATGGGACCTTTAATGGCACAACTCAAAGTTATGTTACTATGAGTTGCAAGAGATACAAATGGTATGAATATCTCACTCAATTATATGCAAACATGCAGAGTTATGGTTAGACAATTTTCTTATGCAGTACAGTTAATACTGTCCAACAGTTATAGACAAGAAATCAAGGTAGTTATGCAATAAGTAAAATAATTAAAAAGTAAGTTATCAAAGAATAAAAGGTTTAAAATGGTGCAAGTTTATATTTTAAGGTCCAGTGCTGCAAATAATTATTATTACTTTTGATTATTCTTTGTTTCAAAATTATGCCTACAGCATGCTTACATACATACATAAACTATAAATCCTTATAAGGGGTAGCCAGAGCTGGTAAAATAAAGCTTGTTGGTGATGGGTCTCCAACCACATCACCCAAAATTTCTCTTCCGCCTCGCCACTTACGTACACCCACTGGAAGAAATGGGGTAGTGCTATTCTAAACTGACACTACACAGCGACACACACACATTGTGCCTAGTTATTTTAATGCCACTTGTGGTTATGCCAGTAAAGTCTATGCAAAAACAGTTATTTATGTGTTTAGTTTTTATTGTTAAATATCATTAGACCTAGAAAGGCTCCATGTTCCAAGTTACATAATAAGAAAAGATGTTATGCCAGTTAATTTAGCAGCTATAGATGTATTGCCTTTAATTGGAGACCCCGAGATTGCAAGTAAGCCCACAGCCATCCTGTACACACTTTGCATTGGAGTGTGGATAGCAAGCTCTTGGACTGACCTGGGATGTGGCCTATGAAGTCACAAAAGACAGAAAGTCGTGGTGGGAGCTAGTGCAGGCCCTGTGCACCAGTAGAGTGCCATAGGACAAAAACAACCGCATGAATGTATCAGTTTCATAAAACTTTTACTCACCTTTAGGGCTGAAGCTGAATATCCATTCAGGTTTTTGGTCCAAGTTGATGAACACAAGGTCATATGGGATCTGCTTTGCATTCAGAACTAGTACACTTCTTTCAGCATATGGACAGAACCTCATGGCAAACAAACGCAGTTTACCACTGAAAGGTGGTAGAACATCACCTAAAATATAAAATATTTTATACCATAAAGTTAAAAATAAATAAAAGAAAGTAGTGTGAGTTACACTATTTAAAGTCGAGAATGGATGAACCAATCTGTCTGAAAATTGTTGGAGAGGTAGCTTAGAACCAGGAAAAGGACATAGGATATGCATTAGGGTGGAGTGAAAAAAATATATTATTCGTTATCGCTTTGGCATACCCATAAAAAGTTGCATTTATAACTCAGAAATAAACACATAAATTTTTATTTAACTCTGAATATATTCAGAGGTGCCCCCAACCTCATGAATATTAAAGGATTTTACCAAAATTGGTCACAAAACACATTCATATTACTTCGGCTATATTATATTCTGAACGTTATCTTGTTAGTATTTTTTTGAAAAATTTGACCTTAAGATATGTTCATCGATGCGCGGGGTAGGTGGTACTTGGAGGAGGTAATTTCACTACTATTATTGGTCCCTGTTCGGACGCTATTAAGCTAACACACGCGCGCGATTATTACTCCTTTACTTGTGAGACAATTCGATGTTAACGACTAGGATCAAGAAATTCAAATCACGAAGTTTGCCGCAAACAAGTTCTTTGAAACATATTTATATGTCATGACTATTTCCGAGGACCTCTATGATAGCTTGTGACCTACGAAAAGCCTCAGGGTATAGTTTCACATAAGGATACATACAGGATTTAAAGATTCCACATGATATCATTTGAATTGTAAATTTTAACTAAATTAAGTGTAATCTACAACAAGTGCATGTGTATTAAGTTTTAAATTCGTTAAAATACCATTGGCTTTTATAACCAGCAATGCTCTAGGCATGAGGATACAAATTCTGCGGCCTAAATCCGTGTATATGTCCAATTTTCTGATGCAGTTGAGAAAATCAATGAATGTCATTGATATTCTTTAAAATAACTATTGAGAACAGTTTCTAAACTTATAGTATGTTTCAGAGGTCAAATATAAAGCATGTTAGATAGATTTCTATTCATTATTGTTTGTTATGTGGGGTTTGATGTCTTAAATTATCATTATCATCATAAAAGACACCTCCAGCTCACACCATATGCTTTCATCAACAGGCACAGGCAAAGTCTGGATAGTGTGAGTAGACAATAGTCCACTTGTTGTCTTAGTGTGGCTAGGAATGTTAATATAATTTTTGTTACCTCTTTATCTACCTATACACTTAATGCTACAAAAGTTGTTTAAATACAGGTGCTGGTACTTTATGCAACATTATAAAACAAATTTGCTAGTCACCTTGCTAGTATATTGAAATGACTTACTATGAATATAATGCTCATTTTGTTTTCTTATTTTCAGTAAAACTAATTGTTTTTATACAAAGATTCTGGAACAATTTAGTGATTTGGAAGGAGTCAAATGAAATTTATCAGAAACAGCAAAATATAACAGTTTACACAACAAATAAGACAAGAAATTAGTTAATCATGATGTATTATCAATAAAATTGCCTAAATATTAATGAAAACCTTTTGTTTTACTCCAACATTTCAAGTAAATCCAACATTTTCCAATTTCAACTCATAGCAGAACCCTTCAGACCATTTAAAATGAAATGATAATCATTTCAAGTTTGGTGTTGAATCTCCAGTTACATAACCCAACAGCCTTAATACCCTAAGCTGCCTCATACAAAGCCTGGGGATAAATTGGATTATGGTAATTCATAGACAATACTACACAAAAGGTGGAACAAGTGAAAGAACTTGTATATCTGTAAAGTTTGTTTACTAGGGATAGAAAATTTGAGGAAAGAGGTGGAATTTGGTGCATGGAGTCAGGAACAGTCTGATGACAAACCAGTTGTTGTCTGAAAAGGCTCGAACGGCTGTGCATAGTGCTGCTCGGGTTCCCACACTGATATTTGGTAGTGAATGTTGGGCATAGCAGAAAAAGTGTGAAAGTAGAGTTAATGCAATGGAAATGAGATCCCTCAGAAGTATATTTACTCTGTGAGAGAGCCTGAAATAGTGTGATTCTGGAATTTTTTGGGTATGATAGATGACATAGTATGCTAGATAGAAAAAGCAATGTTATGTTATTTTGGGCAAATAGAGCAGATGGATACAAATTAGGTATCAAAAGAATTATATAGGTGGGTATAATGGTTGTAAGTATGAGTAAGTTTATTGATGCGGCAATTAATATTCCCTGCCTACCACAATGGGAAATAATATATAGTAGAATATGTATGCACATTTTACAACTAAAATCTCATCTCAAGTGCCTATGAAAGGGCTTTATTTGCTACTAAAACACATTTTGTGGAGTTAACTTTATTTATTGAATAAACACTTTTAAACAACCAATTCAACATCATAGTTTCTGTTGACAAACTCAGTTATAACTCATCTGTTCTTCACATTTTTATTCTATTAACATCACTTTTACCTAACAGAAACACTACAGCTTGTTTATACACATTGCAGTCATAAGAATGCTCTTTAAGTATGGATGCATACTCAAATTCTGAATGCATTCACCAAGACTGTTTCCATACATCAGAGCTTCACTAGCTATTGGGAATATAGGATATTGTTGAAATTGATATGTAGTGGAGGTTGTTAAGTTAGATAATGCCCAGCTGCGCCTCTGGGAATGGACTGGCGGGATGGAACTAAGATGTTATAGGCAATGGGTGCCATAGGCTGCACAGCATTTCTTCAATTTTCTCATCAAACACTTATAAAACTGTGCTATATCTGCAAACAAAAACAATACAAATCATTAAAAGAATGCTGCTCACTTTCTAGTTAAATAATAGTTGTATAGAATAATAAACTGTAATTATTACTTACTTAATATTTTATGATTCCCCCATCATTGTAAGGAAGTTTAGTCAGAAACTTGTTACGAGTATCTTAAAACTTATTACTTAAATTGGAAAGTTGGAACTTATATTGCGAAATTAATTATTATTAATTTTATGTCTACGTTGTTTTGTTTGGTTACAAAATGTTCATATTTGACGTAAGATTAGTGAAACAGCTACTACTTTGGTTCAAAAAGATCGAATGAAATAGAGAAAAAATATTAGGAGACCAACAATGGCAACACTGCTCTATCGATTCGGCGACAGGGCTCTCGCATCTCAGCCGCCTGTCATATTGACGCTCGTGCTCGCAAAAATGAGATAGATTGGACAAATGAGATGTTTAGTGACATGGCTCTCGCTCTCAGATGACAACTCATGCTACCCGGGCAGCTGATCTCAACAAAATATCTGTTGGTTGCGATGGAACAGTTGGTAACACAGGTTTTCAAGGTGGCGTGATTTGCTTTACGGAAGATGAACTTCAAAAGCCATTAAAGTGGTTTGTCTTTTAGTTACATTCTAACGAATTACCACTGCGACGTCTACCGTTGCATTTGGATGGAAAATCTATCGGACCTAAATGCTTTTCAGGTCCCATTGGGTCCAAATTACAAAAATGGGAAACTATACCAATAGTGGAATTTGCCGCTATTCCGTCAACATTACCTATAGAAACGATTTGAGTACTGACCAAGAATATCTTTATGATGTAATGACGACTATCAGCATTTCTGTTTTCTTCATGCGATTTAGCTAACATGGAAGCTGGGCTTCTCAATCATTCTAGATGTCTAACGACAGCAAATATAATTTTAAGAATATATGCAACTAAAACAGATCCAAAAGAAAAACTGGTTATATTAGCCACGTACGTGATGAAAGTTTATAGCCAAATGTGGTTTACAATATAATGTAATTCCTCGTGTATAAATGGAGCTAAGCTCCTGTGGCAAACTATCAATCTGAGTCGCTATTTGAAACCGAGTTTGAAAAAGATCGTTGACGAGGTAATCCAACAAAATGGATATTTCGGTCATCCAGTAAATAATTTTGTCCCCATGCTTGGAGATGATCAAATTCTAAAAACCGTAACAGAAAATGTTCCAGGACAACGAACATTTAAATTGCCTGCTTTCAATATCAACGTAAAATATTATATCGAAATGATTACGTGGAAAAATTGATTGTCAAAAGTGGTTTGAGTGCAGTTGAGAATATTAGAGATTTTCCACGCCACACCCAAGCCATAGAGCGCTGTATTAAATTAGTAAACTGAAGATTCAAGTGCAGTTTGTGGAATACATAAACGAGACGGTTTCATTACGGCAAGACTACTTTCACGTTTTCAAATGCCAGAATTTGATACAAAACAACAATTTTATGTTTAATCAAAATTAACCCATTTCTATCGTCTCTATCTTCAAATAAATAATTGTATGATATAGTACTGATCTTTTAGTTATTGCAATCATGAGTATTTATAACGAAATTTAGTCTAAAATAGCTCTGAAATTTATGAACATACTTTCATTAGACATTCTGACTGTATGATAAAAAAGTGTAAAAAATTTATATATTACCGATTTTTAAATGGGTTGGGGCACCTCAAGACATAAAGATAGATAAATAATACTTCGTATGTTTGATTTTCTCATTCAAAGGCAACTTTCTATCGCTATGCCATCAAAAAATAATAATAAAAAAAATTCTTCATACATGATCGCTCCACCCTAACATGCATATATCGCACCTCCGCTCAAATAGTGTCACAACTCAAAAATTAATTGAATCCCTCTTGTTTTACCATTACGTTAATTAACCATTGATAAACATCAAAAAGTTAACTCTTGAACTGGCATATGTATAGCTTGTTAATTTGTAATTATGATCAGTTGTCGTAACAAGAGCAAAAATGTAAAAATTAAGAGAAATGAAGGTTTAAATACGATTTTTTCAAAAATTTGGTTTTTGAGTTGTGTCACTATTTGAGCGGAGGTGCGATATGTATATATTTGACTGCTTTGCTTACCCCCTACAATATTTAGCATGATGATGTAGTGTCGGCTTAGAATAACAATACCCCATTTCTACCCGTGGGTGATCGTAAGAGACGACTAAGGGTACAGGGGCTTATTAGGTGATTTTTGGGCGATGCGGTTGGAGACCCGTCACCAAAAACATTTATTAATACCATGTTTTCCCTAATCAACTTCCAAAAGTGGCTGAGGAATTTTTCATTCCAAAGCTCTGGCTACCCCATTAAGGGATTTATAGCCGTGAGTATATGTATGTATGATATATGCATATGATGCATGATGTGATGATATATATATATATATATATATATATATATATATATATATATAACAAAGCTCAGAATATTACACAAACAGTTTAAAAATAAATAACGGTGTTGTGAATAGATAAATATTTTATTTTATTTAACATTGGTAACAAGTTAATTGCTCTGCTTCTTGCAGCAGTAAGTAAGCCAAGGTAAGCAAACCATGCTCTTATATTTGTTACATATTTGGTATGTAAGACTGGAAAAGAAACTTTAAGACATTGAGCGGGGAACATTCGAGGGTGAAAGAAGAAATGTTATAACAGTTTATAAATTAACTTACAAAAATATAGGTTACTTACCGGTTTGTAAATGCTTTTCCGACATTATTGCTTTCCTTGATACTTCTTGTGAAGTAAACAACTGGCCCTTTAATAAATAAATAAAGTTTTAGAAACTCGGGATAACAACAAAAAAGACAATTTAACAATTTTCGTTTGAATGTACAACACAGTTTACCCTCTTGCTAAGAAATAAAAAAAACCTGATTATGCGATACTCTAGGCACAAATAAAATATTAAAGTTTTAGAGGAGTTTTCTTGAATTCGAAGGCAAAGAATATAATCGAAGGAGAACGTAAACTTAACTGTTATTTCACAACTGAAAAATATATAAGTCTTCAAAGCAGGCAAATCCAATCCAACCAACTGCAAAAATGTGAACTGAATTAGGGATGATCGATGATCGTTTTAACATCGATGGGTTGACTTCGATATCATCGAAACATCGATGTTACCTGAATGAAATATCGAAACGTCAATTATTCTTTTCGGCGCGGTCTATCGTGCAGTAACTGTACTAGCTTCAAGTATAAAAAATGCATAGTCATTAGCAGATTATAAAAGTTCCACTATTTTCCACTAGATGACACTAGTGAGAATAATCGGAGTAAGCTCACAGCCGTACGGATAAGTTTGTTTTAATTTCCAAAGAGATTAACGCAACATCCACAGCCTCAGAAAGGCTTTTTTCCAAAGCTGGTCAACTTCTGTACCAGCAACGAAACAGACTGAAAGGAAAAAGATGTGAGTTATTTTTTTTACAAAGTGTCCCTAAAAGATACTAGGAGTGTTAATTCTTTTAAATTTGTTATTTTTAATAATAACTAGCTTTTTGCCCGCGACTTCGTCCGCGTGGACTTCACTTTTTGCATCCGGTTTACATTCAAAATACCAAAACACTATCTTAACTTCTATTTTTTATATACATTTATATTCCCGCGGGAGTTGTAAAGGATATAAAGGATTTCATTGCCCGAGTTTTATATGAGGTGCTCGATAAATTAGATTTACGTTTGCGAGGCATTGCGTAAATATGAGTAAACTATAAAAATCTAAACGACCAACAAAGCGACGAACCTAACCTAACAATTATTCAATTACTGCTTAAAACCTGAAATCTTTAAAATACACAATTCAATCTAAAATAGTAGGTACCAAAAAATATAATTTAATGTTTTTTGACATGAATTCCTCATGTGGGGATTATTACTCATAAATAAAAGATGTTATTAAAGGAAAGAAAAATTTCGACACTGGCGGGGTTCGAACCCGCGACCTTCGGGTATACGCCCCCGTCGCTCTGCCAACTGAGCCACAGTGTCAGTTGGCATCCAGCGCGAAATTTCTCTATCCTTTGTTTATTTTTTACACGTTCAAGTAGTGTTTGCGTTTCCTACCTCCGAATTTTTAACTAATTCGGACGGCCACTTGTCTATCTTTTCAGATGGAATGCAAATGTTGGAAACGCCTAACTATCACATAATTTAATGTTTTTTGACATGAATTCCTCATGTGGGGATTATTACTCATAAATAAAAGATGTTATTAAAGGAAAGAAAAATTTCGACACTGGCGGGGTTCGAACCCGCGACCTTCGGGTATACGCCCCCGTCGCTCTGCCAACTGAGCCACAGTGTCAGTTGGCATCCAGCGCGAAATTTCTCTATCCTTTGTTTATTTTTTTACACGTTCAAGTAGTGTTTGCGTTTCCTACCTCCGAATTTTTAACTAATTCGGACGGCCACTTGTCTATCTTTTCAGATGGAATGCAAATGTTGGAAACGCCTAACTATCACATAATTTAATGTTTTTTGACATGAATTCCTCATGTGGGGATTATTACTCATAAATAAAAGATGTTATTAAAGGAAAGAAAAATTTCGACACTGGCGGGGTTCGAACCCGCGACCTTCGGGTATACGCCCCCGTCGCTCTGCCTTGACCGTGTAAAAAATAAACAAAGGATAGAGAAATTTCGCGCTGGATGCCAACTGACACTGTGGCTCAGTTGGCAGAGCGACGGGGGCGTATACCCGAAGGTCGCGGGTTCGAACCCCGCCAGTGTCGAAATTTTTCTTTCCTTTAATAACAATCCTCATGGATCCATGGTATGTCGGACTCTTACCGACTAAAACCCCACCGGTTCGGTGCTGCTGGCCCTGCGGCCTGTGCGGCGTCACCTTAACTTGTTTTGCCGGGCGGCTGAGGGCCGCCCTGGCGGCGAAAAGGAGTGTACCTAAGCTAAGTCGGATAGGGTGAGTATAAAAATAAAATAGACTCTAGTTGAGTGTGACTCTAAAATTAGTGTTAGGTTCTACGACCTCGCCGGCGGGGTCGGTGTCTGGAGTGATAGTGGTTGTTGGTGTGACCGCGAGCGCCGGTGGCCCCTGAGGCCTCGAGCTCGCGGGTGATGTCGTCGTCGGGATCCGAGAGCACGCTACGTGGGCGTCGAATCCCGGCGTCCGGGGAAATCGTGTAGTCGAGCGAGGCTCGGAGTAAGGGGTTGGGGTGATCAGGGATCTTATCAAAGTATCTACGTGAGATTTGTTTGAAGTGATCCCTGATAGTATTGAGTCCTAAGTCTCTGTGGAGATCATAGTTCCTAACATACCAAGGCGCCCCTACCGCCTTGCGCATGAACCTATTCTGTATCACCTGGAGGCGGTGTATCAAGCCCTCTCTGGCGTGTGCGAACGCAACACTACCGTACGAGAGGACCGAGCGTATACATGTTTTGTATAGTGTAACTTTGTGACGGTATATAATATTTCCGATTCCCGTATAAAGTACTCTATAATTTAATTTGGACTTCTAACTATATGTCTGCAAAATTTCAAAGCAATCGGTTCGGTAGTTGCGGCGTGAAAGAAGCACAAATAAACAAACAAACAAACTCACTTTCCGATTTATAATATTAGTATCTTCTTCTTCTAGTGCCTCTCCACTACTGGAGGTTGGCAGTCAGCTCCGAGTATCCCCTTTGGTCTTGGGCTAGGCGAAACAGGTCTTCGACGCCGGCTATGTTGGTCCATTTTCTGATGTTTGAGAGCCACGATGCCCTTCTTCTTCCGACGCTCTTAATATTAGTATGGATAAACTTTTATAAGACAGTTTTATTTTTTTCCAAAAACATCGATGGCTCACTATCGATATTTATCGTACATCGATACTTTTGATTCGATGTTAACATCGATGTTTTCGTGACATCGATCATCCCTAAAATGAATGTAATTTTGAATGTGCTATGTGTGAATGAATGAAACGAAAAACGAAAAGAAATGAAAATTGTTTTACTCTTAACAATATATTTTTTACGACCCTGGTTTTCTAACTAATGAGCCTAAACAGCGCAGCAGTTAAAGATGAAAGTAACCAACTGCCAATCCAAAATACTAATTATACTAGTGGGTAACCCTGGCGCGACTACGTCGCGTCCAATAAAACGAGTTTATTTTGATTTTTTCCGACCAATAACAGCGCAGCTCTTTTGAATTTCTAGTGAATTTTTCTGATTGGCCGGTTTGAAAAAAAACCGACCAATCACAGCGCATCTCTAATCGACTAAAGTTTGCGCGCGCTTATGACACTTAGAGGTGAGTTGGAACAGGCTAAAATAGATACCTGTTGTAACAGTTTCTGTTCCAGAAAAATAACAGTTCCAACAACCTGTTACTATGTAACAGGCTATTTCTTTTCATTTAAAGCAGAACGTCTGTGGCTGGAAGACTGTTATCTGTCTGTTCTGTTATGCTCGGAACAAGCTCGTAACTCTTCTATCATACTGAGATAGAAAGAGATAACTGCACATTTTGGAACATCCTCATAACTTTTCTTTCATATGGTGATAGAAAGAGAAACCAGAACATTTTGGAACAAGCTCGTAACTCTTTTATCATATCGAGATAGAAAGAGATACCAGCATATTTCGGAACATGCTCTATGCTCTTCTATCTAATATATAAGAAAGGAGATAGCAGATCAATTTATAATTGGTTTTGTTTCTCTCTTCTAACTAACCCTAACAAATGGAATAGAAATAGGTACCGTCTGTATCAATTAGAAAAAATAGGGTTGTAAACAAAGAAACGTCAATGACCTTTTAGTATTTTAGTGTTGTAACCAATATAATCGACGGCGACGTAAACATCGAATACGTTACTAATTGTAAGCAAATTCCTTGATCCAATTTAATCGTATACTTATAAACAGATGTAAAACACACATTCGTTCCCTATAATAACTTTTATGCATATACTCACGTTAGCCAACATTGGGGTATGCAGAGAAGAGACTGTTGCGACCTCTAGACGGCGAACTCATTCGCACACTAGCAGGGTCATAAAAATATCCAAATCATGGCATCGAAATGTTTTTCTTACTAAAGTATAAATACAAATTACTTGTTGATTGATACACAGCAGGGTAAATAGAACTGTGATAGTACAGTGAAAGGCAAGCTGATGAACATATCATCTCGACGCCATTCCAACAACGGGCGGTGGGGTCGTCACATACCTACGCCATTACCATTAAGTTGAATTTTGACGTTCAAAAAACAAAGATTTATCTTTTCACTTTGAAATAATATAAATATATTATATATATATAATTAAATTATATATATATTTTATATATATATATAATTAAATTATATATATATATATATAATTTAATTTGTGTAAATGTGTGATGTACATACACTTCTTATAAAATTATTCAAGATAGTCGAATACAAAAAACCAAGATATGTTTAAAATTTCAGTTAAAAGTATGAAATAATAGTTACTGTATCGTTAACACTCACATTATTATTTTTTTTTAAATGCTACCAAACAATTTACTATTTAAATTCCTCACAGCCCATATATGTTCCCATCAAGGGGCTCGAGCCTACCCTATATAGGGCGATATGGCCATAATCCACCACGCTGGCCAATTGCGGGTTGGTAGACTAAAGACTACTACCGTAATAGTAGCCGGTACCGACGGCTTAACGTGCCCGAAGCACGGAATCATCTTAATTTTGCAATATCCTTCCAAACTGGGTTAAATCTTACAAATCTTTGTAAAGTTACCACCCCTCGGGGATCGAACCCAAGACCCCGTTCTTGAAACCAAGCGCTTAACCGCGAGATGGAGGCAGTCATTTACATTGAAAATGGATTTAATATAGTAATTTAGGCAAACATAACTTAGGTATTAATGTATAATTTAGGTCGTCTCAGGTAGGTCTTCGATATCCGATTCATCATCAGTGGTCGTAGAGTCGCCAACATTTATTATAATTTTTTCTTGTATGGAATCCGTCGCAGCATCAATTAAACCCTCCAGGTCCTTCATTTTTTTTTCTTCTTTTATAACGTGACTAATACATCCTGTCCACTGCGCTGCACCAATTTTTGCTATACCTTCTTCCAGTAAAGTCCTAACCTCGGGCATTCTAAATGTTTTATTGTTCCGTCCTACATATGACTTTACTTGAGCCCAAATTAGTTCTATTGGGTTCAGTTCGCAGTGGTACGGAGGAAGACGTAGTACTTGGATATTTTGCTTTTCGGCCATATCGTCTATAACCTTTTTTAATATTCGTTTTTTTTTCGTACTAACATGAGAGCACATTTGAGCAAAAATTAGTATAGCGATTTTCCGGAGCAATTGCTACAGAAATAAAATGATTAAATACGTAAATATAGAACAGGCGTTTTTACGTATTTAATAAAATTAAACTAATCCCAATCCCACAATAAACCTTAGAAGTTACACCTATGTATAAAATTAAAAAGACAGATTAAATTCCCCGAGTGACTGACAGCCAATATTAATGCCAAACGCATCACATTATTCATACCTGACTTATCTTTAATAACGAAATGTTTTGTATGTGTAAATTAAATGTGTCAACCCGTGCAAAGCCGGGACGGGCCGTTAGTCGATTACATACATACATACATATACTCTCGGCTATAAATTCCTTGACGGGGTAGCCAGAGCTTTGGAATGAGAAATTCCTCAGCCACTTTTGGAAGTTGAAAGGGGAAAAGATGGTAACAGTAAATGTTTTTGGTGACGGGTCTCCAACCACATCGCCCAAAAATCACTTAAAAAGCCCCTAGACCCTTAGTCGCCTCTTACGATCACCCACGGGTAGAAATGGGGTAGTGTTATTCTAAGCCGACACTACACGGCAAAATCCTTAGTCGATTAATAAAAGACATTTCTAAAAAAAGACCAGAATCGGCCCGAACCAAATAAAACTTAAATGTAATAGTAAAATAGGTATAATCTACATACTCACTAACCATTTCTGAACTTAAAACGTAATAAATTTGTTTTGTGTATCAATATACATATTATTATTTTTGTTAAAAATACAATAGTTTACAGTGTTATACATTTTATTCACTGCGATTTTGATATATTGGATCTTCTTACATCGATTCATCAATCGGTAATCGATTACTGTCATTCTTTCATTACTATTTAATGTCAATACCCATCCCAAATTTTTGCATTGGAAAAAATATTAAGTAACCAAATTTTTAATTTTTTTTGTGTTTTGCAAGTTTTATCTCCAATTAATACTTAGTTTTTAGCTGGATCATTCGACGAATGTGTTTTATAATTGACGGATGTGAAATTCTAGTGTCATGGAAGTATTTTCTTGATGAAATCTACGATTTTATTCCCGGCAATGGTTTGTTTACAATCCTTTTTTTTGTAATAGATATAGATTGTAAGGTTGTTTTCTATATCGGATTTGTTTACAATTTTTAATGAGGTTAGGACAATCGGTCTCTTTTAGCCAAACTAATGAAACAGCTATTAAACTCTTAAATCCGAGTTTATTATATCCTAAGAAATCAATTTATTATTTATTTATTATAACTTACAATTAAAAACTTATATCTAAACAATGTGTCTCACAAAACTATTTACACGGATTGACTCTGAAATCAGTCTCATAAATTAATTTGAATGTGAGTTGGGCTTTTAACTTGGATAATCTAGTTGGATTCTATAATACTTTTTATGTTTGATACGATGCCATTTCGTGTGGTTTGGATAAATATGTTCAAATACCATATCAAATATCTGCTATCTCTATTCTTATATATTAGACAGAAGAGCATAGAGCATGTTCCGAAATGTGTTGTTATCTCTTTCTATCTCGATATGATAAAAGAGTTACGAGCTTGTTCCAAAATGTTCTGGTTTCTCTTTCTATCGCGATATGAAAGAAAAGTTAGGAGAATGTTCCATAATGTGCAGTTATCTCTTTCTATCTCAATATGATAGAGGAGTTACGAGCTTGTTCCAAGCATAACAGAACAGACAGATAACAGTCTTCCAGTCACAGTCTGTTCTGTTTTGTATCCTGTTACACAAAGCACAACAGGTATCATTGGAACAGGTAACATTCTATATAGAAATCTGTTCCAGACTGTTCCGGATAGATACCTGTTATATTTATCTGTTACGATAAATACGCATCACCCCTAATGACACTCAACTCAAGCAAAGTCTATGGCCCAAAATCGAAACTTTGAAATTCTGTAATAATTAACTTAATCCAGTTACATCAGATGTCTGAATTTTATGCACACCACGGCCGTGAACTGTACAAAACGATACCTGGACCAAATTTCTAGCTTAACTCATCGCGTCACAGGCTTCCGGGCAAGAAAGAGGCTTACAGAAATAATATATAAAGATAATATATAAAGATATGACTACAGACACACGACATTATTGCATGATTCAACATTTGCGCCGTCATAAGCGATGTGGATTCACTCGCTCACGTAAGGTACGGAGATCGACACTATATGTATATGTTTGTGTCTCCATCTATATATCATATATATTAATCTATAATGGCACATTGTTATATTACGTGTATAGGCTCAGTACATGTTTGCAGTAACCACATTAATAACTCCTAAATTCTTAATACTTACTCCTTACACCAAATATGAATACAGGCATGCAGTTAGCGCTAATATCTCCTTGAATATAGTATAAATAAAGACATCTCCTAGCGTCTTAATCGTCTATCGGCTTGCAGAAGAGTAAAAAAAAAGACTTCGGTGCAACTAGCGACATCTCTTGCGCACTATCTAATAAGAATCACTCGCTATGTCGCTATCATAACGGCATCTAACTAACTAGTATGTATAAAGTATGAGTTAGGGTTAGACCTCATCCACAAGCACGGAAGAGAAAGGGCGACGGAAAAATGTGATTCCGTGCTGCCAGATGAGGTCCAACCCTTAGGCCCGGGGCATACAGCGCGTTGCGGCGGCGGCGCGGCGCCAGAGCGATGTCACTGCGTCATTTTACATACAAATATTTGTAGTTGGCACACGACAGTCGGCAACTTGATTGGGCGAAATCTTTGCGGTGCGGCGCGCAGCCCACGCGCAAGGTGCTCCGGGCCTTAGATGCCGTTGCGATATTCAGATGAGTGAGATGGAGATGCAAATTTGAAAAGATGATCCTACATTGCGATATTAGAGAAACATTAACTGAAGGATCATGATCAAAAAAATAATCTAAATAGTGAAACAACTACTTCAGGATATTTCAGTAAGAGATGGTTGCGTTTGGTCATGATTATGTATTCTGAGAAAAGTTAAAGTTACTCCAAGCAGGTAATTTAACAATTTGGGGCATAGTTTTAAGTTCGCTGACCACTAGTAGCGAGGAACTACGATATAGTAAAAACGATAACATTTGAAATATAATTTTCATATATAAAAAAAGTACAGTTTATTTTTAAAAAAACACACACATACTTACGACATTAAATCCCTAAAAGGTAGTCAGAAAATTGTTCAGCCACTTTTGGAAGTTAATTGGGGAAAAAATTGTAAAATAAATGTTTTTGGTGATGGGTCTCCAACCGCATCGCCCAAAAATTACTTAAAAAGCCCCGATACCCTTAGTTGCCAGGAAGAAATAGGGTAGTGCTATTCTAAGCCAACACTACACAGCTTTATTTAGGTTATATTAGATGTCTATGACTAAAGACTTCTAATATGACCTGTTGAAATATTCTCGGTCCATTATAAAGTGCCAATTGCTGTCATCAGTATAAATTAAGAGTTTAAAAATGGTTATTTATTAACGTTAGTTGAAAATAATAATTGATTTAATTAAAAATCCATAAATAAAAATGCAAATTTTTAAACGTTTGTCACGTGACACAAAACGTTCTTGATTGGTCGAGTTTGTTATGTTGACGTCAGATGCCTCTAAAGAATCCTCGTGGCTCGTTTGTTGCCACAGACCAAAAACAGGCAAGTGACTTCACGGATCCGTTTGCAGCGCCATATTGTCAAAACAGTGTTTTGACGCGCTATTTAACATACATACATACATATACTCACGCCATTAATTCCCATTGGGGTAGGCAGAGACTATCGATTGCCACTTCGTACGATCCTGAACGCTATTTAAATATTTAATTTGATATATTTCAGCAAATATGTACCAGATTTAAAAAATAAAACTTTTACTGGGTTCCTTAAACTCTACTACATCATATAAAATGGATATTAAAAACCTGTCTAATAGCCCATTAAGCACTATTTGTTGCATCTCCAGTTCAGGGTGTACTCTAAAATAAAGCACCCAAATTTAGAATTTAAGCAGTTCGGTTAAAAGTCTTTAGGTCTTTTTTTAAAGGTGTTTTTTTTCGCATACAGATTATTCTTCATGTCTAAGGCGTATTCTACGCATTTCTCTATGCTTGAGTGCATGCATGTATTTTAGGTTGGTATATGTTTTCAATACGAAACATATCGTGTATAATTAAAAAAAAGTTATAATTCTCACATTTTTTTATTGTTAACATTGGTTTCATCTAAATCTTCAATAATTTGTACAATATCTATGTTATGAAAAAGTATACATAAATAGTTTTTTAACTTAATTATAGTATAATTCATGTAATTGCTTTCATGTTAGTTTATACTACCATACAAATAATTCATTGCTCTTAAAATTAAAATTAATAGGTTTCACTCAAGTTGCCCAGATGTATATTTACATACAGTACCATACACATTTGTTTATTTGTATAGATTTACATACATATGATCGTAACTTTATCTAAAAAAAAGGTTAGTTGGATTTTCTATATAAAAAAACTATACGATGTAGGTTTATTATGTTCTTTTGTAATTGAGTAATATTGGCTATTTATAGGTAACTGATTCAGTAGAGTACCAAGACAGTCTTAAATGAAAATAACTTAAACACTATTTCATAAGCATCCAACCCCTATTGGCTTAATTATTGAACAAAATAATTATACTAAATCGCCAACGACTGATGATCCATTTCATTGAATGCATAATTAATAAAAAAATAATCTTAAACAATGTCAATTAATTAAAAAAAACTTATTAACTAAATAGATCCCACTGATATGAACCGAAGAGTATTAAAATATCCTTAAATTAGAAAATTTAATATTTTTAAGTACTTCCATTATAAATATAATAACAAAGTATGTATCCTTATATGGTTATAATATTAAAAACAACCTAATTATGTTTTGAGAATAAATATCAGTCTTATTATAAAATAAATTAAAACATAAATTAATTGTGATGAATAGTTCTTTAAGGAATACAATTTCATAGATGGGAATGCTTATTAATTAAATTTTTTATAACATAGATTTGATAGAATTGTACTGAACACCACCCCTGATTGCAATGAGGTATCCAAATAATGAAACCGCTGTTAAAAGCGCTCTATCGTGTACATAAAATCTTCCGTCACTGACGTTGATAAATTTATATGGTCATGAGGAAATAGAACACCTTTTTAATGAGTAAGCTAGTAGTATACACTTACCTATTATATTCTCGCGCTATCAGCTCTCTTTCGGAAAGGCAGTAGCTATGGATTTTCTCTACTGATACTGGCTAAACATATAAATTGTATTTGATTAATTTTATGTTAAATGTGGTCTTTGCTGTTTCAAAATAGTACAATTCAAATTTAATTATAAAGCATTTGTAATGATACTATAACAAATATTTCTTTTAGTAAATTAATACATAATAAATTAGCAATCAATGATTTACAACAAATTAACACCTATAAAACAGATTTATTAGAAAACATCAATTGGTTCGTTTTCTCTTATATACATTAGTTTATTTAAATTACTTAAATAAAAATATGGAATTAGAAGCACAAAGGATATGTTTTATCAAATAATTATCACATTGAGACACAAATCGCAAAACACTTTTACAAGAGAAAATGCTTGCTAAAAAAGAGTAAGCTACAAAAATATAGAGGGTAATTTTAAAATTTCGAGATTTTTGCTATACAATCTTAACCGTTGGTATTTAGTTAACTTTTCTTTTTAAAAATATTAGGAAGATTCATATTAGTTTTGGACTGTTGGAACATTTGCGTGACTCTCCTACCGACTTCCTGAGCAGCCAATATGTTAGGATTGGCCTGTTTTTGAGGTTGCTCTTTGTTTGTTTCTGGCGTAGTTGGACCAACCACATTGTGAATTAGAACCTCTATAGCTGGCTTGTATTGAGATAATGGAGGTGATTGCACACTTTCTTCAAGTTTTCTGAAGCAAATATATTTTGGATTATTAGTTACGTAATGGAAGGGAATTATAATTTGGAATTATAAGCAATAGTGCGATATTAATATAGCAGACGAATTATGAAAAAATATCAGTTAGTCTATATTATAGAATACATGAATTAGAAGAGACTTCTAGCATTGCTCCAATAACTGCATCGTAAACATAACATAACATAAACGTTCACGCCGAATATCCCCGAAGGGGTTGGCAGAGGTACTAATACTTCTGAACATCACGTGACTTTGTCACCTGGTGTTCAGAGTACCCACGTTTTGCATGGACAGTGTACTCACGTGATAGGGGGCAGGCCTATCGCCATTTTGTACGAATACACTGTCACATGACTAAGTACAACTCAGCCATGTGGGTTTCCTCACGATGTTTTCCCTCACCGTTAACAACCATGATAAATTAACCACACATATGTCTTTAGAAAAGACAAATTGGTGTAGGCCCGACCCAGGATTTGAACACTAGTCGTTTGCACGATAACCGAGTGTTCTACCCACTGGGCTATCACGGTTGACAATAAATATGCAAAAAATATTGTTTGCGTGTGACCTTGCATAAATGCACAACAACAACATTTATCCCGCCCATTTTAGTCAAAACTTTAATTTTTTTCTCTTTTAATTTAATTTCATCACCATTAAATCCCATATATTAATAAAAAAATACAAATACAATAATAACGCGTGTTCGACCCTACTCTAAACAGGGTGATTCACCCATAATTAAAACAACTTTTGACTTTCGGATATTTTAATCGCGTGTTATTACATGGTTTTTTAAAGCCCTGAATAATAATAAGAAGAATAGGCGTCCTGGAAGATCTGCTTTGTGTGAACACATCTTCGATAAGCCAAACCACCACATGCGTTTTGACAAACCTACAATTCTAGCAAAAGAGAATCGATTGATACCTAGAATGATACGCGAATCTATTGAAATAAAGAAACATCCAAACTTCAATAGAGATGATGGTTTGCAATTTACCACCTGCTTGAAACCCAATCATTAATACAACCAAGCAAGGGAAGAACACTAGCAAGACTCCAGATAACATTAGCTCTTTTTGTACTTACATACAATAATATGGCTATAAATCCCTAAAAGGGATAGCCAGAGCTGAGAAATTATAAATTCCTCAGCCACTTTTGGAAGATGAGTGGGGAAAATATGGTAGAATAAAGGAGTTTGGTGATGGGTCGCCAACCGCATCGCCCAAAAATCCCTTAAAAAGCCCCAAGTCCGTTAGTCGCCTCTTACGTACACCCACCGGAAGAAATGGGGTAGTGCTATTCTAAGCCGACACTACTTACTTTTTGTACTTAGCAAATATTAAACGCAAATGTAACTTAAATTTTGTGAAGGTAGTTAGTTTTAATAATTTTATAGTACTGTATAATGACAAATAACACCTCAGTCTTCCCGTGACCATGATAACTGAAAAGTTTTCGAAACGTTGGGCTTTAAAAATAATGTAATAACACGCGATTAAAATATCCGAAAGTCAATAGTTGTTTTGATTATAATGTGCAATCGTGAAAATATTAGAAAATACTATGATTCACCCATAGTCTACAACGCTAGCCTTGTGCGGGTTTACGACCGACAGCTAAACGCGGCCTCCAAAGCCAGAATTAATAAAAATAAAATAATAAATAAATATATACGGACATATTATACACAGATCAAGTTGGCCCCAAACTAAGTAAGACTTGTATAGTGGGATACTAACTCAACGATATATTTAATATTATATAATACACATATAAATAACACCCAAGACTGAGTAATAATCACGTATGCTCATCACATAAATATTGCTCTCAGCGGGAATCGAACCCGCAACCTCCAGACCGAGAAACTAGTCACCTATCCACTCGGCGACGGCTGTCGTCGAAAGATTTGTCATAGGAGCGTCTAATAACCATAATTTACAGGTTTTCTCGGGAATCGAACCCAAGGCCTCCAGAGTGAGCCGAACCTTTTTCCTCTATTTCACGGAAGCAGTTTTCATTTTATTTTATATAATTCTCCAACACTAACGCCCGATTTCTGAATTGAGTATTCCAGCTGAGAACAACTTAAATATCGTTCTGTCGCATTGAAATCTTAACAACTGAATGAGACAAAACGATACTTAAGTCGTTCTCAGCTTGAATACTCAAGTCAGAAATCGGGCGTAAGTATAGATAAGATTCTTAAGCCAACCGTTCTTTTGCCGCCCAGTACACATGCCCATTTGCACCTAACGCGAGGTGAGATTTTAAAACAATATACAGCATAATACTCACCTAAGCACAGGCAACAGTCCCGGATGCGCCGGCGCACGATGAGAAACCAATTGCAACGCCGGAACCAGCGCCGCCATAGTTTCATTTGTCAGTGGAGCATTCGAACATAGAGAGCAGAGGAATGATATTGCTGTAACATATTAAATTAGTATTTGATAATTGGATAATAATAGATGACACACCTGGACCAAATACAGTGTGCGCTCAAAAAGGCCGGCGTCCGAAGTATAAAGAATAAAAGGGCATGTATGAAAGATTGAACATTTCTTTTTGAATACTTGTTTTTTATTTTGACTTTTTTATAATATCTAGTGTTTTTCTTTTAACGTTATGGGTTAACTAGCCGACCCGACGGACTTCGTACTGTCAAAGTTGCTTATGACAAAGCTTTAGGCGTTTTTTCCGGTAATCTTAGTTTAATCAGGCGTGAATATTTTATTGGTTGCAAAGCCCCTATACCCTTAGTCGCCTCTTACGATCACCCACGGGTAGAAATGGTGTAGTGTTATTCTAAGCCGACACTACACGGCTATTTATAATATCTTGTGTTATTCTTTTAACGAAATTGCTTATAGGTTAATGTTCCTATTTTCTTTTAGTTGTATTTAGTTTTCTCTTACTGTACAGTTTCTTTTTATTACTATGTTGCAGTAGAGCTGCCTCCCGTCCCCCTTGCTTGCCCTACACTGCTATTTGCAATACATTACTTGTGTCGGTCGGTGCTGACTGCAAATCAGTGTTGTGAGCTCCAAAGTTCTGAGTCAGTACCATGTCGCTGTGCCGAGGCCTTTCCTTTTGAATGCTTTACTGGTTTTTTATTTTGGCTAATATTTATAATATCTTGTGTTTTTCTTTTAACATAATTGCTTATGAGTATTTTTTTTTATTTAGTTTGTTTTTACTGTACAGCGAATAACTTTCTTTCTTTATTACCATGTTGTAGTAGCGCCGTGTCCGTCCTGGCGGCGGTGAGGGCGGTGACGTGCGCCCAGCGCGCCGCCTCCCTCCCCCCGCCCCGCCACCGCGCCGCGCCCCACACCGCGTGTCCCGCCTCCTCCCCGCCCTCGCCTGCTATACCGTGCCATAGAGCGCCCCATGCTTCTATGGCGGATTCTCGGACCGTACTGTAGAAAAAGAATAGAAGAATGTCTCTTACAAGTATTCATTTTGTTAATGGACTCTGTTTACGTAGTTCACGTGAAATGCAGAAGTTTAAGTGCATACTCCTAAATTTTACCTGACATTTATGTTCGGAAGCATTAGCTTTTTGGCGTTCAGTGTACCTATGTTTTGCTTGGACAGTGCGTTGAGATGATAGAAGGCATGATTATTGCCGTTTTTGTACACTGTCACAGGACGAAATAATTTTTTTAGCGATTTCTCGGCCTTTACTTTTATACTGTATCTCCCCGGAAGGCAGAGTACTAATATTTTCAAACATCAAGTGACATATTTATGACTCTTAACAACACACAACAGATATACATTTTTATAACAGAAACAATATTGGTGCAGACAAGACTCAAGTTTCGACCCTATGCCTCTCTTTCTAAGAAGCGGTGATCTTCCCTCTAAGTAACGAAGGTTTCATACATACATACATATTCTCACGCCGTTAGTTCCCATTGGGGTAGGCAGAGACTATCGATCGCCACTTTGTACGATCCTGGCAAACCTCTCTGGCTTCGTTTACATCCATCAATCTTTTCATACATGCTCTTTTATTCTTCATACTGCGGACACCTGCCTTTTTGAGCACATGTTCTATTTGATCCAAATGTGTCCTCCGAGGTCGTCCTCTACTAACATTACCTTCCACATTGGCTCTATATATCTCTTTCACCAATTTACTGTCATCCATCCTCTCTATGTGCCCAAACCATCTCAACATTCCTTTTTTTATCTTTCTTACAATATCATCTTTTACACCACACCTTTCACGAATCACATCATTCCTCACACGATCACATAACCTTACATTACACACTTTTCTGAGGGATCTCATTTCTACTGCATTCACTCTACTTTCATGCTGCACCATAATAGTTTTGTACATTCTTGCGAACGGACGTGTGTTTTGTTGTGTGCTGCCGAAGTTATTCACCTATTTTAGTTTTGTTTTATTTAACAACTGCAATTTGTTCTAAACTCGGTCCCTCCTGTTTCATCTTGTGGCGTATCCCATTGGTGCCCGCGGCCATCTTGCTTTGTGTCGGACCTCTCTCTCGTTCGTGAAGTGACGTGCGTCGTCGGTTTATGTGAAGCGCAGCGGTGCTAGTACGATAAGTAATGAAACACGTCGGGGCGCACGAGAAAGACGGTTTTGTCGATGCACCCGAAGAGAAGATTCGTTTCTCGACCGTCGCTAGCACAGCATGTAAAATAAGCGTACGTTCAAGGGCGTGTGACGTCACTGACCGAACGGTTTCGTGTTTTCTCGACGTGGGTAACGACAAGCCTCTTCTTTTGCTAACACAGTTTCACAATAAGGACGGGATATCTCTTCTTTTGACGTTTGGTTGAAGGGAAGTGTCGACGACTATTGTCTTGGTCGGATTGAGGTAACGACAAGGAATATTATCGAAATATTTTATTCAAGTTATCATTATTTTGCTTTCGTTTGGTGTGCAAAACCAAATATTTCTGTTTGATATTTCGTTCTATAAGTTTTAAATTCGTAAGTGTATTGTGTAGTATTTGTTTACGAGTAAGTATTGTCGTCTTTCTTGTTATTTATACAATTGATAACATCATAACAGTTTTGCAAGTGGGTTAAATGTTATTTTTGTTCAAGAATGGCAGTTCCTTATTATAATTTCCTGTTGGCGAGACGAGCCGGGCGTAAAATGCAAAGGCGTAGCATTCGTGATGCTTCAAATCCATTTTCGCTTCCCGACAATGAATTGAACATTGGAATTGAGTATTCTTAAACCATTTTTTTAAGTTAATTGGTTAAGATAGAAACAGAGATAACTTCTTAAAAAGCCCCATATGCATCCCATGAGAAGAACTGCATTAGTGCTATTGTACTATATTTGTTTACAGTATAGGTATGTCTGTATATTTTGTTTAATGTTTAAAATAAGGTTTAAGATTATACACTACGTAATACGTTTGGCTACAAGATGAAAAGGGGTATTTCATATTAGAATACAAGCAGGTATTTGTAAATGAAAGAAAGATATAAATAATAATATACACAGTAATAAAATGTAATATACATACAAAACACCTACTTACAAAAGGCTAAACAATTACTTCAAGCAACATATCACATACATTAGAAGTGTAGCATTATATTATATTATAACTAACCAAAGCAATGTGTTAAAACAGTAACATAAAGCAATACAACAAAAAGTTAATTAAACAAGGCAATGTGTTAAAACAGCAATAAGACATTAAATATACAATATTATGCTGCATTTCAGGTATAATAAGAATTATATACATACAATTCAATTAACACCAACTAAAATTCATACACATGCTTCACAGCTTAGACAAGAATACTAATACAATTAACCCCATTTTTTCAGGTTTCCGATTGCAGATGTGGAGAACCCTGATTTAAGAGAAATTGGTTTACCTAACATCCCACAACAGCGTAATTTAATTTTTTGAGACAAGGTGAAGCAAAGAGAAGATTAATTATTGATTCTCATTTTATTAATAAAAATTTGTTTTAAAACTCTACCTTCTTTTATTTTGCCGCATTTTTTGAAGCTCTATTAAGTTACGCAGGCGCAGTTAGGGCAATTGTGTTGGCCTCAGATTGCAGGTATATGAACTTTCTTACATAATTGCCCCAAGGTTGCAATCTATATATTGCTTTAGCGATACACTTGATGGCAATATGTTCATATATATGATAACAGGAAATAGGTATTTGAAATAAAAAACAAGGATACGAAAAGAAGACATTTATTTATATTATATATATTTATTGTCGAACACAAGTAAAGCCACTTTTGTAAAATCCACACAAAGCAATATCTTAAAATTATTCAACAGCAACACATAGTTATAGTGTAGTAGTCTATTAAAAGACAATACAAAGCAATGTTTTAAAACAAACTGCCAAATTAATCCATATTATAATATTGCATGCAGCTATATAAATATATTTTAACCCCAACCGCACAGCTATACAAATAATTGAGGTAGCATTTTAACTTACACAGCAATAATACAAAACTTTATTAAAAACTCACACATAATAAGAGTTGCATTTAAAGCACTATTGTATCATGCTTGTCTTATTTAATACACTTACTTACAATATGTTACCAATACTGACTTAACTAAAATGTTTTTAATTCATCAAGACATACTAATTTCAGTTACACACAGTATAGTAGTTCACTATTTAACTAAAACTAAATTAGCAAAACAAATTTGCAACTGCAACACTTATATACTATTCAGAAGCTTCTCGGTCTTATTAGAGGACATTCAAAGTAAGATGGGTATATGTATATATATATGATACTCCTTTTCTGCAATGTTCTGAAAATAAAGAAAATATGCATTAGTTACTTCGGTGATTCTAAGTATAATCTAGTCATAACACCTCCATTCATAACCTTACGATGGGGTACAGAGATCATGTGTACTGCTCAACATGGTCACCTAACGTTCTTATTTAGGTGTCTATGCCTAGATGAAGCTTTACTTGTACATACATGAACAATACATAATTAAATGAACTGAGAAGTTTTGGCTAGATATATATACCCTGTTTTATACAAAATAATGTGATTTATAGCCATGAGTATAGGTATGGTGTGGCATAGGTAAGTATAAGTGTTATGTCTATTCCAAAATAAGATTGAGGAGTAATATTTAATTTTTGGTTTAACTACTTATTTCATATCATCGTCAATACATACATAGGATCGCGTCAAAAGTTCTCACTGGGGAAGGCAGATACTATCAATCATTACTTTTAGATTCATATAGCATTCTCTATAGGATTTAGATTGCGAATTGCTTCTTTTTTATTTCTTGTACGCTATACTTACGACTTGTAAAAAGTGAAATGAAAACTTACGATTTTATTAAGTCTCATCCGATCAATATCGGTTTGCCGGATTCTTTGATCTCCGGATGGGCCTCAAGTTACGAGGGTCCACAACTCCACATGGTCTATCCACTTGTGCATTGGAGGGATGAAGCCAAATAGTGGCTAAATCGGGGATGGTGTTTTGAGTTTCGAATACACTGGTCTGTAAAGTTAAAAAAATGCACATTAAACATATACAACACATTTATAATCACTCGCATATTCATAAAGAAACTTATATACTTACTATATCAACAAATAGTACTCCATCCTTGAAATTCGTCTATTTATATTTAAAACCGATAAAAACATAACAAAACAACACGAAACGACCATCTTGTTTATGTGGCAAATAACCCATAGAATGACTTCTCTCTGCCAACGTCAACAAAATCTTGAAAATTTCTACCTGTTGAAATTTCGTTTACTCAAAGCTGTATAAATGGTATATTATCCATAATGTGTTATGAAACGAGAAAAATATAAGAGTGTATTTAATATACCTACATAAACTTCTAAAATGGGTAAAATAATTAGCCGTAAGCAAAGTGGTAGAAAGACACCAACTAATTTTGAATGAACTCAAATACACACTGAAATAAAAAGTAAAAAACCTAATTGACCGACGGAAAGTGAACGAGTAAACGTCTTCTCGGCCATGAAAGATTTGTCGTCCTCTCTCGACATACAAGACTGTGCTAACAAAAGTGGGAGGAGTCCGAGAATTTCGGAAGCCACGACAGACGAGATATCTCGACTGTTATTACTTGCTATACTAGCGCCGCAGGTGAAGACTAAAGAGAAAAAGGATTGCGGCTCGCTGGATTCGATCCCTCAACCTCGAGAGTGCGGGTCAAGCGCTTGGACCGCTGAACCAAAGCAGCATAGCAACACCGCGGCGAAATTGTGAACAACATTACACACTATTTATTTTGCTTGATTGATTGTAAGACTACACAATATAATTCTTATAACAGGGCCATCAATATTTATTTGCCTGTACTTTTTAAAGACTATAGATCGCATTCAAGATGAATTGTATGGGATGTTCTACGATAATAAAAGACGACAATCATTTGAAATGCAACTTTTGTAAATCTAAATACTGTTTGAAATGCTTAAATTTGGGAAAGGGTGATATCTCGTCTATAAGTTCTGAAACAATATCGGGCCTCAAATGCCCATCATGCTTAAATGTCAATGCTGGGCGCAGGAAACGTGATGAAAACTCTCCTATGAGGCAAGCGCAACAGGTTCCCTGTCTCATTAAGGCTAATACTAGTTCAACTACCGCTTCCCTGTCGTTGGAAAGCATTGATAGTTTACTGAGCCAAAAACTTATACTCACCATGACAGAATTGCGTACTTCATTGATTCAAGATTTTAAAGCTTTGATCGCATCTGAGTTGAGCAACGCTGTGAGTTCTTTAAAAGAAGAGTTTACTAAAACAACCGATTTCCTAATGGATGAGGTGAAAACCCTTAAAGAAAATTTAAAACAGACAGAATGCGCTTTCAAGGAGTTACAGTCGGAATGCACTAACTTAAAAGCAACGGTATGTGTTTTGGAAAAAATGTCCCGAGAACGAAATCTGGAAATCCAGGCTGTTCCCGAATGCCCCAATGAAAATGTGAATGCCATATTTAAATCCCTATGCACAAAATTGGAATGCCCGGTAGCGGAGGTGAATATACTTGCTGTCCGTCGTGTAGCGAAGTTTGACCCTGCCTCGAAGCGCCCAAGAAATATATTGGTTACGTTAGCGTCGCCTCGCTTACGGGATGATCTCATCTCTGCAGCATCACGGTTTAATAAGAAACATTCCAGTGATAAACTGAGCTCAAACCACATAGCCAGGCGAGAGCCGTCGTATTTATTTAAACGAACACCTTTCCCCTGAAACGAAACAATTATACGCGGCGACGCGAGCATTTGCGAGGGAACGTGGTTATGCTTTTGTATGGGTTAAATTTGGGCAGATTTTTCTCAGGAAGGATGAAAAATCCAAAGCCGTCATCATCAAAACCAAGGACTTTCTTAAAACAATTGTTTAGCCTGTTTTTTGTTAATAATTTAATTGTTAAAAAATATTCATGTATAATTTTCTCTTTTTTAAAACAAAATCGTATATCTGAGTTAATTTATTTGATTACAAGTATATATCTCGTATGTTTTATGTATTTTTATTTTATTATTATACGTTATTATATATGTTTTATTTATTTTATGTATTTATTTCTGAACAGTTATACAAAAAAGCAAAGAGTTTTACTTAAACTTATAAATACGTCTTATTATTATTATATAATATCATTATGTTACTCTTTACTACATTTGTTAAATCAATTAATTTTAATAAAACTAGTACTTAATCTGATCAACATTTTAGGCTTTAGATGGATCTTTCGCAAAGTATGTAAATATGTCAAATTAATATGTACCAATGGACTGGTTTTGTCTAATTCATTTGTCGTTACCATTGGTGTAATTAACATTTTAATTGGAGTACTTATATTATATAGCGTCAACACTAAAAATGGCTAGTGGAAATGATCATATTTTAAATATTTTTTATCAGAATGCAAGGGGACTTCGTACGAAAACGCTCGAATTTTATGGCAATGTTTCTTTGTCTATTTATGACGTCATAATAATCACGGAAACATGGTTACATGATGGCATCTTAAATACCGAATTATGTAATAGAGAATATCAAGTATTCCGAAATGATAGAGTAACTAAAACAACTGGAGGTGGAGTATTAATTTGCGTGCGTAAGAAATTGATTGCTAGCTTGCGAACAGAGTGGTTAATAAATTCTAGCGAATCTATCTGGGTAAGCATTAAAACAACTAAGAGCAACCTCCATATATGCGCGTCGTACATTGTAGGTGGGAAATCAGACCAACACTTACAGCTAGAAAAGTTGGTAACGTCTGTGTCTAGTGTAGTTCAAAACAGCCCAAACGACTACGTTTTAGTTATAGGAGACTTGAACCTGCCTTGTATCGATTGGACCAGCTCTCCACCAACCATCAAACATGCAGGATACAAATCGACGCAAGAAGCAGCAAGAGTTCTTATAGACGATTTAAGCTTACTTGGTTTTACCCAGTACAATACTTATACTAATACTAGTAATAATATTTTAGATTTGGTATTTAGCAATTTCTTTGTTAATGTAAGCAGAGCTTCACATCCATTAGTTAAGGAGGACACATTTCATCCTGCTCTTGAACTAGATACAACAGATATATCATTTAAATATCTAGCTGTTTCTCAGTCTATTAAATTTCAATTCCAAAAGGCTAATTACTCAAATATTAACTGTGACCTGCAAAAAATTAACTGGAATGAAGTTTTAAACGAAGGTTCGGTGGAGGACGCTGTTGCAATGCTCTATGAGAAGTTAAATGATGTAAAGCTTCTTCATGTCCCCCTTAAAATTATGCGTGATTTGCAATCCTACCCAGTGTGGTATAGCAGAGTATTGATGAAGGTTCTACAAGAAAAGAATAAGGCGCACCAGAGATGGAAAAAATACAAGAATAGCAGAGACTATGATGAGTTTTCTATGCTTAGAGCTAGAGCAAAAGCGATTGAAAAAGAATGTCATGCAAAATACATCAAATACACAGAGGATAGTATCAAAGTGAACCCTAAACACCTGTGGAATTACATAAAAACAATGCGTGGCTCTAGAGATAATTCTGGGTACCCTAATACTTTAAGACATAACGGAGAAACTTTTGATACTGGTGAAAAGATATGCAGAGGTTTTAACAACTATTTCAGCAGTGTTTTCAACTCGAGTAGTCAAACATATAATTTGGATACTAATTCTGTAGATTCGAGCCCACACACTACTACAAATATTTTGCACAATGTTTCGCTTGATCCCAAAACGGTTAAATATTATATAAAGCACTTAAATATTAATAAAGGAGCTGGCAGTGATGGATTCCCACCCATATTTTTTGTAAATTGTGCGGATGCAATAGCTGAGCCACTAACCATACTCTTTAATCGTTCTTTAACTGAGGGTTGTTTTCCAAATGTATGGAAAACAGCACACATTGTTCCAATACATAAAAAAGATTCCAAATGCCTTATTTCTAACTATAGGCCTATATCTATTTTAAATTCGGTATCCAAATTGTTTGAAAAGATAGTATATGATACTATATACCCGAGTATTTCAGCCAGCATAGGTGATAGGCAACATGGGTTTCTCAAACGCCGCTCTGTGAATTCAAACTTAGGCCTTTTAATGAATTTTGCGCGTCGAAACATGGATGATGGCTGCCAGGTAGATGTCATATATACAGATTTTGAAAAAGCTTTCGACAAAGTGGATCACCTTATTCTTTTGCAGAAGCTTTTCGCCTTAGGGATACGCGGAAACCTGTTTCGTTGGCTAACTTCTTACCTTATGAATAGGGTTCAAGCTGTTACAATAGGTAATTACAAGTCAGAATATGTAAGGATACCTTCAGGAGTTCCACAAGGATCATTATTAGGACCTCTATTGTATAATGTGTATTTATACGACATATATTTAAGTTTTAGGCATTCGCAGCAAATTTTGTATGCGGATGATAAAAAAGTTTTTGTAGGTGTGAAGTCTTTGGATGATTGCCATAAAATGCAAGCTGATTTGAACCGCTTATCAGACTATTATTCACGTAATAAGATCTCTGTTAATGCAGCGAAATGTCTAGTTATATCCTTTACTCGTAAGAAAAATGTTATTTTATATAACTATAATATTGGAGGACAACATATTGATAGAGACACTGAAATCCGTGACTTAGGCATAATGCTCGACTCAAAATTATGTTTATCAAAGCACATAGAAATAATTGTTAACAAAGCTTATAAAAACTTAGGGTTCCTGATACGTGTTTGTAAACCTTTCAATAACATAAAATGCATCAAAGCTTTATATTATGCCTATGTAAGAAGTGTGCTGGAGTTTGGCTCTATTACTTGGAATCCACAATATTTGGTATATATTAACATGATTGAGCGCATTCAGAAACGATTTCTTAAGTACCTTGCTTTTAAGTCCAATTATAAATACACAAATTATGAAGAAGCGTGTAAGGAGTTTGACCTCCAGCCTCTGAAAGAGCGAAGAAACTTATTAGATATGCTATTTCTTCATGACATAGTTAATTCCACAATTGATTGTCCTTATCTGCTATCTTTGATTAATTTCCATATACCAAAAAGAATAACTCGCTCAAACAAACACAAGTTATTCCATATACCTAAATGCAACACTAATTATTATCAAAATGATTTCTTTGTGCGAGCCCTGAAATTTTATAACGATCTGGAAAGTGATAATATCGACATATTATCACTTTCCAGATCAATCCAAACCAGTTTTCAAAAGCTGTATGATCAAGATTAGGCAACAAGAATTAATGAATCAAGAATAAATAAAATATCTATTTATTTATCTATTTATTTTAAATACATCTATCTATTTATACCTTTGTAAATATCATATGTAACTGTTCTTTTTTAACTTATTTTTTTTTTACATAGTATCTATTATTATTATTATATTTTTTTTATATTTATCTCATATACATTTATTTTTATTTATATTTGTATGTCTATATGTAATATATTATATATTTGTTTATTAATTGTCGTATAAGTGTTAAGTAAGGGTATTATTATTCTTTTCTCTTTTCATTAAGCAAACTTTATTTCTTTTTATTTAAATTTTAAGTCATACAGTAAGAATGTTACTAATTCTGTTTTATATTTTAATGCTTAAGTGGTATCCTGTCATTGGCTAAGAAATTTTGTAGTTCTTTATAAAACATTGTTTTTTAAGTATTCTAAATGTGCTGTTGGATATCAATAAAGATAAAAATAAAAAAATAAAAAATGCTTCTGCTGCCACACCCAACATTCACTGCCATACATAAGCGTAGGAACGAGGACAGCATCATGCACAGCCATTCGGGCCTTTGCAGACACCGACTGACTAGACATTAGACTATCCAGTGCTCCATTTACCGCATTACCCTTTTTCACTCTTCTCTCGATATCTTCATCACACTTTCCATCCCTAGTAAACAAACTTCCCAAATATACAAACTCTTTCACTTGTTCCACTTTCTTACCATTAATCTCAATCACGCATTCGGTCATATTCTCCTCTCTCAAAAACCATAGTTTTTGTTTTATCCACATTCACCCTCATTCCCTTTTTTTCAAAAGACGCACATGCAATATTCATCATCTCTTGCAGCTCTTCCACCGATGATGCAAGTAGCACTTGATCGTCGGCATATAAGGGGCATTTAATGATGAATCCACCCATTCTCAATCCATAATCACTTTCACGCAACTCTGTTAAACAGTCATCCATGAACAAATTGAAGAGCCACGGGGAAGCTACACAACCCTGTCGGACACCCCGAGAGATCCCGAACCAGTCAGTATTTTCCCCGTTTACTCTCACACATGCACTGGAATCCTCATAGAGTGATACCAGTGCACGTATAAGTCGACTCCCCAAACCGAACTTGGATAACACCTCCCATAAACACTTTCTTACCACCCTATCATACGCCTTCTCTAAATCAATGAAGGAGCAATACACCTTTCGGTTCTTAGCTAAGAACTTTTCGGTGATGCTCCTTAAAGAGAAGATTTGGTCCATACATCCCATTCCCTTTCTAAATCCTGCTTGCACATCCCAAATTTTATCATCCGTTTCATTCATCACTCTTTCAATCAAAACCTTTGCATACAATTTACCGACAATGCTGAGTAGGCTAATTCCACGGTAGTTTCTAGCCTCCTGGTGTGACCCCTTTCCTTTATATAAAGGCACAATTACCGCTTTGCACCAGTCTTGTGGCACTTTGCCACTCGACCAGCATTTTTGGAAAAGGAAGTACAACCAGGAAGCCACCACCCCTTTACCAGCCCTCAGCATTTCAGTGTTTATCCTGTCATACCCTGCCGCTTTCCCTAGTTTCATACTTTTCATTGCTTTCATTATTTCTTCCATACTGATCTCACTGTCACTAAAGTCACCCATAATGTCGTTCCAATCAACATTACTGCCGATTGGCGAAGAAATGGATGTATCCTCTTTTTCAAAGAGTCCCTCAAAATAGTTCTTCCATACTCGTCTTATGCTACTTTCATCCGTCGCCAATTCACCCTGTTCATCTCTCACAACATTCACTCTCGTGTTTTGGGAAACTCCCTTTTCTTTCCGGATATATTTCCAGAACAACTTTTGGTTATTCCGGAAATTATCAGAGAGTTTCCTCTCACACCATTCTATCAGATCACGCTTTTTCTTTTCTATTTTCTTCTTAACCTCATTTTTAACTCTCTTATATTCATCTTCACTATTCTTCACTACATCATCTGTTACTCTCGCATCCATTCGTTTACTAGCTTTAATCGCTAGTAAATCTAACCAAGCTTTCTTCTTATCTCCAACTGCCTCTTTCACATCTTTATCCCACCAACTTGTTGGTGGTCTATTTGTTCTTTTACTCAATCCACATACTTCCGTCGCACATTCAACCATTGACGATTTGAGCACATCCCATACTTCTTCTATTTCCAATTCATCCTTCATCTCCACGCAACTTAGCCTGTCGTCCAATTTCTTCATATATTCATCTCTAATATTTTCATCCTCTTCCAATTTCTCCACTTTTATTCTCGCAAAATCCGTTGTTGACACTTTAGGCCTGTGACGCCAACGCGTGCACAGACCCCTAAATCGTGATATAACGAGAAAGTGATCTGTGCCAACGTTAATGCCCCTATGGACTCTGGTGTCAACAACCTTTGCTCTTAGCCTTTCATCCACTATCACAAAATCTATCATACTTCTCTCGCTTCCTCTCTGTCTAGTATACATATGGATATCTTTGTGTTCAAACAACGTGTTCGTCACACAAAGATTCCTCTCCAAACATACATCAATCACTTTCTCACCATTCTCGTTCACTCTTTTATCACCAAACTTTCCTAAAACTCTTTCACAACCGTTGCGTGACACACCAACCCAACCATTAAAATCTCCTAACATAACAATTTTCTCATTTTCATCACACCCATTCGCAACATCGTCTAACAGATTCCAAAACTCCTCCCTCTCGGATAGTGATCTAGACATGTCCGGAGCATACACGCAAATTATGCGCATCCGGACAAGCCCTACCTTCACCTTTATCCATAGGAGCCTTGGACTCACACACGCATAATCTTTCATGCACTTAGCCATCCTTTCAGATAACAGAAGTCCCACGCCTTGGCAAGCTCTGTCACTCTCGGCAACTCCTGACCAGATAGCTGTAAATGGGCCAAGTTGTGAAACCTCTTTTCCCTTGCGCTTCGTTTCATTTACACAAAGAAAATCTAGTTTTCTTTCTTCCATAATCAAACATACTTCATCTAATTTTTCATGCATCCCTCCACACACATTCATCGTACTAAAGCGGGTCTCTTTAGCCCACTTTTCGCCCCGTGAGGAACCACGGCGTGATGAGTGGCGAGCCACATCGCCGCCACCGCGTTTAATTGTAGTTTCCAAACACATTCGGTTCCCACGTAAAGCAAGGGAAATATACTGTCCGCCTAGCCAGAGCCCCGCTTGACTAGGTAAGGTTATTTAGTACCCGGAGTTCACCAGGCTCCGGGACGGCGGCACGCTAACGACCAGGCTCACCCCTGGCCACGCATCCCTCGGCACGGCAGACCTTGGATTGGTGTGGGGGCTAAGATGAAAAAGCCCTTTTCCCTTAGTCGACTTCTACGACACCCACGGGACGAGATGGGGTAGTGCTATTCTATGCCGACACTACACAGCTAACGAAGGTTCTCATTGTAAATGCCGATCAATTTTCTCTTCCAACTGCAATTGGAACTAATGGCGTACGTATGTATATTTTGTCTTAATATAAATTATTACCCATCCTGATCTTCCAACAATTGTACCACGACAGGCAATACACAGTTCTGGGTAGTTTCGCTGGACACCGCACTGTCCATCAGCTCAGATATGAGGTTGGCTGCGAACACCCGTATTGCTGTCCCGTTCGGACTTTCTCGGCTGGTTATTGTAACTGAAAAAATATATTATTTATATCAAAGTCATATGAATTAGCATGTTAAGATTTTTAGATTGTATGAATTGTAAAACCTCCAAGATGATTATGGCATTTTCGGAAAAATCTGTTTATATGGGTTTTTAGTACCTAAATATTTAATTATGATAATGTTTATATCTTGACAACTACCACATTATCTCACAATATATTGATTTATTTTATTATTTTATGTGTAAGTAAAACAATACTTTTTGTAGTGCAAATATAGTATATATAGTATAAGTATAAATAAATTTAATGTAAGACAATGACATCAATGACTGTGAGATACCAAATTGTATTCTAACTACAAAACGACTCATAAAAATATATCTCTTAAGTTACTTACAATCTTTCAATTGCTCCATATACAAATTGAAGACCTCACAATTATGGGCTGCTAACCATCTAAGGGGTATTGCCATCACTTTTACTGGAACTCCTCGTAGGCTACTATACATCACCCATCTAAAAAAACAAAGAGAAAAGAGTCTTTTAATTGCATACTCGATTAAAACAGTAACATGTAACTGACTGGCATACTATTTAATGGCTTGCAATTTGGCATGTAATAAAGATTAACGATTTTGATGATGAAATGATTCTGTAATGATTTGTATCAAACCACATCCACCCTCCAAAACCAAAAAACCCCAAAGGCCTAAATGGATTAGCACGATAACCACGGCAGGAGATGGTGTCAATAAACCAAAACCATAAAACTAAAATACAATATAAAATCGAATTTAAAACTACTTTCTATTATATTTTTAATAATTATAAAAACAAAACTTACTTCTGTAAAAATTTGCCGGTTTCATTCGATCCCAAATCTTTTCCAGCAGGTATTACGGTAACTAAATATATTCCAACAACAATTGCACTGTCAACATCTATTGCGTCCAATTTGTCCATCTTTTGCTCCAAACCGCTTATTACTTCCAAAAGCATGGGCTTAAATATTTCAGTATTGAATTCTGGACCAAAGTTTTCTACGTAACTATTGTAAAGCGATATAATTTGATCATATATTCGCATCTGATTTAATATCTTGCTATTTATAAATATATCTAGAAGCTGTTTCAATCTGAAAGCAGAAGAATACAACATATATCGGTTTAAGTAGATATAGTTTGGACATTGTGGTGCAGTAAACATCATGTGGGGATTATTTTACTAATCAATCATTATTAGACAAAACAAAGACAAATTTCGATACCAGCAGGACTTAAAACCACGACATCCCGGTCTACGCTCCGGTAATAGTGTATTCGATTTTCAAAAAATCTTAATAGACACTTTTGAGGTCTTTTTTTCAATATATTAATTTTTACGATTCTTTTCAAATCAAATTAGACTGTCATGTGGCTTTTTAACTAAATACTTTTTAATTTGACAACTTTAATTTTACCATCTTTTCCCCACTCAACTTTCCTAAAGTGGCTTAGGAATTTGTAATTCCATAGCACTGGCTACCCGTTTTAGGGATTTATAGCCGTGAGTATGTGTATGTATGTTTTTAATTTGAATGAAAGGAAATAAAAGATTACTTACAACTGAATGAACCATTCTAATTCGTTCCATCTCACATTGGGTTTCTCCTTAATTATTTTATTCATATTTACAACCATTGTTTTCACATCTAGATTATCCGTAACATAACACTGTACATTTAAAAATTCTTCTTTATCACTCTCTAATAAAACTTCTTGGTAATTCATAACCATATCACAGTTGCTATTATTTAAAATTGTTTGAACATTGACTACGTAAACTAATGTCGGTATAACAAGTACTTTTAAAATATCTAAATATAATAACATCGTTTTCCAATCTTGGTCAGTGCTTGCTTTTTCTAAATTTGTTAATACTTTCTTGTAGAAATCCGTTGAAAATTTTCCTGGGAAGTAAATCATACTTTTGTTAAACAGATCTTGGCTTCAAATTAATGATTGATTAAATATGAAAATGTGTTGATCAAGTTGGGACACAATGCTGAATTATCTACAACAGTGAATTCATTTGCATTGATAATAAAGAGATCAATAGAGATAAAAAGGCCCCAATTGAAAACAAATGTGTTTAAAGTGAATGTGGTATAGTTAAAATTGCTACTCACCTCCAACTAAAGCAGCTCTAGCTAAAACAGGCACAAACACTCGAACCGTATCCTTAACATTATTCACAACTGAGTCCTTCAAAAACCCGAGCATAATACTTTCCAACTGTCCATATTTATGTTCCGCTACAGGACATACTAAGCAGGCCGCTTTTAGACCTAAACTCCTGACTTCTAGCTCATTTGATTCGCACATGAGTATAACCAGGCTAAGTAGTAACGAGGTGCAAAGTTCTATTGGCACGTATGGAGCGACGGACACGCATATTTGGCTGGCTAATATTCGCCGTTCGGAAGACCGCGATGTAAGAAGTTCGGCTATTGATGAGAGGACCTCGCCACTTCCACCCCATTTTACGACCAGACATGCAGCTGTAATTGAGAAAAAGAACCATTAGTTACTTACTCAAAAATCTAACAAATATTAAGATGTTGTAATCAAAAATGAAAAATTTTCTGAGATTCAACACGATAAAAAACGAGACAAAAAGTTGTTCGATGCTTTGTAAGTGTCAAAGAGATAGCTGTATTAAAGTAACAGAGAGTCAGAATTTCTTTCTTCAAATAAATAATGTACCTTCACAAATAACCCTAGTCTCATTGCTATCCGGTTTCTTGAGCAGCGTGAGCAGCGTATGCAGTAATCTCGCCCGCTGCGGCTGGCTGCCCCCCGCCCCGCCCAGCAGGTGCACCGCGCCCGCCAGCAGCGCCGCCGCCTCGCACCGCCGCGACACCAGCGTGTGCGGCACGATCTATGTAACACGTTATGCGTGTACTGCACGTAGCAACGTGTGTCTAGTGTGCGTAGCAATGTGTGTAGTGCAGGCAGGAATATGTGTAGTGCACGTAGCAACGTGTGTCTAGTGTGCGTAGCAATGTGTGTAGTGCAGGCAGGAATATGTGTAGTGCACGTAGCAACGTGTGTCTAGTGTGCTTCGCAATGTGTGTAGTTCAGGTAGGAATATGTGTAGTGTACGTAGCAATGTGTGTGTGTGTCTGTGTGTAATCTACCATGTACCATACCATACATATTATAGATAGTGAGATCACATCACACACACATCACACTATCTATACCATGTACCATAAATGTTATAGATAGTGAGATCTAAGAGTCGCCATGCACGGACTGCTCAAGCAATGGCTGTCAACTGCTTAATGCGGTCCGTGTATGTGTATACATATAACCCATAAACAATTATTCGGGAACATAAATCTGACCTTATAAAGGGTCGATAAGAGTTGGTCAAGATAGACTTATTAACATAACCAAGTATAAACTGATAAATGTGGGTTTTTTGACGATGATACCCTCACTTTTATTAGAAAGTATAAATGAATGGGTGTTGACCGGATCGAGAATTTAATTACATAGATCATGTTTTTACCCACTAAGCTACCTTAGTTTTCGAGTATATTCATATAACATGGTAATTCTTACCCTAGGCAGTGTTTCAGCGACCAACGTAAGGAATTCTAATAGCGTAATAGGTTTGTCGTTATTGATTAGTTCCGTCAGCAAATCGTTGGCAAGCGGTTCCGTGGTATCGAGCGCCTCGCTGCACCAATTCAGTATCGACACCTTCAGACTATTTGGCAGGTTACTGGAATAGAAAATGGGCACAATTATGGGAAGCGCAATTGCAAAGCTAGTGAACAATTTGAATAGGTTCTCTTCATGTTCTTATATTTAACTTATTTTAAAGCTTTTTCATTTCGTGTGCATCAAACAAAATCATTTCTTTTCCTTTAATTGCTCACTAAAACAAAAGTAACTAAATAACAACCTCACCTTTGATGCCAAAGTTAGTTATTTTGAGGGTATTTCAGTTTCTTGTTAGGTAACGTTGGACTTAGTTGATGTCATAGCATAATGCTAAATACTATGTTTGTTTCAGTATTAATTAAGGAAAGAAATGGTTTTACAATTTTTAGTAAATAACATACATACATACATACATATACTCACGCCATTAGTTCCCATTGGGGTAGGCAGACACTATTGATCGCCACTTCGCACGATCCTGGCAAACCTCTCTAGCTTCGTTTACATCCATCAATCTTTTCATACATGCTCTTTTATTCTTCATACTTCGGACGCCAGCCTTTTTGAGCACACTCTCAATTTGGTCCAAGTGTGTTCTCCGTGGTTGTCCTCTACTAACATTACCATCCACACTAGCTCTATAGATCCCTTTTACCAATATACATATCATCCATCCTCTCTATGTGCCCAAACCATCTCAACATTCCTTTTTCTATCTTTCTTACAATATCATCTTTCACACCACACTTTTCACGAATAACACTATTTCTCACTCGGTCACATAATCTAACATTACAAATTTTTCTGAGGGAACTCATCTCTACTGCATTCACTCTGCTCTCATGCTTCTTCTGCCACACCCAACATTCGCTTCCATACATAAGCGTAGGAACAAGAACAGCATCATGCACAGCCATTCGGGCCTTTTCAGACACCGATTGACAGGTCATTAGGCTATTCATTGCTCCATTTACCGCATTACCCTTTTTTACTCTTCTTTCAATATCTTCATCACATTTTCCATCCCTTGTAAACAAACTTCCCAGATATAAAAACTCCTTCACCTGTTTCACATCCTTACCATCAATCGCAATAACGCATTCTGTCACATCTTCCTGTCTCTCAAAAACCATCGTTTTGGTCTTATCCACATTCACCCTCATTCCCATTCTTACAAAAGACTCACATGCAATATTCATCATCTCTTGCAACTCTTCCGCCGACGATGCAAGTAGCACTTGATCGTCAGCATACAAGAGGCATTTAATGATGAATCCACTCATTCTTACTCCATAATCACTTTCACGCAACTCTGTCAAACAGTCATCCATGAACAAATTGAAGAGCCACGGAGAAGCTACACATCCCTGTCGGACACCCCTAGAGATTCCGAACCAGTCAGTGTTTTCCCCGTTTACTCTTACACATGCACTAGAATCCTCATAGAGTGATACTAATGCACGTATAAGTTGACTCCCCAAACCGAATTTGGATAACACCTCCCATAAACACTTTCTTACCACCCTATCATACGCCTTCTCTAAATCAATGAAGGAGCAATACACCTTTTGGTTCTTAGCTAAGAACTTTTCGGTGATGCTCCTTAGAGAGAAGATTTGATCCATACATCCCATTCCTTTCCTAAATCCCGCTTGCACATCCCATATTTTCTCATCAGTTTCATTCATCACTCTTTCAATCAGCACCTTTGCATACAATTTACCAACAATGCTGAGTAAGCTGATGCCGCGGTAGTTTTTAGCCTCTTGGTGTGACCCCTTTCCTTTATATAGAGGCATAATCACCGCCTTGCACCAGTCTCGTGGAACTTTGCCAATCGACCAGCATTTTTGGAAAAGGAAGTACAACCAAGAAGCCACCAACCCTTTACCAGCCCTCAGCATTTCGATAGTAATCCTATCATACCCTGCCGCCTTCCCTACTTTCATACTTTTCATTGCTTTCATTATTTCTTCCATACTAATCTCGCTGTCACTAAATTCACCCATCTCCCCGTTCCAATCAACATTACTGTCGATTGACGAAGAAATGGATGCATTCTCTTTCTCAAACAGTCCCTCAAAATAATTCTTCCATACCCGTTTCATGCTACTTTCATCCGTCGCCTATTCACCCTGTTATGTTTATTGTGTTGTTTTTTCGAATTTGTAAAAAAATATTTGTTTATATATTTTTTTACAAATTCGGAAAAATAACGGAGGTAGGGAACACAAACACTATTTAAAAAGTGAGAAAAGAAACAAAGGATAGAACAATTTCGCACTAGAAGCCATTGACACTATAGCTCAATTGGCAGAACGACGGGGACGTATACCCGGAGGTCGTGGGTTCGATCGAAATTTTTCTTTCCTTTAGTTATTAGAAATAATCCCCACATGCAGTCTGCCAACCCGCAATTGGCCAGTGCGGTGGAATAAGGCCAAAACACCCTAAATAGGGTAGGCTCGAGCCCCTTGGTGGGGACATGTATGGGCTGTGAGAAACATCCCCATATGAGGTTTTCTTTCATGAAAAAAAACATTCTAATTATATGATAGTTAGGCGACCTCAACATTTGCATTCTATCTGCAAAGGTAGACAAGTGGCCTTCCGAATTTGCAAAAAAACATATAATATTTGTCTGCAAAAAATATGCAAACATTAAACCTCATATCAGATGATAATATCATATGTGATAATATTATTCATGTTTGTATTGTAATATCGGAAACGTGATCATTTCAACCTTGACTGGTGTTAGCATAACTATAATTTATCTACTTATATTTACAATTATTACAAGTTTGAAGAAGTGATAATTTATTTAGATTATTTGAAATAATGATAAAACGTGTTTCTTCTATGTCGACATTTTTGCTGTGTATTGTTGGCTTATAATGGCACTACCCTATTTCTTCTCGTGAGTGCTATATAAGGCGACTGAACATATGGAGCTTTCAAAGTGATAAGGATGAAATCTATTTACATAAGTAATATTATATTTTATATTTGTATTTATTTATGCGTTTAACCACACAGTGTAGGTAGGTCCTCCTGCTGTAGACCAACAACTTGGAATAGGTTTGTGGAAGCCACTGGATGCACTGAGAAATCGAAATTATGAAACACCCGCGTAAAGAAATGGGGTGGAACTATTTTAAGCCTACACTACACAGCTAACTTCTACTATTTCAATACTTTAAACTATTCTCTGTGAAAAACGGGTAAAGCAAATTGAATTTAGTTAATTCGAGATGTTTCATTAAATAATATAAATAAGTCGCTTACTTCAGCTAAACACATGAGTCACTAGCATATAAAAAACGAAAGGACCAAAAAAGTTTATTGTTGTTCATTTGTAAAACTCATTCACGAAAGATATCGTTGTTTTTTTTTACAAAGTCGTTATGAGTCTTTTGGCTAACGACATGTTTCATATTTATTCTCATTGTTGACTTTTTGTATGGAATACATTCGAGTTCATAAGCATTTAAAAATGGGAAAGCTATAGGCCACTTAGTCAATCTACCGATTTGACAGAGAAAGCTTGGTCTATTGTCGAATGTACTTAACACCGTAAAACCCCGAAGGGGTATAGAGGTAATAGTGGAGCGCCGTAAGGCATAAAAATGGTAAAATCTCGGAACCCAGGGCCAGTCAATGAATCTGTATAACAAGTGTTTGACTGTATTATTAAAACCTCAAATAAAAATGTTAAAAAAAAAATATTTGCCGATCTCGATTACAACAATTTTTATAAACAATTTACTGAAAAATGAAAGGCGGAAGGGGGAAAAAATGTTTACAGTAAAGATCTTAATTTTATATGCAATAAATTATGTTTGCAGAGTAAATTCAATGTTAATTTATTAGATTTTCGCAAAAAAAATGATTTACAAAAGATAATTTAACCTTAACTATATCGATTATTGTTCATTATTGTCGTCGTCGTCGTCGATTTCGTTGATGTAGATTGTAGGTAAAGGATTAGTACAGCTATCACCATTGCATTCTAAGCAAGCTACAGTACAGTTTAATCCACTTTTCCTGCATCCACAAGATGCTCCACATCCTGTTTTGCAAGCGCAAAAAATAATTTTTAGTAAAGATTCTGTAGCTGGTCGCTGCGTCATTGTTTGCGGTATCAATATTCCGCGTTCATTTTTCCAACCCAATTCTTCTGGTAATATTCCTTTTCCGAGCCATGTTTGAACTTGTAAATATACTCTTTTGAAGTGTTCGAAAGCGGCATCTGCAGTAGGTGGTAAAGACGGCAGTTTAACGCAGGTATTTTTGGCAGTTGCTTTCAAAAAAGAGTTATATCTCAATGCATTAAGATCTTTCGTTTTTTGGGGGGCATTATATAAAGCTTCTTCGCTTATCAAATTTAAAATAGTTTGCTTGAACTCAGAAGTAGTTACGTAGCTGATTTGCTGTCTTACCGATTTGGACTTTCTTCTTTCCTTCATTTCATCCGCTTCTTTTTCACATAAAAAGAAGACACACACAATCAATAGAAGTAGCCATTCGCAGTTTTTTTTTAGGTGGAGAGCATGTTGATGTGGTGTTCTTTTTTTTTTAAATAAGCATTAATACATCCTTTATTGATATATTTTTGTCTGCATACTGAATGCACGTAGACAAATTCGCAAGTATTTAAATACTGAGAAATTCCATCCCCTCTTTCCACAGAAGCAGCTTTCAGTGTTGGTATTCCTCTAGTGACTTTTATAATATCTCTTAGCTCAGAGCTTAATTCAGAACTACATCCAATTTTGTCACAAATGAGGCAACCATTATTTATATTATTACTATTCGATGGTTCACCCATTTTGATACGAGGCTGTAACAACAAATATTACTAATATCAATAACTAACCTTTATATCACAATTAATTAAAATTTCAGATGTAAGGATTGGAAATTTCTTTTTTTTAAAACAAAAATTACATTCTAACTTTTAAGATCGATCTATTATAAAATATACTATTGAATATTCACAGTGGTTTTCAAAACCATGTAATATAAATAATAAACAAATACTTACTATTTATGCCACTATTTTTAAAGTTTGTAATACTCAGTAATTAACTTTTATCACACTCACTGCACAATAATATATTTATTTTTTAATTATTTTAAATTATTTTTGTTTCGGAGCAAACAACAACTACGTATCCAGCCTAGCAAGTTGCCACGTGTACTATTCTGTTAGGGCCCGCGTTAACAACACCCAACAGCTGCTGTTGCCCCCTCTATTCCCCTCCCCACCCTTCATCGTTATACCTGCAGTCCCTTGAGACCCAAGATGAAGTTTGTAAAAGTTCTTCTTTTCAAAATCTAATTTTACACTAATATAAATTAAGGAAAACTCCAAAAAATTAATAATTATTTATAATAATTATTAAAAAATTAAGATCGCTCAAAATATTTTTTTTAACATTTTTCTATATGCTATTAGAAACACATTGCCAAAGTTTATAAAAAGATTTATTGACTGGCCCTGGATTCCGAGGTATAAACCTTACGGCGCTCCACTATAAGTACTAACACTTTTGAACATCACTTGACGTTTATGCCACCTGTATTCAGAGTACCCACGTTTCGCTTGACCGAACCTCCAATTGATAGCAGGCATGCCTATCGCAGTTTTGTACGACTACACTGTCGGAATACCAAGTAAGCAATCCTCATTTTCTGGGTTTCTACGCGATGGATTTCTTTCCGTTTAACCGACCAAGAACATTGCACATACAATAATTCACAAAAACATTGCATATAAAGAACCCAATAGTGTACGATTATTCAATACAAACCAGACGTACCTATCAATCCACATCTCCTTAGCGCCACTATCGAGCTGGTAGTAGTGCACGCGAGTCCAGTCCCCGGTGTCATTGATGCTGAGAGCGTCATCCAAAGTGGTCAATATTTCTGTCACACTAAAAAGCCACATTTACCAACACAATCAAACGTACCTACCGATCCACATCTCCTTAGCGCTACTATCAAGCTGGTAGTAGTGCATGCGAGTCCAGTCCCCGCCGTCATTGATGCTGGGAGCGTCGTCGAGAGTGGTCAATATTTCTCTCAAACTAAAAAGCCACATTTACTAACATAATCAAACGTACCTATCAATCCACATCTCCTTAGCGCCACTATCGAGCTGGTAGTAGTGCAGGCGAGTCCAGTCCCCGCCGTCATTGATGCTGAGAGCGTCGTCGAGAGTGGTCGCGCTGCCGCGGCGAAGTGGCGACGTGCGACCACTATCTACCGCAGCGCCGAGAGAACTTGCCACTGAGTTTTCTTTTTTTGTGCTGTTGGAAATAAGATAGTTAATAGATTACGAGGCTGGATTTCTTTATAGAAGGGGTAATGTTCTACCACCAGTAAACATAGTCCGCGTCCTCATAACGTATCTTTTGAGATCGTAGATTGCAAAGCTGTGAAATCTGCCAAATCACATACAAATTTATGACATTCGCAAAGATAACCTTGCAGCTTGCGACACAATCGGCGATCGCAGACGATACGTAATGCGGGGGGCGATTTGCATGTATTTTAGTTCTTTTGATGGTGTTTTAGAAATCTCAGGTCAACCGTTTTAAATTCTGAGATAAGTTGGGTACGATAAAAGTTATTATTTACAAAATTTTAGTATTTTTGCTTAAGAAAAGTTACTTACCTAATTCCAGTCTTTTCATGATCAATAATTTCAAACTGTTCCGGAGTAGCACTATGAGTAGAGTTGCTGCTACCATAATGGTTTTCAGTTGCGGTACAAGGCAGCGGTTGATTATCAACATTCACCAGTTTGGTTTCGGCCAATTGTATTCTTTCTTCAGGTATTTTGAGCTCTAATGCCTTTTCTGATGCAGGACTAGTTAGGGAGTTTAAACTAACTATAGCCGCATCATAGAGCTTTTGAAAATTTAGTTTTTCTGTTTCCAAAGCTATAACTTTTTGTTTTAATAATTCTATTTCTTCAGCGTGTATGAGTAACTAAAATAATATACATTAGATGAGTATGTATTCGAGTAAACAAGAATTAGAAAGACAAGACAGGAACTAGAATTAAAAAATACTTATAGATGATAAGGGCAGAAAAAACTGATGGTTGCTTCGCAAATAAATGTCTTTTACCGTATATAGATTAATTAGGAGGGAGAAGCGCGTTAGGTTTGCTGGGGTCATAAAAAGTTGCATTCGATATTCTGACTACTTTGTTAAGCTAACCAATTTAACAGAGGTTTATAGAGCTTGTAAAAAAATTAATAAGATTGATTACTTCACCTCATGATTCCAAGTCGCACCGTCCTCGCAATTTTGACAGCCACCGCAAATATCTTCTATGCTATCGGTTTGACATTCGGTTCCTATTATTTCAAATTCGGTCTGAGTATCAACATCACTGGATGACAAGTTCATATTAGGTGTTCCACGGAACAAGTTGACTAAACCTGCTGGTCTTGGCATAATAAGGCCGACGTCATCCCAGTCTTCGAAGTCCTTGTATGAAAAATTAACAAGATTTGGAATTTGTGTAAAATATATTTTATCATCTATTGGTACAAGTAAATAATTTATGTTATTGTATCTAGTTAGCTATTGTTGTGGTACATATGAATTGCCTAGGAAAGCTATTAAGGCGGAAAATATGGTTATTATAGTTGCTATATTATTGATACCTCCTATACAACTCATATTCATATAACAGGGGAGATAAACCCACAAACTTTAGGTCGAGAATAAGGGTACCTCTTATCTACCATTATAATAATTTATATAAGTATGAATATTTTTGGTGCCTTGAATTTACCTGATCTGGATTTTCATCCGAAAATGTAATCGACGTAAGTTTGTAATCGTGGAGAAGAAGATATTCATTAATTAAGAAGTTTAATGCTCTTTTCTCGTGAGGTTTCAATACTCTTTGATCGTGTTTGTCCTGTACTGTTTTATCCAAACCGGAATCATCATCATCTGAAAAGGCAAAAAAAATAAAAACTGATTTTTATAAAAGTGGTTTCGGACCCTACATAGCTACAAGCAAAGAAACACAAAAACAAATCTTTCCTCTTCTTAATACAATTATTAATTAATTACTTCGCTTAATTCCGCTAAATAACTGCAGTCTCCATGTGGCATGCACTGTGCACCGCCCGCCCTCCCACTTCCTGCCTTTTGAATTTCTCGTAAGTAGGAGGGTGGGCGAGGTAATTAATAAACATTTGTATTGCTATGGATTTTCGCAAAGTAAAGCCTGATTCAATCTTATATCTTTATAAACTGTATATTAAGTATAGTGGATCGGCCCAGCTCCGCACGGGTAGCGTAGTTTTAAAAACATCTGAGGTTTCTTCAATCACTGCTCAAGATTTATGAAATATAGCGCCTAGCCTTGATTACAATTTGTAGCACTTCAGAATATTGTAACTTTGTGATTTTGAAAGCGCTTTTATGAACGGTTCTGTATATCTGAACATAAGCTAATTTTCAGGTTGAGTTGGTAGAGTTGAAGTTGAATAAAATGCTATGAAATATTTAAAACAAACTAAAAAAGAAACAATGTAGGATGAAACTACTGGCGCCATCTAGTATGTTATATGCAAGTTAGTAAGGATTTGGTTTTGTGTTTCTGTACCGATTTCTATGATTCTTTTTTTATTGAATAGGTAATAATGTTATCGTTTTAAAATTAAGGGTGAGTGAGAGTATAATAAACGTGAAAGTAAACATATATCATCAGAATGCTCCGAACTTTCAAGCTACATGAAAGATAGTCAAGTCAACTATGAAAGATAGACATATGCTATTGAGGAATATTTTTTAGACAATTTTATGTAGAATATTTCCGTCGTACATGATGTCTTTGTAACTTTAACCATTAAGGCTGCACACGCGACGGAAGCTTAAAAAATGGAGTAACTTCTCCCGTTTTCCCAAAATTTCCCGAAATTCCCCTCTACTGCTCTGCCGGAAAGTATACAAAAACCTGCCCAGGAGTATGAAGAATAATTGTACCAAGTTTCGTTAAAATCCGTCGCGTAGTTTTTGTTTCCATAAGGCACATACAAACCGACAGACAGACAGACAGACAGACAGACAAAAATTATACTGATTGCATTTTTGGCATCAGTATCGATCACTAATCACCCCCTGATAGTTATTTTGAAAATATATTTCATGTACAGAATTGACATCTCTACAGATTTATTATAAGTATAGATAAACAAGAACGAGTCTTAATGGTGTTACGTGTTTATATCATACACATTTATATCACAGTAATAAAACCCATCATGTCTTTGCGATCTCTGTAATCAGATCAGAGATGTCGATGTGAATGTCGAATGTAATTCACGTTTGGCCGTGGTCCGTCAGTAAAATATAATATAAATATATACGGACATATTACACGGATTAGGTTAGCAACAAGCTGTACTCAACGATTACTGTTGTGGAATACTAACTTTATAAACGGACGTTTATAGCCATGTTCTGTAGCTTTCACACGTATTAGCGTAGTAAGGCAACCGGCGCGCTACCCGGCTAAGAGAACGCGTGAAAAGGCGTCAATAATAGTGATCCAAGTAACGAATAGAGATAATAAAAAACAAAGCACCGAACCTGCAAATTGTGTAAGGTTAGCTCTCAAAGCGTTGATTGTTTCCCTCGCTTTCCTCAGCTCGAACTCCAAGACAGCGACATCCCCTCCACTGCCCAGTCGGTCCCCGCCACCGTCTTCCGAATATCTGGCAGTATCCAACGAGTCCAGTGTGGCCTGGCTGGGAGTGCGCTCTAAAATAATTAATAGGATTAATATATTGACCTAGGTACATTACTCACGGCTATAATCCCAAAGATGGGTAGCATGAGATTCAGAATTTAAAAAAAACTCAGCTACTTTTGTAACTTCTGTGGAAGGTAGATAGCAAAATAAAGGTTTTTGGTGATGGGTCTTCGACCGCAAAAACTACTTAATAAGCCCCTAAGTTGCCTACTAAAAATTCACACAAGAAGAAATGGGGCAGTGCTATTAAACTACACAAACTACACAGCTAAGAGACTGAAATTTATATGCAATGAATATACTGGATAAAAACGATTGACCATGTATAACTGATAAATGTTGTTAGCTCTAAAGTATGGAACTCTTTTTGGATCTTCAAACTTGCCCAAACAAGATACTAAATATGAAAGTTAAGTATATGAGTAGATATAATACTATACTATAAAGTTGTATATCCTGAAGTGCTGGCAAAGGTACTTATAATTTTCTGAACATCATATTATAATGTTGTGAACTAGTGTTTAAAGTTCCCGCATTTTGCTTGAACTCTGCATTAGTATGATAGGGAATAAGCCTCTTTGCAAATTTAGCTGAGAAAAGACTGATTGGGGAATGCCTGTCTCAAAATTCCAACTCTCGTCCCTTTTATATTTGAAGCGTTGGACTTTGTTTCACTGTGCTAAGCTGGTAGTATGTAAAATAACAATATTTAATTGATTTTTTTGATTTATTACATGTCACGAAATTTTATCCCTATTTTCTTCTTTTATTTATATATACTTAACTACACATAAATACATATCCTCCAAAAATCATCTATAGATACAAAGGGTAACAGGTGCCATAATAAACCAAGAATTATACATTCTACATGTAGCATAACTACTTTACAAGGTTAGACAAGTAACCTTATTTAAAAAAAAATTAGGCACATTACCTATTTTTTACTATTTTAGAATTGTCCTAAGCCAGGCTATTTTACAAAGTTTCAATCACATCAAAGTTTGCCTATATTATATATCAAGAATTAAATAAAGAAATATTTATAATTAAACTATCATTTCAATATGGCAGCAAGAAATGATAAAAGTTTAAAAATAAACTTATGAACAAAAAATATGAGACAATTGCTTGATTGTCTAATTTCTAATAAAATAACAGCTATAAATGTTCTCTAAATTGTTCAATACGAAAAAATAAAATTTCATACAGCCAAATCGATTTCAGAGGGCTGCCCAGTCAATGCTAAATAAGGGCAACCTTGGAAAGGAAGACCACTATGTGAAACAATATCTAAAAATTTGTCTATGAAAATCATCTTCGACCTTAAACCAATCAGGTCTGCCGTGCCGAGGGATGCGTGGCCAGGGATGAGCCTGGTCGCTAGCGTGCCACCGTCCCGGAGCCTGCTGCACTCCGGGTACTAAATAACTTTACCTAGTCAAGCGGGGCTCTGGCTGGGTGGACAGTTTATTTCCCTTGCTTATCGTGGGGCCAAAATGTGTTCAGCTAAAAATAAACACGGAGGCGGCGATGTAGCTCGCCACTCATCACGCCATGGTTTCTCACGGGGCGAAAAGTGGGCTGGAAAGACCCGCTTTGCTACGATGAATGTTTGTGGAGGAATGCACAAACGACGAATGCATAAAACGAGTAGGGAAGAATTATTTCGAGGGACTCTTTAAAAAGAGGTTGCACCTATTTCTTCGCCAATTGGCGAAGTAATGTAATTTTGATGTAATGTTTATTGGAATGAAGCAACGGGTGACTTTGATGATAGTGAGATTAGCATGGAAGAAATAATGAAAACAATGAAAAGTATGACAGTAGGAAAAGCGGCAGGGTATTACAGGATAAATATTGAGATGCTGAGGGCTGATAAAGGGGTGGTGGCCACCTGGTTCTACTTCCTTTTCCAAAAATGCTGGTAGAGTGGCAAAGTACCACAAGACTGGTGCAAGGCGGTACTTGTGCCTCTATATAAAGGAAAGGGGTCGCACCAGGAGGCTAAAATGCTACCGTGGAATCAGCTTACTCAGCATTGTCGGTAAATTGTATGCAAAGGTGTTGATTGACAGAGTGATGAATGAAATGGATGATAAAATTTAGGATGTGCAAGCAGGATTTAGAAAGGGAATGGGATGTATGGATCAAATCTTTTCTTTTAAGGAGCATCACCGAAAATTTCTTAGCTAAGAACCAAAAGGCGTATTGCTCCTTCATAGAGTTAGAGAAGGCGTATGATAGGGTTGTAAGAAAGTATTTGTGGGAGGTGTTATCCAAGTTCGGTTTGGGGAGCCAACTTAAACATGCATTGGTATCACTCTATGGGGTTCTAGTGCATGTGTAAGAATAAACAGAGAAAACACAGACAGGTACAGTATCTCTAGGGGTGTCTGACAGGGATGTGAAGCTTCTCCGTGGCTCTTCAATTTGTTCATGGATGACTGCCTGATAGAGTTGCGTGAAAGTGATTATGGACTGAGAATGGGTGGATTTGTCCTCAAATGCCTCTTATATGCTGATGATCAAGTATTACTTGCAGCATCAGTTCAAGATTTGCAAGAGATGATGAATATTGCATGTGCATCTTTTGAAAGAGGAAGAGAATGAGGAATGAGGGTGAATGTAAATAAAACCAAAACCATGGTTTTTGAGAGAGGAGAATATCACTGAATGTGTGATAAAAATTAATGGTAAGTTAGTGGAACAAGTGAAAGAGTTTGTATATCTGGGAAGTTTGTTTACTAGGGATGGAAAGTGTGATGAAGATAATTTAAATCTTTTTGTTCATGAAAACCTCATGTGGGGATTATTGCTAATAAATAAAGAATAAATAAAGGAAAGAAAAATTTCCCCGCCTGTGTCGAAATTTTTCTTTCCTTTATTTATTGTGATGAATATATTGAGAAAAGAGTGAAGAAGGGTAATGCGATTAATGGAGCTTTGAATAGTCTCATGTCTAGTCAGTCTGTGTCCAAAAAGGCCCGAATGGCAGTGCATGATGCTGTTCTGGTCCCTATGCTTATGTATGGCAGTGAATGTTGGGTGTGGCACAAGAAGCATGAGAGCAGAGTGAATGCAGTAGAGATGTGGTCCCTCAGAAAAGTTTGTATTGTAAGGTTATGTACTCGTGTGAGAAATGACGTGATTCATGAAAGGTGTGGTGTGAAAGATGGAGACAGTAAAATTGTGAAAGAAATTTATAAAGCCAATGTGGAAGGTAATGTGAGTAGAGGACGATCATGGAGGACACACCTGGACCAAATAGAGTGTGTGCTTGAAAAGCACGTATGAAAAAATTTATGGATGTAAACGAAGCTAGAGAGGTTTGCCAGGATCACACAAAGTGGTGATCAATAGTATCTGCCAACCCCAATGGGAAATAACGACGTGAGTATATGTTGTATGTTGTGTATGAAGAAAAAATCACCAGTTACAAAAGTAAAGGTTGTAATGTACTTATTCTGAGTAATTAAATTATATATGGTAAAAACATCTTCACAAGGTGGCTTGCCATGCATAGCAAAATAAGGAACTTGCAGGAGATTTAACTAGCTGTATAAAAAGAATGAAGAAGTAATCTAAACTAATTTGAAAGATTGATGAGGTTTGCCATGATCATACAAAGTTAATAATTAATGCATTATGGATCAGATGATCTAAGCTTACCCCAACAGTAATAGTATGTGTATTTTTGTAGGAAAAGCATAAGTCAATGATTTAAAGGCATGGCAAGTGACTAATAAATTCAAGCTATCATTAAAAAATATACTTACGCATAGAGCCAAATTCCATTGGTCTGGATACATGTTGTTCAAAATTGCCTGGATTTGAAAAAAACTCTCTGAGTTGAGGTAATTCTTTGCCACTTTCAACTAGTTCTGTATGAAGTTCAAGTGCTGTGAGGAAATAATGATCTTTAAGCAACTTAGTAGCAATATCCTCATAAGCCAGATGAGGTGGCATTGCGAACGCTTTGTCTTGGATTTGTTTGCTAGAAGTCATTTTCCTACATTAACTTTTACATTAAAATCAATTAGTGTCATCCAATGTAAAGATTTTTCTAATCCAATATTTTGTCAGGAACTCAGATGAGTTGTAGTAAATACCAATTGTTATAACTAGACTGTTTGCAGAGAAATATCTTATAGGACGAAATTTTAAGACATAAAAAGTATATTGTATTGTTTTAAAATTGACTGACTGTGACTGAATAAAATGAAAACAAAATAAAACTCGTTTGTTTTTGTTTTTACTATTTTGGTTTTCTGATTATGCGGTTAGAAATGTCTGCCAATGTTAAGTCATTTGAAAACCAGTACCAGAATAACAATAACGAAATTACCCGATTAACGTTGGTCGTGTTTGATTGTATATATACATTTTACATATTGTTTGACTTTGTACATATATATTATATATATATATTAGCCAAAGTTTCTAGTTAGTTGGAAGTTGAGGGGGAAACAGATTATAAAATTAAATTGTTCGTTGGTGATGGATCTCCAACCGCATTGCCCAATAATCGATTAAAAATCCTCACACTACCCATAGTCGCCTCTTACGAGCACCCAAGGAAAGAAATGGGGTAGAGTTATTCTAATCTAATACTACACTGCTTATGTATTAGGTACATATTAAACATTTTTAAAGAAAAGAAAAGAAAAATCTTTATTCTCCTCTTGAGGACACAAACAATATAAAAAAAATAGACTTAAACAACTTATACAATAACAAAAAAAAACCTATACACTAGAAAAAAAACTAAATAATAATAATTAAAAAAACACAAAACTTACAATTTACCGAGCTGCTTATCATCAATGAGAGGTTTTCTTTTTGAGAAATAAAAAAACAACATAGTTTCCTAGAGCTCTGTAGATGGCGTTGATGTAACTACGTTACTTACTTAAATTTTTTCTTCGTGGCCTCAATCGTGTTGCCACAATTATTTCGCCAATTTCAACTTTAAAAACATGTGTCACATCACCATAGAGCAACTTTTTGGCGAGTAAAAACCACATAAAGAATGTTAAATATAAATACCATCTTTGTTTATTTACTTTTAAGCTATCTTGGCTTAAACTGATATTTATTTAGACTTTCAAATCAGAACATTTTTATGTACGTTCCGTTTTACGATATCATTACATCCAAGTGTGATAGACGGTGTGACGTTCCGTTCCTACCAGTAACATAGCAAGTCTGGCGCCATCTATCCTGAGAACAGGGAAGAAGAAAAAAAGAAAAAAATTAAAACCTCTCATTAATTCATCATGGCCCGTACCCAGTGAACCTGTATTATGTAAACAAACTTTGAAAAGTTTATTTCGCATCATTGTAGCGCACAAAATAAAGCGGTCAGTACACAATGGCCAGTGATGGGCCACGATCCGCAATGCACAATTGTAGGCCACGATCACTTAGTGTTCACACAATGGCCCATTGCTCATTACTGCCTGGCAATCCACTTGCGATGGACGTCGAAGTAATTATGGCTGCAGCTATATGTTATTTTTACGTCTTATAGTGATTATAAATATATTTTGCAATAAAATATTCCAAAAAAGTATAAGTATCTATGAGCGGCCGGTGGCGAACTAAACAATGGCCCACTGTGGAAACACCACCGGCCACGCTACGCCACGATTCCTTTGAAGTGTGCACGAAAAACAGACAACTTCGGCATTGCGCGCCACGATCGACAATTGTCCGCCATCATGCACCATTGCCCCCTTTGATTAAAACAAAATAGCGGAAGATACGGCACGTACTTATAATCTTCAACTGAAAAGAGGCATATTCACAACTACACAGCACGCACACTCACACAATGTTTGTTATTTGTTATTTAACGTTGTACGCTACCGAGCGACAGAGACAAACATATTTGATTCGAAAGTAGCGCGAGTGAGACAAGCGCATGCTGCTGGCGTGCGTCTTCGGGATACTTCGGGTCAAATTGTATCAACGACGATACCAGATAGCGTCAGCAGACAAATTAGGAAAAATAAAGTAGCAATTATCTGAATGTGTACAAATTTTTGATTGAGAAAATATCTAGCGGAATGGGTAGTGAAATGTTGACGTAAGTAAATACGGTCAACAAAAAACAAAATTATAAAAAAATAAACTTATTTATTCATGTTACATTCAATGTTACTATAATTAGTTTCCTTCAAATAGTGACAGTTTATTTCTCTTTTGTCGTTGTGTTTTCGTCGAACCAGTTTCAACTTTACATGCGTAGTGTAGCCTCACATTACAGTATTTATCAATAATTGCTCTGAGAAGATGAATGCGGTGATTTAATGTTGCTGGCTGATCTTTGGAATGAGCCAGTAACTTTGAGAAAATGTCTGAATCAAGAAAATCTTTTAAAATGATCAATTTGAGCCGCAAGAATTCGTTCTCACAAGTAATATGCTTCCCCTGGCTAATATACGCTTTGATAAAATTTTTGGACTTAGCACACACCAAGAATATGTCGTAAGAAGGAAAACATAGTCCGCCCATATCTTTAATGCATGTTAGCTTATGAAAGTTAATTTTTTGTGTGGTTATTAGTTCAGAAACACAAGTTTCACACTTTATAGTTGTAATTAATGCTCGTGCTACCCAACCAGCTATGTAACCAACAATTTGCTCAGCACAACTAGACAGATTATGTTTCAATTTATTATTTAATATATTACTTAATATGCCAACATTTGTTTGCATAATTGAATCACTAAGTAGAACCTTGTTCTTTTTTATATGTTGTACATGTACTCGTGATTTAAATTTTGTTACTTGATATTTCTCAAATGTTGGTTTTTGGTATAAATCTATTCCGTCATGTTCTAAATTTCTTTCTACACTTTGATTTATACACTCTATAGCCGAAGTACATGTTAGTAAAGGAAAATTGTCAAGAGGGCTACAATTACCCGAAAAAGAAGAACGCAGTTCTAAATGCCCTAATGCCTTTCTATAGATGCCCCGAAATTGCTTAACATTAGGATTATTATTGTATCCACCCTTCCTACGAATTATACCAAAAAACAGCTCTATATGATCTTGGGATAGTCTATAGGTAGCAATGTATTGTAACACATTTGTTTCAACTAGAGTATTATATAGATGCTTTAAACTTTCCGCGCATATAACAAAACCAATGAACCCAGTTTTACAAGCTGGATACTAATCAACGGATAACCTTAGATTTCGGTATAAACAGTTCGGTACCATCTGTCAATTGCATACTTAAAACAACTAATATTTATTAAAATAAAATATAATATAACTTACCCGAAAAAATGGTATTGGCTTTGACAATCTTCTATTACCTTTGTTAGTAGTATACATATCTTCCGGTGGGAAGTGTATTGAACATATACGACTATGCTGATTTGGTGTCCAGTCTGTTTCTTGCCTTTGTTTACGAACTACAAGAAACCATTTATGTCGCATAAGTTCATCTCCAGGAAACCTGTAAAACAAACACATAACGCTAAACACATCTACTGTGCGAATAAAATAAATGATTATTTCTCAAAAATAAATTGCTCTATTAAAAAACACTAGTACACCAATCATGTTCCATATACATTACGAAGTATTGCTTTGTCTACATTACATTAAAAAAAAATAATTGTTTTGCTTTGTAATTCTTGTGCTGACGCTACTGCGAAAACTAAAGACGAACGGAATCATACTTAACTTGTCGCACATCAAGGTATTGTATATTTCTATCTCACTCTGCAAAATGGCGAACAAAGCAATAAGTGAATTTAAAAATATCATATTCTTTTTAAGTTTTTATGTACTTACGAATGAAAAGGGATTCCATGAGATTTGTTTTTTCTTTTGGAATAGTTTGTACAACGCATAAAAGCACACGAAGGCATTTTTGGTAACCGCTATCTCGCTTAAAATAATAAAACTGTTTCTTCGAGTCACACACCTGTCCCTGTCACTTGTCGATTGCGACTGAGCGCAATTAAGCGACGTTAGCCTGATTTAAAGGATCCACGCGCTAGAGGCGAGTCACCTATCTTCCGCTATTTTGTTTTAATCAAAGATTTCCCCCTGTACACAGTGGCGATGGCGTGCAGTGGGCCATCGTCGGCCATTGTGTACTGGCCGCTTTACGATTGCATATAATAAATAAAGTTATATAAATATGTATTATAAAAAGAGATCTTATAAAACTTAAATAAAATATATAACTTAATCCAAAATGAATAAAATAATATTTATTATATTTACATATAAAGATGACGTTCCTTATACCGAATCCTAAATCAACGACAAATATCATCACTGACTGTTGAATGTATATACATTTTACACAATTTATTAAAATGAATATCCATTTATATGTATTGCACAAAAAAATAAAATTTAAAATAAAGCATATCAAAAGACAAAACTTTTCAAAAGCTCAGAGTTAAAAAAGTGGGTACCTACCTACATAAAATATCGTTTGGGTCATTCATTTTGCTGGGTCAGTGGATTTATGGGCATTTTTCTATTGCTGTTAACAACCTTGAATTTTTATATATAACTTAAAAATTACACATTGGTACATCCCCGCATTAGGATTAGAACCCACGCATCAGTGTATACAAATATCTCTTATTCGGAAGCATTTCCCCACTTCCCGTAACCCGCACCGCTATAGTCATGCGCGCACAGCTTTGCGGACGGTGTTAGCCTACTTAGATAATTTTAGCAAATAAATAATAATTTTCATAAATTTTTATATTGAATACTGGAAAGAAAAGCGTTTATTAATAAGCAAAGAAACATTGTATAAATAATTTTCTTTAAAAAAGTTCCCACTACAAAAAATATAAATGAAAATGATATTTTATTACATACGTAGGTCACCCTATAAGTTTTATTTAGTTGAGAGCTTACTGACAATGACAGGCTGAAATTTCAAAATGGCGACAGTAGTACCAGTAGTTGCTGTCGGCCAAGAAAAGTTTGTGGATCTGTATATGGTTTAATGTAATAGGCCTTATATTAATAAGTCAGACCAGGGGCTGGAAACTTCCCTACATCCTCACTTTGTGGTTTTTAACAGCGCAATCTATTAACCTTCCACCAGAAACCTAATAAAAAAGCGCGCCGTAATTTGCATATTCATCAATAGATGGCACTGTCGGTAATTGCTACATCGCGGTATGATTTCTTCTTTATTAGAGTATATAAACCAAAATTTTATGCAACAATTATATGACAAAAATTTTGGAGAATGGTGAGGAATGGTGACTACTTCACTCACATATAAACTCAAGATTAGAGATTTGAAATCATCATTTCGACATGTTTTGGTTTCTGTTAATATTATATTCTCGTAGCCATACAGACAGTACAGCTAAGTTAAGGCGCAACGCAATATACCTTTAGATATATACGTAGGTGATTATATTATAGTAGAAGTTCGGGTGACCTGCTTTGAGATGGCGTTAAGTTTGCATTATAAACTAGGTGACATTAAAATCCAGCCAGTGGACTCTCTAATCTCTATATCCAGTGTATTACTTTACTCTATGAGTCAGACTATTCTTTGACATTGACGTATTTTTTGCTAGGTTGCCCTAGCAACGTATACGAAACAAAAAACAATTGGAGGTTATGTTATGTTCACAAATACTAACTTTAAAGAGAGTTATGTTTTAAAACTTTTTAATGGTAACTTTCGCTCAGAGTTTAATTTAATCGCTTATTTAATTTTTGTACTTTTGCCCTAATATCTCCGGTTGGGCAACTTATACTAAAACATTACGAAATTTTTCATAATTATTTTAAAGTGTATCTTAACGGAAGAAATGACGATGTTTTTTTGAAGATTGGCCATTGGAAGAAACAATCATTAATTGATTTCATAAAATTTCTGTTTTCTGTATAAATATTGTGCTCATCATGGGTGATACCTACTATAATTTGAGACACAAACTTGATGAACTTGGATACAATAATAAATTGCCTTTAGATGCAGTTCCATTAGTGGAATGTTTACTCGCAGATTTGCTTCAAACAACACAAAGTTTGCAATATTATATGGATTTGTCTAAAGGTGCTCTTCAACAACGAGACTCCTTAGTAATGGAAGCTGAGCCATATAAGAATGAAAATAATAAATTGCTTCAAGAAAATAATAAACTTCACAAAGAGTATATGTTAATCAAAGAAGAATACAATAAGCTTAATAGAGAATATAAAAGAAAGGTAAAATTCCTAAGTGATGAACTGCAAAGAACTGAGGCTTTGGTCAGTAAACTTAAACATGATGTGAGGGATCTAAGCTTGCGAGGTTTGTGCGCTAAAAGTAGAAGATCTGAAGATAAACAAAGCCAACATTTCTGTCTGGATAAAAATGACCATAATCCAGATGTTGAAGAATTAAAGAACAAAATTTTTGCATTAGAAGAAAGTAACCAAGAATATGTTGATGAAATAATGTTACTTAAAAACCAAGTAGAACACAGAAATAGTGAAATAGTTAGATTAACTATTATGTTAGAAGGAGGAAGACCAGTGAAACAAGATATTTCTACAACTTCAACCCATAAAATGCAACAACTGCATAGACAAATACAAGAGTTAGAATCTGAAAACATGATATTAAAGTCACAGTTAGATAAAGTGAAAGAGAAACAACATGAAGCTATGATGCAAGCACTCAATTTAGCTGATAAGAACAAAATTTTGCAAGACGAAATTCGCAAAGTAGATGCTTTGGCACTTAAAGTAGAAGATGACTGTAATAAAAAACTAGCTGTTATGATAAATGAAAAGAATATTTTACAAACAAAATTAGACCATGTCATCACAAGAAATACTTTGCTAGAACAGACACAAACAGATAAAATTAAAAGTAGTTCAGAAAACTCTGCAAGTTGTGATTCTCTGAATAGATACTTACAGAATGCTTTAAAAGAAAAAGACACTTTAAAAATGGAATTAGATGAACTAAAAAATGATAACAAAACATTACAGGATACCATTAAAACACTGGAGCGTCAGCATGCTTTGTCTAATTTATCACATACATGTCCAACAAAAGATGAGATGCAAAAGCTTCTTGAATCAGAAAGGAAATTAAATGAAGAAAAAATGCTTAGCATGCAAAAGAAATTTTCTGAAGCAACAGATATTTTGAATAAGCATTTTGATAATACTAACAATAGTGTTAAATCTACTGAAAATAGATTCATAAAAAATTTGCAGATTAAATTATGTGAAAAAGAACAAAAATTGTTAATGATGCAAAAAGAAATAGATGATTTAAATTTAAAGTTAAGTAACAAGACTGAAGATTGTAAACAAAATTACAAAGACATTATAAAACAACTTAATGAAGAAAACTCAGAGTTATCACAAGAAAACATTTCATTGACTCAGCAATTAGCAAAATATAGAAATATTGATACCAAAAATGATGATGTGGACAATTATTTAAAAATCGTAAATGATAGACTCAAATCAGATAACAGAAAACTTCAGTCAGATTTACAAGTTTTAACTAGAGACAAAAAAGAATATAATAATCGTTACAAAGATGCACTAGAGATGGCAGAAAAATACAAAAGAGATTTGGTAATGAAACAAAATGAAGTAGAACAATTGACCGAAGAGAATAATTCATATAAGTTGACTCACAGGAGTGGCAAAGCATCAGCCGATCATTTGCGAGAAGAAATAAGCTTTTTGCGTGAGCAAATCAAACGTATGCAAAGTGATGTAGTGAGAGAGAAAACGTTGGCAAATCAATTAAAAAATATGCAAGTTGAAACTGAAAGAAGTACTAATGAGATGCATAATGAAGTTTTAACCTTACAAAAAAAGCTTAGTTTGTCAAAAGATAATATAGAATCACTAGAAAAAAAATGCAGAGATTTACAGACTGAGATGTTGACCATAAAAAATGAAAAGTCAAGTTTAATTGATACTGTCAAGAAATTGGACCAAGATAGAGACAAATTAGTATTAGAACTAGATCATAAGACTGAAAGTAATTGTATTTTGGAACAAAAAATTAAAGCACAGTCTTTAGAGATAGAAAAACTAGAAGACGAGATAGCAAAATGTTCCTATCAGCTTAACTTGAATAAAGTTTCTGAACATAAAGTATCTGATTATGAAGCACAAATAAAATTTCTCAATTCGGAAATAACTAAACTGACTTCTAAATATGAAAATACTGTGATTGAAAACAAACATCTGCATAATAGTCTTGCAGATGTGAATGGCAACTTGAAAGTGAATCAGATAGAATATCAAAAGTCCAGAAAAGAGGTAGAAGAGTTAAGGCAACAATTGCAACATTATGTTGCAGAAATCAGGCGTATTGAAGAACTATTGTCACATAAAGAGGCAGAAAGATCAGATATGTTAGAAAATTTTGCTAGTCTCTCAGTTGAAGCTAACATATTAGAAAACACAAATCATTCACTGGAGAGTGAATCTGCTTCCAAATCTCTACAACTTCAAAACTATATTGTTAAAATTCAAGATTTGGAAAGTAAAATTCTGGATAAAGAGAATATTATTGACAATCAATCCACCAGAATTGCTAATTTATTATGCAAAATAACATCATTGGAAAATGAAGTTAAACTGATAAGAGAAGAGAAATTGTTACTAGAGCAGAATGTAGCTTGCTTAAAGCAAATGTGCAACAATCTACAGATGTCAAGTGATCTACATCACACATCTGATTCTGAATTTAAGCTTTATGAAAATAAAATAAAAGGTTTATCAAGCATTAAATCTAAACTTGAGCTAGAAAACGAAGACTTAAGAGATAAATTTAAAACATCAGAATTATTGTTGTCAAATGCAAGAAAAGAAATAATTGATTTAAAATTAGCACTCCAAGATGCAATAACTGAAACTACAAAAGGAAATATTAGAAAGTCTGATCGGAGTATAACAACTTTCAGAGCAGAAGTTCATGAGGTGGGTTCAAATATGGGTTATATAATATAAATTTTACAATAGTATGTATTGATTTTCAGCTGGCATGTCAAATTGTTTGGTGCTATTTGTACATTTTGTCTCCTTTCTTTTTCTATCTTGACATATTGTGAAGAAGGCTCCTGTAAGCCTCCATGCTTTTAGAGGTCTGCTTTTAATGTATTTAATATAAAAGTATATTAGGTTTCAGTTGAATAATTGATGAAGCAACTTAGGTTTTTATGACTTTTTAATTGGAGCCCTCTCATCACACTGAAAGCTAGATACAAGATGTTAATATAATATATCAACCATTATTTCATTTCAGAGATCAACAGATGAACAAATAGAACATTATGAATCTCCAATGACTTTAAGAGAAGCAGTTCATGAAGACAGTCAAGAAGATGATGACATTTATAACAGAACTTCAACAATGAACTCAATCAATGAACTCCACAAGCGGTTCTCAAAGTATACCCATGGAAGCACTTTATAATATTGATGATTTAATTTATAATATATAGGAACAATTTTTCATAAACTTATTAATGTGTTGTTTAATTCATTGTTATTGTTTGTAATAAAAATGTATAGACGTGGATATGTTTCAAGTGAGTTTCATATGATACCTTGTCCTTGTTATAAGTCTTAGAATTAAGGTAACATGGTTGGGGTAGGTAAGTCATAGGTATACACAAATTCTCATCTCACTTATGTTAGATAAAAAATATGGTGCATGGATGTATTAATCAAAAATAACATTGTTTAACAAAATTAAAAGGGGACTCCATGACAGTTAATAACCACAATTTATAAGGTATGATAAATTGTAAAAAGGAACAAATAGATATATAATAAAAATTTATTGTTTTCATAATAACATTATCCTGAATAAAATTACAATTATACATTAAAAACTATTCTATTTATAATCCTTACCTTGCTATACATAAATTTAAAAGCTTTGCCTAAAACATAACCATAATAACATAGTATTGGTTCATACCAATATGAAATTAAGTTACTGATTCTTACATAAAATTTCATTCTCAATAAAAAATATAGACTTACATAAATTGCTGTTTTGTAACTAAAGACTTCCGATATAATTAGACAGTAAAGTTATACCAGTTACTGATGAAATATGGCATGTACATGTTGCACAGACTTGGTACTACACTTTCTACTGAACTGGGGCACAGGAGTTAAATGCTGATAGATTTCACTCTGCCTTAAGGTTTGTACTGAACTGATATACCTTTCTTTCCTCAAAATAATAAAACATTGTAATATAAGTCAAAATTAACATTTGTGAATTAATAATACCATAGGTATATTTATTATTTTAATTAATAGATCTTTGGTATATATAAAAACAAGTAAAGCTGCACAACTATTAATGTGTGCAGCTTGATTTTTCCACATATGAATTACATTTTTTCCCACTTAACAATTATTATTGTTTAATATTATTACACCAGTAAGCTCAAAATAATTTAAATAAATTAAAGTCATTTCTAAATTATACATACACTATATATAATTTAATAACATAACTTCATTTAAATAATTAGTTGACAATAGGTACCAACTTCACAATAGAACGGATGATAATATTTTGCTCAGATTATAAATCTCAAAGATCAAGAAACAGATATAATAAGATAGATTTAAAAAAAACACTCAAACAAATGGTAGTTCTAGTTTATTAAACTATGCACAATACACTTGTTAACAGTATACAAACCCATTTTTCCATGTGCTCATGTGTACAAGATCTATGCACTCCCACATACAAAAACAAATTTGTATACAGTTAACTACATGAATGGCCCACATTTACTTCATGAGATCTAAATACTATACCAGAGATCAAAATGATGGTTGATACCAAAACTGAAACTAACAAACTGTAGTAACAAATTATAAAGTTGCTAGAATTCGAGTGAACCCCACTCCAGCACCAAGAACAGTTTGTCCAATGCCCCAGATCAATGCATGTATTGGGGGCATAGCAAGGTTCGCAGCACGGTATACAAACGCCACCATAGCACTACTCACAACACCTGAAGTCACTGGAGTTACTACACCCATCACTATTAACAGCACTGGAAAGAATTTACCATACTTATGCTTTCTAAGTGTACCAAATGAAACTAATGCCGCACCTGTATGCACGAATACCGACGAACAAAGGGACCACAAAAATACTGGATACCACATTTCCCCAAAAGTATCTAGAGGATCACCAGGGGTCAAACGAAACACATCTACGAACGAATCAAATTCCGAAACACGGAATTCGGACATCATATCATACATAGTGGTCACTGATGATTTATCTATGTATATCAGGATTTAAAATCGTATATTCATAGCGACTTTTCGTGACTTCTAAGAAACGAATCGGATCTGATCCTTAGCTTTCCACACCACATAAATGTTTTCACTGAATAGAATAGACTGCTGACTATTTCTGCACATTGATGGCAAAATCCTTTAGTGGTATTTAAATTATATTAAGCTTCTAATGTACCGTTTGGTGTGGTCAAATAAATATAAATTATATAAATAAATAATAATTTTAATTCAGCTGTCTTCAATAACAACACAGTGTTTTTTTTTTTACTTTTTTTTTATCTAGCTAGGGCTAGGTGATGGATTTAAGTGACATTGATGTTTGTTTACTTTGCATTGCATTGCAATGAATGCTTATTAGAAGAGAAAAGTTCTGAGGACAGTATGAAATTTGCTAGTTTTTTCAGTACAACTTTATTGGACTTATACGTGGATAGATGTAACTGCGGCTTTAATGCGACCAAAAAATAATTCATGTCCGTTAAGCGGCCAGTACACAATGGCGGACGATGGCCCACTGCTCGCAATTGGCAATTGTTGGCCACGATCAATTGGTGTTCACACAATGGCCCATTGCTCATTACTGCCTGGCAATCCACTTGCGACGGACGTCGAAGTAATTATGGTTGGAGCTATTTATTTATTATTATGTATGTAATTTATTTTATTTATGGCGCTATTTATGTTATTTTTACGTCATATAGTGATTATCAATACATTTTGCAATAAAATATTCCAAAAAAAGTATAAGTATCTATGAGCGGTCGGTGACGAACTAAACAATGGCCCATTGTGGAAACACCACCGGCCATGCTACGCCACGATTCCTTTGAAGTGTGCCCGAAAAACCGACAACTTCGCCATTGCGCGCCATTGCGCGCCACGATCGGCAATTGTCCGCCATCATGCACCATTGCCCCCTGTACACAGTGGCGATGGCGAGCAGTGGGCCATCGTCCGCCATTGTGTACTGGCCGCTTTAGATATTTGGGGGAGGCATATATCCAGCAGTGGACGTCTATCCCCCTGGTCCGAATGACGATGAAATCGATTTTATCGCTGTCAGCTATATTTTGCGGTCCGATTCAGTTATCGCGCTAAAAGTGATAACAGTGCTAACAGCGCGTCTATCGAATCGGGACGCATTTTGTACAGATCCACAATCATAACTTGGCCGGCGGCGACTCTGGTACTACTGTCGCCATTTTGAAATTTCGGCCTGTCATTGTCAGTTAGTTCTTAACTAAATAAAAATTATAGGGTGACCTACGTATATAATAAATTATCACTTTCATTAATATTTTTTTGTAGTGGAAACTTTTTTTCAAAAACAATTATTTTTATGATGTATCTTTGCTTATTGATAAACGCTTTTATTTCCAGTATTCAATATAAAAATTCATGAAAATTATTATTTATATTGTTAAATTTTATCTAAGTAGGCTAACACCGTCCGAAAAGTTGTGCGCGCATCGATAGTCATGCGGTGCGGGTTACGGGAAGTTGGGAAATGCTCCTGAATAAGATTTCACTTCGTATACACTGATGCGTGGGTTCTAATCCTAATGCGGGGATGTACCAATGTGTCATTTCTTAAGTCATAACTGTCTGACATATATATAAAAATACAAGGCAAATACGACGTGATAGCTTAATGGGTAGAACACCGGTTAAGGTGCAAGCGACTCACTAGTCTTCAAATCCCGAATCGGGCCTACACCAATTTGTCTTTTCTAAAGTCATATGTGTGGTCAATTTATCACGGTTGTTAACGGTGAGGAAACCCACACTGGCTGAGTTGTACTTAGTCGTGTGACAGTGTATTCGTGGAAAACGGCGATAGTCCTGCCCCCTATCACGTGAGTATACTGTTCATGCAAAGCGTGGGTACTCTGAACACCAGGTGACAAAGTCACGTGATGTTCAGAAGTATTAGTACCTCTGCCAAATCCCTTCGGGGGTATTCGGCGTAAACGTTTATGTTATGTTATGTTATATGTAACAAGGTTGTTAACAGAAATAAAAAAGTGCCCATAAATTCACTGACCCAGCAAAATGAACAAACGATATCTGATGTTTAGAATTATTTTTTCTGTGCCACCTTTTTGGGGGATCTATGTGTGAATATGAAATGTAAAAGACAGTACACGACAAGGTAAGCCTCTAATTTACAGGATTAAAAAAATGATTTTAAGTAGTTACCCACTTATTAACTCTGAGTGTCACAAATAACAAATCCTTGAGTATAAAATAATGAAACAGCTTGCAGAAAAGTACAATTGGCAGTGTTATCGCTAAAAGCTTCCAGACACCATTTTTGAGGTAAGATCATCAAATTTAGGATACACAGTCATTCGGGTAGACATACCAGACAAGGGCAAAAATAAATAAATATAATTAGCTTACATTAAAACGAACTTGTTTACTTACAATAATAGTTATTACATATACATATACTCAAGGCTGTAAATCCCTAGAAGGGGTAGCCCGAGCTAAGGAACTAGAAACTCCTCAGCCACTTTTGGAAAGTTGAGTGGGGTAAAGATGGTAAAATAAAGGTTATTGTTAATGGGTCTCCAACCGCTTCGCCCAAAAACCTCTTAAAAGCCCCAATACCGTTAGTCGCCTCTTACGTACACCCACCGGCAGAAATGGGGTAGTGCTATTTTAAGCCGACACTACACAACAACTAGTTATTAATTAAATTAATATTATATCAATTGTTTTATTAAGACATTTCAATACATAAATAAATTAGCCTGTATGATGTAAAGTTATTTCCCTTATATTGGTTATTTTTTATTTGCTGGCAATACTAATATCGATGACAGCGACAGCCCTTACCGGCCAAGAAAAGATTGTGGATCTGGATCCACAATCATAACTTGGCCGGCGGCGACTCTGGTACTACTGTCGCCATTTTGAAATTTCGGCCTGTCATTGTCAGTTAGTTCTTAACTAAATAAAAATTATAGGGTGACCTACGTATATAATAAATTATCACTTTCATTAATATCTTTTTGTAGTGGAAACTTTTTTCAAAAAACAATTATTTTTATGATGTATCTTTGCTTATTGATAAACGCTTTTATTTCCAGTATTCAATATAAAAATTCATGAAAGTTATTATTTATATTGTTAAATTTTATCTAAGTAGGCGCTCCGAAAAGTTGTGCGCGCATCGATAGTCATGCGGTGCGGGTTACGGGAAGTCGGGAAATGCTCCTGAATAAGATTTCACTTCGTATACACTGATGCGTGGGTTCTAATCCTAATGCGGGGATGTACCAATGCGTCATTTCTTAAGTCATAACATGTCTGACATATATATAAAAATACAAGGCAAATACGACGTGATAGCTTAATGGGTAGAACACCGGTTAAAGTGCAAGCGACTCACTAGTCTTCAAATCCCGAATCGGGCCTACACCAATTTGTCTTTTCTAACGTCATATGTGTGGTTAATTTATCACGGTTGTTAACGGTGAGGAAACCCACATGGCTGAGTTGTACTTAGTCGTGTGACAGTGTATTCGTGGAAAACGGCGATAGCCCTGCCCCCTATCACGTGAGTATACTGTTCATGCAAAGCGTGGGTACTCTGAACACCAGGTGACAAAGTCACGTGATGTTCAGAAGTATTAGTACCTCTGCCAAATCCCTTCGGGGGTATTCGGCGTAAACGTTTATGTTATGTTATGTTATATGTAACAAGGTTGTTAACAGCAATAAAAAAGTGCCCCTAAATTCACTGACCCAGCAAAATGAATGACCCAAACGATATCTGATGTTTAGAATTATTTTTTCTGTGCCACCTTTTTGGGGGATCTATGTGTGAATATGAAATGTAAAAGACAGCACACGACAAGGTAAGCCTCTAATTTACAGGATTAAAAATATGATTTTAAGTAGTTACCCACTTATTAACTCTGAGTGTCACAAATAACAAATCCTTGAGTATAAAATAATGAAACAGCTTGAAGAAAAGTACAATTGGCAGTGTTATCGCTAAAAGCTTCCAGACAACATTTGGGAGGTAAGATCATCAAATTTAGGATACACAGTCATTCGGGTAGACATACCAGACAAGGGCAAAAATAAATAAATATAATTAGCTTACATTAAAACGAACTTGTTTACTTACAATAATAGCTATTACATACATACATACATATACTCAAGGCTGTAAATCCCAAGAAGGGGTAGCCCGAGCTAAGGAACTAGAAACTCCTCAGCCACTTTCGGAAAGTTGAGTAGGGTAAAGATGGTAAAATAAAGGTTATTGTTAATGGGTCTCCAACCGCTTCGCCCAAAAACCTCTTAAAAGCCCCAATACCGTTAGTCGCCTCTTACGTACACCCACCGGCAGAAATGGGGTAGTGCTATTTTAAGCCGACACTACACAGCAACTAGTTATTAATTAAATGAATATTATATAAATTGTTTTATTAAGACATTTCAATACATAAATAAATTAGCCTGTATGATGTAAAGTTATTTCCCTTATAATGGTTATTTTTTATTTGCTGGCAATACTAATATCGATGACAGCGACAGCCCTTACCGGCCAAGAAAAGATTGTGGATCTGTAATGCGATATCGTTGTAATCGCAAAATGGCGCCGGTAATGACGTCATATATGACGTCACGCGGGATTTCGTTAGCGCGCTAACGTTCATTCGGACCAAGATTTAGCGCGCTGACAGCGATAAAATCGATTTCATCGTCATTCGGACCAGGGGGTATATGAGACATTTTACTTGGACACTTCTAGGATGGTATATATAAAAGGTTGATGATATTATATAGAGTGGAAAGTTTAAATTTAGTTTTTGGTTTGACATTTAATATATATTTAAAAAGAGAATTAGGGTTTAGTTGTTGTTATGGAGACGTTAAAAAAATTTTAGAAAAGAAAAGATGAAGTGGTTGTACTAGTTATGTTTTTGAAATTAATATACAGTGAATATTTTATAGTTGGGCATTTTAGAAGTATTGTGATGTGAATATATGAATTAAGAAGAAAAGATCGAAGTTTTAATTGATAACCTCCTCCTGGATAGGGATGTGGATATACCAATAAAAATATAACATAACATAACATAAACGTTCACGTCGTTTATCCCCGAAGGGGTTGGCAGAGGTACCAATACTTCCGAACTCACATGGCAAGCGCCATCTAGTGTCCAGAGAAGGTACCCACGTTTTGCTTAGACAGTGTACTCACGTGATAGGGGGCAGGCCTATCGCCGTTTTGTACGAATACACTGTCACATGACTAAGTACAACTCAGCCATGTGGGTTACCTCACGATATTTTCCCTCACCGTTAACAACCATGATAAATTAACCACACATATGACTTGAGAAAAGACAAATTGGTGTAGGCCCGACCCAGGATTGGAACTCACGCCCTTCTGTTTTCGGGTGGGTGTTCTACCAACTGGACTATCATGTCGTTAATAAAAATATAGATGCGTAAATAAAGACTTGGATTGCAAAATGGGCCAGATGGTGGCACCTAAGATCATAATTATGTTTTGTATGTTTAGTTGGATCAATGTAAACTTGGCATAAAAGAGGGGCATCCTGAGCGGTTTGGGGATTAGTAAAACTCATCCAATAACATTCATTCAATAGTATATTTTGACATTGTCATGTCATTGTCAAATAAATAGACGAACGATATCGATATTTACGGCGTCGGGTGCTTACACTTTATCAGTTGTTATAGTTTCTCAGTTAACACAATAATTAAATATTAAATTTACTAAAGAGTTGCCGCTTCCCACTGATTCTTCATTAACTGTAAGTAGTTTTTTTAAGTCAATTCTTAGCTGTTAATCATTTGGCTGCATATTTCAGTCACTCCGACTGGGACCGACCACGACCATTCAATCAATTCACATTCACATGTCAAAAAATGTATTTCATTTTGTTCGATATCAATAACCTCAAAATATTTACTATTTAATTTAAAATAAGTGAAATATTAGTATAAACGACAATGGTTAAAGTTAGATCAACACCGGGCCCCGCTCGGAAACAAACTAAACAAACGTTTAACAAATCGGGGCACTCATTAAATCCTGAGCGTTCTACTGAAGGTTTGAAAGGTGTGGGCAATCCTCGTTCTAAAGCGACGATAAACCGATTGCTTATGTACAAAAACTTCAAAGCTAAAAGAGATAAAACTGGAAAAATATTGACACCAGCTCCATTCCAAGGTTGGTTACCTTCTGGTTCCGTAGCAAGAGTTGAACCCAACCAAAAATGGTTTGGTAACTCGCGTGTCATATCACAGAATGCATTGCAGAAGTTTCAGGAAGAGATCGGCGCCGCTATCAGGAATCCATATCAAGTTGTTATGAAACCCACAAACCTACCTATTACTCTTCTGAATGAGAAAGCAAAACATGCTCGTGTACATCTTTTAGATACAGAAGCCTTTGACAAAACATTTGGACCAAAAAAGCAAAGAAAAAGAGTTAACTTGAAATTTAGTGATCTTGATTCATTGTCAAAAGCAGTCGAAGAAAATGTAGAGAAATATGATGAAAACAAAGATGTTGATTTAGTCAGAGAGGATACAGGAATGAAAGAAGGACAAAGGGACTGGGTGTTTGGAGCTGGTATGAGCAAAAGAATATGGAATGAACTATACAAAGTTATTGATTCCTCAGATGTATTATTACAAGTACTAGATGCAAGAGATCCTATGGGAACAAGGAGTCCATATGTTGAAAACTATTTAAGAAAAGAGAAACCTCACAAACACCTCTTATTTGTACTCAATAAAGTAGATCTAGTACCAAACTGGGTAACGCAAAGATGGGTCGCCATATTGAGTGCAGAGTACCCAACTATTGCATTTCATGCTTCTCTCACAAATCCTTTTGGAAAAGGTTCGTTAATCAATCTTTTAAGACAGTTTGCAAAATTGCATATTGATAAGAAACAAATCAGTGTAGGTTTGATAGGGTACCCCAACACTGGAAAGTCATCTGTTATTAATACACTGAGATCTAAAAAAGTGTGTAAGGTAGCACCTATTGCAGGAGAGACAAAAGTATGGCAATACATTACATTAATGAGAAGAATATTTCTGATAGACTGTCCTGGAATTGTCTACCCATCTGCTGAGACAGATACTGAAAAAGTTTTAAAAGGTGTTGTCAGAGTTGAGTTGGTCCAGAATCCTGAAGATTATATTGAAGAAGTGATAAAACGAGTACGTAGAGACTACTTGGTAAAAACATACAAAGTTGATGGGTGGGAAACTGCCACAGAATTTCTAGAAAAAATGGCCGCAAGAACTGGAAAATTGCTTAAAAAAGGTGAACCAGATGTCAATCAAGTTGCTAGAATGGTTCTTAATGATTGGCAAAGAGGAAAGCTTCCTTTTTATGTAGCACCAGAAGGATTTCAAGTTCCTTTATCAAAACAAAAAACAGAGACTGAAGGAGAAGCAGAAGAAAAGAAAGAAATTGTTAATACAGAGGTAGACAAAACTGATGATGTAGAATCCTCTGAGAAAAAAGAAGAGGCTGTAGAAAAACCTGTTGTCAATATCAATAAATATATGGTTGCCCAAGATTTTGCAAAAATAAGAGTTGGTCTGAAATTTGATAATGAGGATGATATTAAACCTCTAACCAATACTGAAATTGTTAACAAACCAAAAGATGATGCAAGTGATATTGAAGAAGAAGAAGAAAAAGATGAAAATGACGATGGTGATGACTCTTCAGATATAAGTGATTTCTATAGTAATGATGAAAATGAATTCATGGAAGACCATTTGACAAATGATCCTGAAACAGCCAAAGAAATAAAGAAACAGAAATTAGCAGCTGCGAGTGGGTCCTTTATTGTAACAGATATAAAACGAAGTGGTCAAAAGCGTAAAGCAACTAATGAAGAGCCTATCAATGCCATTAAGAAGGTGACAAGCAAACAAAGAAGAGCATTGGAGAGAGCCCAACGTCGTACTAAGACAGGAACCAACTTTTATGAAGTTTCAAATGTTAAAAATAGGAATAGGAAGTAAACATAATAAATAAATAATTATAATTTAAATAAGACCTATTATTATCATTTATCCAGCCTGACACTATTTCTAACCGTTTACAGGTGGCCTAGCACAAGCACTATTTTCTCGTCACAATATCGGTTAGAATGAGATGACAGTATATGATATTAAGTAAGTGCGTAAAAGATGGCAGTTTTATACCACGCGATATCTAGGAAAAAGGGCGCTCGTATTAGCTATACTGGACCTCTAAGAGCGAAATGGCGATTATACCTACAATAAATTATTATTGTACAATAGAATTTAACCATAACGTTTACTGTGGCGACCTCTAGACGGCGAACTCACGGCTTATTCGCGAACTCACGGCTTATTCCGTTTATCCACCCCAAAGCAGCCTCTCTAAGTCGGATATTCGGAAACGCATGTCTTTCTAGCCACCCTGAACGGGGTGGATAATCGGAATTCATAATAAAATGTTTCTTCAGATTTTTTACCCCAAAATAAACTCACGGCTATATTTCCCTAGAAGGGGTAGCCAGAGCTAAGGAATTGTAAATTCCTCAGCCACTTTTGGAAGTTGAGTGGGGAAAAGATGGTAAAATAAAGGTTTTTGGTGATGGGTCTCCAACCGCATCGCCCAAAAATCCCCAATACCCTTAGTCGCCTCTTACGACACCCGTGGGTAGGAAGGGGTAGCGACATTCTAAGCCGGCACTACACGGCTCAAAACAAAAACATACACAACACAAAATGGGTCCAAGAAACTTCGTGAACATTAAAATACTTAAGATAAACATACCTACTTTCTTACTTACAGTTTAAATAAAAATAAATTGGTGGGAAGTTTTAAATTAATATTTATTGTTACCTATAGGGTTGGTATGTAGTATTTGGGTGAAAACCATTTAAAATAACCGATGTGACAAATGAAACCATAACAAGAAAAAAACTCCTAACAAAAGTGACAAATTAAAATTTAGGGTCGTTTTTCTGTAAATGACTGTACGTAGACAGGGTAGAAAATCGGAAGAAACATTTTATGCATTACGGATATTCACCCCGTTCCACAGTGATTCGATTAGAACAAGCTAGCTAGACAAAATTATTTTTGTGGATTTTTTTCTTCATAATGCTTTCTTATGATGTGTTTATTAGGTTTTAGGTCAATTTTTTTTTTGAGTTTTTTTTTTTGAAATACATACATATACTCACGACTATAAATCCCTCGAAAGGGGTAGCCAGAGCTAAGGAATTAGAAATTCCTCAGCCACTTTTGGAAGTTGCGTGGGGAATAGATGGTGAAATAAAGGTTCTTGGTGATGGGTCTCCAACCGCATCGCCCAAAAATCCCTTAAAAGCCCCAATACCGTTAGTCGCCTTTTACGTACACCCACCGGAAGAAATGGGGTAGTGCTATTCTAAGCCAACACTACACAGCATTTTTTTAAATAAAATAAATAAATGCACTCACGCCCTTATTTCCATGCAGGGTAGGCATAGCCACTTACATAGCAAGTACCCACGGTTCAACAAGCGTATTTAGAGACCCAACGTGATAGGTGGTGAGCCCATTCGCCGTTGTAGGGTGCAACACATACCTCACGGTATGCGGGTTTTTATTTTTTACTTTACTTGCATGAACATAACATAATCACCCTAAGTTAAGGTCACGGGAACCAAAGAAACAAAAAAATATTATAGATATTTCGTATATTGAGATAGGTAGTTAAATAACAATAAAAAAATTATCACAAAAGTAGGAACAAAAAAATCTTAACTTATTATTATCCTTTCTGCGAAATACAAAATAACAATGAAAAACTTATGACAAAAGTAAATAAAAACCGTGTTTGAAGAAGATCGTCCACGCGCCTCCTTTTCGTTTTTTCACTTGCTTCAGGGAAATTAACTGATGGACGTCCAAGATGTTGTGGACGTTTTCCAGATGCTGATGGTGCTGAGTGGTAAACGGATACTTTAAATGTGTAGAACCCAACTAACCACTCAGACTGCAAGCGATTGATACTCTTTCCAGAACTTTTCCATTTTTGTTCTAATTTCACTGATAAACTGGCAATTCTCATCCTTATTTCGCTCGCAGATGCCTCTTGATGTTAGCAAAATCATTTTTCAGTGATAGAAAATCAAAAATTCTGCTATTACGATTTTGTTTGGGGTGTTGGAGCCATTCATCAAAGAACTCCATTTTTGCCACTGAGAATTCGTATTCTGGAAAACGAAAAAAAAACTAAGATGGACTCGAGTGTGCAGGCTAAAATTAATAAAATTTTATAGCTTACAGTTATGGCTACTACATATAAAAAGTCTAGCCCGGATACATGAGGATACAAGTACTTTCTAGTCCAATAAAAAGATAAAATCGTAAAAAAACTGACTTTTTTTTAAAAAAACGAGCTCTGAAATTAAAGTGAGTTTACAAAATATCCATTACTAGTTATAATTAAGAAGGACATACCTTTATTTATTTATTTATTTATTTATTTATTTATTTACATGAGGAAAACAAACAGCTGTGATACTTAAAATTAGGATACACTTTAACACACATTAGCCTAATAGTTTTCACCAATAAAATATGGAACCTTAGTCCTTCTCAAATTTGACAGTAAAATTAAATGTTAACTAGGTATTAATTGTAAATGTATAAATATATATATATACCAATAAAATAAACACAAACATACTCACTCAATCATATATATGTGTATTATTTATACAATATTGTGTAATACATATATACATATATATATATACATATATACATATATATACACACACATATATATATATATAAAACGATACAATACAAATATGTCATTAAATAAATTATCATATTTTCTCAGCATCAAAAAAAGATTTCGCTGCCATTGTCTTAAATGTGCTAGAATTAATATTAAATAAGTCCAAATTCAGATTACTGGAAAAGATATTAAAAGTTTTAGCGCCCCTTATGGAAAAGCTGTTCTGCCGATAATTAGTTCTACATTTTGGAATATACATTTCACTAGGGTGACGCGGGTTAGATGATTTTGGAACTCGCAGCTTTATATGTTCCAGTAACTCAGAACAATCTATTAAATTATTGGCTGTCTTGATTATAAAGTCTGCATCAGCAATCTGTCTCCTAAACTCTAGTGGTAATATATGATGCCTTTTACATCGTAACTCATAGCTGTCATCAGTTGTCACGGTCTTATATTCCAAATACCTCAGAAAACGTTTTTGTATTGACTCTATTCTATTTATATAAACTGCATATCTAGGATTCCACACCTGCGATGCATACTCCAAAATGCTTCGAACAAAAGAACAATAGATGATTTTGATTGCCTTTACATTTTTGAAGTACTTGCATGATCGAATTAGAAATCCCAGAGTACTTGAAGCTTTATTTACTATGTTGTTAATATGTAAATCATAGAGCAATTTGGAGTCATGGGTGATGCCGAGATCGCGAGTATTAACTGTTCTGACTAATTGACGTTGTTTAATTGATTAGAATGACAGATTTTATTATTTTTACGTGTAAACGATATAACAAAACATTTGTTAACATTTAAATCTAGTTTGTTATCCGCGCAATACAACTCAAATCTGTTCAAGTCATCCTGGAGGCTTTTACAATCATTTGGAGTTTGAATTGACTTCATGATTTTCATATCATCCGCGAATAACAAAACCTTTGAAGCTTTAAAACAAGAAGTTACATCGTTTATAAATAAAACAAACAAGAGAGGTCCCAGCAACGAACCCTGCGGCACTCCTGATTTTATTTGAGTCCATTCCGAAGAAAAACCATTCACAACAACAGACTGCGTCCTATTCTTAATGTAGGAAGCAAACCATCTAAGAAGATCCCCATGAATACCCGCAATATATAGTTTCTCAAGAAGACGGACATGATCGATACGATCGAAAACTTTTTTGAAATCCGTTAAAATGATGTCAACCTGCTCACCTCTATCCATATTTTGAGTTATAAATTCATGGGTCAATAAAAGATTAGTAGTCGTAGATCTTTTTTTAAGAAATCCATGTTGGTCCGGCGTGAAGATAGTATGCAAAGAAGCATAGGTTTGTTCATATACTAGCTTCTCGAGAACCTTCGCAAATAAACAGAGTTTTGAGATACCTCTATAGTTTTCAACAGAGGTTACATTTCCTTGTTTATGTATTGGAGTTATAAAGGCTGATTTCCATACTATGGGCACAACGCCTTCTCTTAAAGATCGGGTAAACAAGATAATAAGTGGTGGCACTAGTGCTAGGGCACATCGAGTTATAAAAATTGGTGATATTTTATCTGGTCCGGCTTTTTTATTTATATCAAGATTCTTTAACAATGTCAGTAAGCGGTCTGGGTCAATTATCACAGCAGAAATATTGTTTGAAGAAGAAACACCACGATCATCAAAGGTAGGACTAGTTTCAGAAGAAGATGAAAAGTTTTTCTCAAAGTATAGTTTGAAAGCATTACTGACGCCATTTCCGGTATCATATGTACAATTTTCATATTGCATTGTAGAAGGTATACTATGCGAACCTTTTTTATTATTTTTAATGTAAGTCCAAAAACAAGAAGGATTCGTTATAATATTGTTTTCTATGCGAGAAATATATATTAAAAAACATCTCTTATCTTCTTCCCTCACTCTTGCTCTCAATAATGAAAAAGTTATATAATCTGATTTATTTTTATAGTTTTTGTATTTGCGATGATATTTATTTTTTTCATTAATTATTCTAATTAAACTACTATCGTACCAAGGGGGATATTGAAATTTTTTAAAATTCTTTTTCGGAACAAACTTATCGATTAAATTATACATGTTATCGTAAAATCGGTTGACTACAGAATCAAGCGAACCTGTACTTAATAAATTACCCCAATCGATTTTATTTAGTTCCAATAATAAATTGTCATAATCACCCTTGTGGTACAGATAACTCAATGTTTTTCTGTGGGGTAACGATGGAAACTGAGATAATTTATATGTGATTACTAATGACTTATGGTGCAGATCTTCAGGCACCAGCGGTGCAGAGCATGACTTTAACTTGAAGATCCATCACTAAAACTTTTTAAAACACTTGATTTCACTGACATATGATGTTACTTGTGTTAGCGCAAAATTGCAACTATTTAATCATTTTTTAGCCCTTTCTATTTATACTCGCTGAATTACCTGATCAGTGGTTGACATCTGGCGCAAACAATTCTTGGAATTGGGTCATTGGGGGTGTTAGCTAGGGGCTTAGGCGAGGAATTCCGGGAAATTCAACAATGACTTTTGTCCAGCTAGCTTGTTCTAATCGAATCACTGTGCGTTCAGGGTGGATAGAAGGACACGCGTTTCCGAATATCCGCCTTAGGGTGGCTGTTCTAGGGTGGATAAACGGAATAAGCCCAACTCACCCACACACTAGCAGCGTAATAAAAAAAAATAGTAAACCGCGGTATCGAAATGTTTCTCTAGCTAAACATAAATACAAATTCTAAGTTGGTACACAGGAGGGTGTACTGGACAGTATATCTTTGCTGTTCCCACATTTACAAGTAGGAATTTTCTACCCTGAGCCTAAGCGAAATGTATTTCTGAATAGCGCTTTTAATCATATTTTATACAACAAGAAGTGGTCAGTGAAAGCCTGCTTGCTTGCCAAAAGGGGTAAACCAGAGCTTCGGAAAATGAAATTGTCTTCTCCATATGTTTCAGCTGAGCTCAAAATGTACAGCAATCATGAAAATAAAGTTGCTCTAATCAAGTTGGTTTTCATAGTAACAGTTGTTAGCCCTTTACTGTTTTGTTAGTAGGAATTTTCTACCCTGAGCCTAAGTGAAATGTATTTCTGAATAGCGCTTTTAATCATATTTTATACAACAAGAAGTGGTCAGTGAAAGCCTGCTTGCTTGCCAAGAGGGGTAAACCAGAGCTTCGGAAAATGAAATTGTCTTCTCCATATGTTTCAGCTGAGCTCAAAATGTACAGCAATCATGAAAATAAAGTTGCTCTAATCAAGTTGGTTTTCATAGTAACAGTTGTTAGCCCTTTACTGTTTTGTTAGTAGGAATTTTCTACCCTGAGCCTAAGCGAAATGTATTTCTGAATAGCGCTTTTAATCATATTTTATACAACAAGAAGTGGTCAGTGAAAGCCTGCTTGCTTGCCAAAAGGGGTAAACCAGAGCTTCGGAAAATGAAATTGTCTTCTCCATATGTTTCAGCTGAGCTCAAAATGTACAGCAATCATGAAAATAAAGTTGCTCTAATCAAGTTGGTTTTCATAGTAACAGTTGTTAGCCCTTTACTGTTTTGTTACCCACCTTGTATTTATTTACGGAAATGTGTATATATCAGGCCTTTTATACAATTACCAGTACTATACAATTCCCAATACTATATGGGGATTGCTTAGACAATGTTTTTATTTATTTCATTCATTACTTACAATATTAGTGTACCATTATAAACGCTACAAAAAACTTAAAAACTCATTTAATTAATATTTCCTATGTTCAAATCGAATGTATATTCATCTCGATGAAAGTTAAAAAAAAGCGTACTGGGCATAACATATTCCTAAAATCAAACGATGAAACCCAATTACATTGTATTTGTCTATATTTATTAAACCGTGTGCATATTTTTGACAGATGTCTTCAGGAAGTGATAGTGACGAAGAGTTCGTACCTGGTGAGCCAGAGCAGCTGTCAGAAGAGGATTCCGCTGATGATGAAACAGATTTGCAATTCGAAAAGGAACAAGAGCTAAAGTCTAATAAGCGGAAAGCTGCATCCGATAGCAAAGGAAAGAAGAAACGCAAAAGCACAACACGTAGAAAATCCCCTGAAAAAGAAGATATAGATGATGAAGAAGACAAAAAAAAGGTGGATCCAGTACAAGAGAAAAAAAGAGAGGACGATCTCTGGGCAATGTTTTTGGAAGGTACAGATACTAAACCTAAATCAAATTCATCGTCTACTCAAAATAATGCTCAACCTATCCCCGAAACAGCGAAAAAGGATGCAGTACCTAAAAAAGAAACTCAGACTAGCAATAAAATAGATGATGCGAAAGCTAAAGAGCAAAGAATATTCGAATTTGCAGGAGAAGCCATAATAGTTGAAGGTGATATTATTAAAGAAAAAGTCAAATTATCAGAAAAACCTGAATTATGTAAGTGTTTTTTAAATAATATGTCTTTCTTTACTTCCAAATATGACTGAGGAATTTCAAATTCTTAGGTACTGGCTACCCGTATGAGGTATTCCCCACTGACCAACTAATCCGTACAACTAGTTGTACGGTTAATATATTATTAGAAAAAAAATACTTAATCGTTCCCCACCGACCAACTATTTTTTTTTTGCGGAAACAAGTAAGTACATGGTGTTTATACATATAGAAATGGGGTTGGACTTGTAAAATTTTTGCCGGTACAAAATCATCAAGAGGTAAAATGACTCTTTTAAATAAATTTATGCCATTATTTACATTTTTAGTACCAGGGTAGCATTAATATAAATGCAGCTCTAATCTTGTTTTATACAAAAATATATTTTTCTGCAGTTTTCACTTATGTATAATACCATTTTTAAACTTAAACTCCAATGATCACGCCGTATATTCCCGAAGGAGTTGGCAGAGGTACCAATATTTCAAAGCATCACGTAACTGCGCCACCTAGTGTCCAGAGTGGGTACCCCATTTTGCTTGAACAGTGTAATCACGTGATAGGCGGCAGGCAAATTAACGTTAAATTTAGCAGTTGATACGTAATACGTAAAATTATCCAGTAAACCTATTTTCAGACGACGAATTTTTGTACCAGGAATCCATATAATATTAGAAAATAGAAAATTTTCGTTATGGGAATGTAGTAAAGACTAGAATTGTAAACTTGATTAAACCAAAACATCGCAAACAAAATTATTCTTTTATCAACATGTTACAATATTTTACTTACGATTCATATTATAATTCATTATATTTGATATAGCCTTCCGAAATGTTCTATTCATAGTTTGTGAGTTTCTGGTAAAAAGATAAAAAGTTGAGAGTACTATGCGTAGATTTATACCACCCTGGTATGTCACAGAAACGGATAAAAACCGACAACATTTTGCACCAAATGTCTGAGTTTTTTTGCCACTTGATGTTTTTATAGGCGAAAATTTTACAACTACTTACCAATCCTTAATAAAGATTAGTTGGTCCGTGGGTCACACCCAGTAGTCAAATTTAATCATTCCCCACCGACCAACTATACAGGGTGATTACGGGGTCGTGGAGCAAGAAAGAAGCATTTAACTTACTTTCTCCTAAGCATCACGATAGGTGACTAACAGTACACCAGCGACTTATTTAAGTTTTCAAAAAAAAACTGCGACTATTCGAGATCAGGGTCACCCTACTATTTCCCAAGAAATTTTTTGTCAAGTGCATGGACTTAACAATCGTTGCAGTAGTTGCAGTTGCAATTGATATGACGAAATTGATAGACAGATAAGAAATTTCTTCGATGCCTACTGCGATGGTACGTACCTACGTCTAGTTGGTATTGGCAAATTGGGATGTCGCTGATGAAACATCTCACTTGCTCTGGTAATATTGTGTATTTGATAGTAAAACATTACCATATCTGATCGCTCGATATTAGAAAATGGGTACGGTGGTGGCCTAATTAATTAATTAAATTTAATTCTTTGTTTCGTTATTATTTATTGTTATAGTTTATTGACTTTGACGTGTTGTCACATTATTACTCATAAATTATTAAGTGTTCTAACAAAGAGTTTGTTTTCTAAAAAGGTGTAATATAAAAAGTAGGGTGACCACGCATTTAGAGTCAGTAAATAAAAATAAGTAAATAAAGAATCATCTTAGTTTCAATTAAAATAAATTCAGGTAGCATCGCAATCATTTACTGAGTCAGGAAAAAATGGTTGGGATCACGACCCCGAAATCACACTGTATAGTTGGTCGACGGGGAACAGTTTAGTTGGTCGGTTTGAGTTGTACGGATTACCCCATCTTTCTAATATATAAAATTCTCGTGTCACAATGTTTGTCTCCGTACTCCTCCGAATCGGCTTTACCGATTTTAACCAAATTTTGCATGCGTTTTCAGTAGGTCTGAGAATCGGCTAACATCTATTTTTCACACCCCTGAGTGTTAAGGGTTGTCCCTTAACTTTTTTTTTTATAAAAACGCCTAAAGTTCGGCATAAGCAAATTTACAGTACGAAGTCTGTCGGGTCAGCTAGTAAAATATAATGATAATGAAATTTTCAGTAAAAATAACAGCTGAAACCTCGAAAGGCCGAGGATCTGGAGGGCTATCTAGTGTTTTGGGACAAATTAACAAGAAAAACAAACTTTCCACGTTTGAGAAAACAAAGTTAGATTGGAATACATACAAAAAGGTGGAAGATGTTGAAGAGGAAGTGAAAAGTATTAATAAAGGAAAGCAAGGGTAAGTTATTTTAGTACTTTTTCAATCCATTCTAGATTCAGCGTTTAAAAAAAACATTGCAAAGTTGAATCAGTTATTTATCCTATAATATAAGGGAAGTGGTTTAAGATTTCTTTCAATTCATTAAAAAGATAGAATCAAAGATAGAAATCATTTATTTATTGCCTCAAGGCACAACAATAAAATATGAAATAAAATAAAAGCAATAACCAATTAAACTAAAGACATAAAACACGAAAACAAGCATGAAAATTAAAACTTAGAGGCTGCTGACGATTCCAAGACCAGTAGCATGACGTATATTAGAGCGAGGAACCATATCGCTTCGCTGATTTGCAAAAGCTGACTATAAAGAACTGGCGCCCTCGCAAAAAAATATATATTTAAGATCACTCACACTTGCGCTTACACATATAATTTTAACACATTGGCAATTGTTAATATAATTAAGATAAGATAAGATAGTTTTATTTTCTCATGCCTAATACATTTTATAGCTAAATTTACAACAAAAGCAAAGTTCCAGGTAAGGCATACTTAAGTAGGGTCATTGATGCCAAAAATTAAAACAATTCGTATATGATTTGTTGCAGGTATCTAGATAGGCAAGACTTCTTAGATCGAGCCGACATGAGACAGTACGAGCTAGAAAGACAAATGCGTATGGGTCGTCGTAGCAACCGCTAATTATTTTTAACCTTATTATTACTACCTTACAATTCGCTTTAAATTTCTGTTCATAAGTAAGCTTTAAAGTTTTCCTCTCTAATTGTATACGTATTTATAGGTATCATTTTAAGTCTGAATAAATTGTGTAAGACAGTTTAAGCAGTGGTTTTTGTTGCAACTTTACGACTTGGCAAGAGGGTGAGTCGGGTAATGCGATAAAATCTAAGTAAATAAGTAAAAAACCTCCGTGGTCTCGCGGTTAAGCGCTTGTCTTCATGTACGGAGGTCCGATCCCTGGGGGTAAAACTCACAATTTTAATTTGTAAAATTTAACCCAGTTCGGAAGGATATTGCAGGCTTGAATCACCTGATTATTCGTCGTCGAGTAGTAGTCGTTAGTCTGCCCACCCGCAATTGGCGACCGTGGTGGACTAAGGCAAAATCACCCTGTATAGGGTAGGCTCGAGCCCCTTGGTGAGGACGTATATGGGCTGTGAGAAAGTAAAAATATACGTAGTAAACATTTGCTTGGTTAATTCACATTCCACAGATATCCTCAAAAGTTCCCTCTTTGTACGAATATACTGTCATATGACTCAGTACAACTCAGCTATTTGGTTTTCCTCACGATCTTGTTTACAACTTTGATGACTTACACAACACATATGCTACTTTAAGAGAAGATGCATTGGTGTATGCCCGACGCAGGATTTGGACTCGTATCTCCTACATGAAAAGAGGTTGTTCCCACGCAGAGCTATCACTTTTTAATAACATACATATATACACTCACGCCGTTAGTTCCCATTGGGGTAGGCAGAGACTATCGATCGCCACTTCGTACGATCCTGGCAAACCTCTCTTGCTTCGTCTACATCCATCAATCTTTTCATACATGCTCTTTTATTCTTCATACTTCGGACGCCTGCCTTTTTGAGCACACCTGCAATTTGGTCCAAGTGTGTCTTTCGTGGCCGTCCTCTACTAACATTACCTCCCACATTAGCTCTATAGATACCTTTTACCAATTTCCTATCATCCATCCTCTCGATGTGCCCAAACCATCTCAACATTCCTTTTTCTATCTTACTTACAATATCATCTTTTACACCACACCTTTCACGAATCACATCGTTCCTCACACGATCACATAACCTTACATTACACACTTTTCTGAGGGACCTCATTTCTACTGCATTCACTCTGCATTCATGCTTTTTCTGCCACATCCAACATTCACTGCCATACATAAGCGTAGGAACAAGAACGGCATCATGCACAGCCATCCGCGCCCTTTCGGACACCGATTGACTAGACATTAGACTATCCAATGCTCCATTAATCGCATTATTGTTATTTTTAATAACATTCCTCAATAAGGTGATTAAATAAATAAAAAACATAATGTAACGATAAGTTAGATCCTAGAAAAAATCAATTTTGTTGACTTGAGGTAATGGATACTAATTTGTCGCTATATTTACATACATATTTATACTCACGGCCATAGAACCCAAAAAGGAGTAGCCAGAGCTTCAGAGCTAGAAACTCTTCAGCCACATTTGGAAAGAGGTATTCCCCACTGACCAACTAATCCGTACAACTAGTTGTACGGTTAATATATTATTAGAAAAAAAATACTTAATCGTTCCCCACCGACCAACTATTTTTTTTTGACAGAAACAAGTAAGTACATGGTATTTCATATAGAAATGGGTTTGTAGTTGTAAAATTTTCGCCAGTACAAAAACATCAAGAGGTAAAATAACTTAGCATTTTTGAATAAATTCATACCATTTTTTACATTTTAAGTACCAGGGTAGCATAAATATAAATGCAGCTTTAATAAAATAAACAAGATAGTCTCTGCCTACCCCAATGGGAATTAACGGCGTGAGAATATGTATGTGAAATCACGATTCACACACACATATATATATATATATATATGATTTGCATCATCACCACGTAAAAATAATTATTTACATTGACGTCATAGATGTACTAAATACCTAGATATGTTTTATACAAGGAAACCCGCGCTTACGAGTGGCACTGATTGCGGCAGTTGTACGCACGCACACCACTAGAAATATATCCAAACAACACACCAATAAATATATTTGAAATGTAAGCGAGATAGCAGCGAGATAGCACATTTCATAGCAAGCGCTAAAAAGAGACAAACATATTTTCTCTGCACCGACGTGAAATATGACCTTAAGACGACCGCTTGACACGCACAATACTTCTTCTATTTTTTGACACCTTACACCTAATTTATTATAACTTATAATTAAAACGTTGAAAATGTATAATACTTACTTATGATAAGTAATCCCGTCACTTTTAGTAGTTTTTCGACTATAGTTGGTGCAAAATCTCATCACACACGACGGCATTCTCGATTATTTTGACAAACAAACACGCCAAAACAAGTGAACGATCGCGACGGCAGCTAGTGTGCGACTAAAGTCAAGTGAGCTATTTAGCCCCCTTTTTAAGTGCCACTTATGAGCGCGCGTGACTTATCTAAGGTTTTTTATTAGATATCTGTGATTGACGTTAATACTTAAAATTATCCAGTAAACCAATTGGCAGCCGACCAATTTTTGTACCAGGAACCCATATAATATTAGAAAATAGAAAATTTCCTTTTTGAGAATGTAATAAACACTAGAATTGTAAACTTGATTAAACCAAACCATCCGCAACGAAAATTATTCTTTCATCAACATATTACAATATTTAATATTTTACTAACGATTCATATTAAATATATTTTAGTGATCAAATATAGCCTTTCGAAATGTTCTATTCATACTTTATGAGTTTTTTGAAATAAAAAAAAAATAAGTTGAGAGTACTATGCATGGATTTATATCACCATGGTATATCACAGAAACGGATAAAAACCGACAACATATTGTACCAAATTTCTAAGTTTTTTTACCACTTGATGTTACTATACTGACGAAAATTCTACAACTACTTACCCACCCTTTATAAAGATTAGTTGGTCCGTGGGTCCTTCCAGTAGTCAAATTTAATCATTCCCCACCGACCAACTATTTAGTTGGTCAGTGGGGAATAGTTTAGTTGGTCGGTTTTGAGTTGTACGGATTTAGTTGGTCGGTGGGGAATACCTCATTTGGAAGTTGATAGGGGTTAAGATGGTAGTAATAAAGTTTCGTTGATGATGGGCCTTCAACCGCTCCGCCCAAAACCACTTTAAAAAGCCCCATACCCTTAGTCACCTCTTACGACACCCGTGGGTAGAAAGAAGTAGTGACATTCTAAGGCACTACATGGCTTATTGCTATATTTAATATTATATAAAACTCATAAAAATAGCATCCAAGACTGCGAAGAAATTCAACTCATTTATTAGCATTCTTGTTATACTGGTAAGATCTATATTCATCATCTAGATGTTTGCCCTCATCTGGATTTGAATCTGCAACCTCCAGCTAGTCACCTACCATCTAAGCCACGGTCGTCGTCACAAGGGACAGCATTACAAAAGAATTGTTTTATTTTCTCACATCATAGATCATGAAAAAGGCGTCTGGGGGCCCTCCGTATAGATCCGCCACTGGCGAAGCCCAAATAGGTACACGTTAAGAATGTAAATTTTCAATATGGAACAACATTTCACGAGATTTTCAGTTTTACTATCAAATATGATAGAGAAAGAATTATTAGGCGGAAAAACATACATGTAATCACGGCTATAAATCCCTAGAAGGGGTAGCTGGAGCTAAGTAATTAGAAATTCCTCAGCCACTTTTGGAAGTTGCGTGGGGAAAAGATGGTGATATAAAGGTTGTTGGTGATGCGTCTCCAACCGCATCGCCCAAAAATCCCTCATAGGTCCCAATACCGTTAGTCGCCTCTTAGGTAAACCCACCGGAAGAAATGGGGTAGTGCTGTTCTAAGCCGACATTACACAGCTTACATAAAAGAACTGCCAAAACTAACAGGCTGCCAGACAACACAGAGCAGAACTTCCTGAAATGGTAGTAGTAGATTATGATACAAGTCAGTAAAGTAGTCATCACAAGATTACAAATTACGTTGATTTTAAGAGTGGCTTTGAGGAACTGAGCTCTGCAATAACTAGTAATTTCCGATTAAGCAAATGTCCCACGTCACGAGCCGATTTTGTCAGTCAAATTGTAGTTATCTTAATAAAAAGTTCATAACCCCCTTTTTAAATGACTACCAAAAAGGTAGAGGTTTTCAATTCGTCTGAAGGATATTTTTTTAATCTTTTCATCATTTATACGCAGGTTATACGGCTAAAGTTTTTTTTTCTTTTGGGGCGATCCATTAATTACGTCACACCAATTTCATGATTTTTTGACCCCTCCCTCCCCCCTTGTCACACTTCGTCACAATTAACTACACCCTCCCCCCTTAGTGTGACGTCACATTTAGGTTTTTAGTTCAGGAGAAACTGAAATTACAACATCACTCTGAAACTAACTTTTAATTCTTAAACGCTTACGGCGTTGTAAATTGAGACTTATTGCCTTTGAAGTACATTCGCTATTTCGAAAACAATCATTCATTAAACTCTGCCAGAAAAATAGTATCAAATTTATAGGCAACGAATACATCCAAACAAATCCGAGTATGTTGAAGATTAGTTTAGTATAATAATTATACAAAGTTAGTTAACAACTGAAATATTTTTTTTAAACTTAAGTAGATTGAACATTGTAGTGAGGGTTGTGAGGTCACAAACATGGAACTCCTCCCTCCCCCCTGTCACGATATGTCACATTTTGTGGACCCCCCTCCCCCCCCTTGAGGTGTGATGTAATTAATGGATCGTCCCTTTATATCTTGGAATTAGTGTGTATGATATTGTCTTTTTATTATTATTTTTCTATGTGTTTGTATTTAGTTATTTTTGTGCTGTGTCTTCCTTTGTACGTGTGTAGCAGCGAATAAATGTTTTTCTTCTTCTTCTTCTTCTTCTTCTTCTTCTTCTTCATTTAATATTTTTGGACAATGCCAAATGCGTCAACAACGAACAATCCAAAAATTAGAACCTATCTAATGATAGGTACTAATTTTTCGATTGTTCGTATAGTATTTTTTATGTTTGGGACATAGTTCATTATTTTCCCGTCGGTTTCATAAGTAGCGACAAAGGGGTATCAGGCTTTTTAGTCAATTATTGATGACTCGTTGTGATGAGTTGGTGACAAAACCAACAACATATATTTTACCATCACTTTCCCGCTCGACTTCCATAAGTGTCTGAGAAATTGTTCATTCTGAAGCTCGGGCTGCCCCTTTTTGAGATTTACAGCCGTGAGTAGGAATATACAGATAGTGCTTCAGTATTTCGAAACCTTAAATAAAAAAAAGTCAACGTTGACGTAGTAGGGAGCGGAAAGCTAGTATTATTATGTAACTGATGCTACTATATTACTACTTAGTCATGTGACAGTGTGTTCGTACAAAACGATGATCTACCACGTGATTCAGTGAGTATACTGTCCAAGCAAAACGTGGGTACTCTGAAACGGTGATGTTTAGAAGTATTTGTACCTCAGCTAACCCCTTTGGGGATATACGGTATGAACTTTTGGGTTGAGTTGATGATATTTATTTGGATTGTACGTGATGAAAAAGAATTTCCACTTGATAATCCCAAGCGATGTATACGCGTTATGTGGGAGAACTCTTATTACTAGAAGTGTCGTTATGGCTTATTGAATATCACATTCATATTGAGGTAGGTAGAGATAGTCTAGCCTTGTTCTATTCTGGCACAAATAAAAACGTGTAACGTTGGCGACTTCTATTCACTACAGATTCGGGGCTATATTCAACATCCAGTGACAAAAAATTTGCGGATCTGTAGTAGCGCGAGGTTAAGATGAAATAATGTTTTCGTTCGTGTTTCTAGATTGGGGAGAAGACAAAACTTGTTCCTACCATTTATATCCCTTGTCGTTTTTAACTTCAGCTTAAAAAAATAACAGCTATATACACACGACTATAAATTTCTTAGCTACTTTGGAATTTGAGTGAGGAAACGATTGCAAAATAAGGGATCTTTGGGTTTCCACCAAATCGCTCGCCATTCACTCAAAAAGCCCCAAACCACTAAGAGCTCTCATAGAATTGGGCTATAAGCAGGTAGAATAGGAAAACCAGCAGTTAGGATTGGGCTATTCTATATCTATTCCTTATCCCAAGCCCTATGGCTATCCCGACACTTCACGACCAAAAAAGATTATTCGATAAAACTCACTCTCAGAATTCCGATAAGAATTATTTTACGAGTATTTAAAAGTGTGAATTCGCTTGTTTGGTGCTTATTAATTTAGACTGACCTAAGTTCACCCTAACCTAAGATAACAGAGGCAGAAGATATATCATAAGTTAAGCTCCACATTATCCCGCTTTTATTATTGCCGTGGTGATATTTAATTTATACAGCTACATACCTTCATACATATACTCACGCTATTATTTGCCATTGGAGTAGGCGCTGCAAGGCAGAGGCTATCAATTGCCACTTTGTACGATTCTGGCAAACTTCTCTAGCTACGTTAAACTCCATCTATCTTTTTATACATGCTCTTTTATTCCTCATACTTTGGTCGTTTGTCTTTATACGACTAATTTGATTGTGCGAAAACCGTGAATCCGTAAAAATTTGGCAGATCTTTGTTGTTTGGTTTAAAAATGTAGTAGTGTTTGATGGAATGGAAGCGTGTAGGCATACTTTTATAAAGTGTTTGCCTAATTAGATCATTAATCAAAATCACAAGATACTAACATTATGATGTCATAGCATCAAAAGGATATATCTCAACAATTCCGAACAAGGTTCTCAGCATTCACTCTAGTAGATGCATTATTTATTGGCTCAACAAATGTATTCGTGTAACTTGTTATTCTCCTAATAAAGCCAATGAGTGCGTACTTCAGAACGCAATAATTCTCAATCTCGGAATGGTTCACTGTTTCATACAAACAGTGGCAAAATCACGTCGCCGGTCAGTTTGCATTTTGCACACGTTTTGCTAATCAAGCGTTAAATAGTTTATTTCACGCAGCGTTACTGGGACAGTGTCACGTTACTTCAGTCTAGAACTTGTGGTTCAATGGTGTTCGTGTTTTAGCTGTTTTCTCTTTGAAATGTTTATTTAGTTATTAAATAGTGGTCCATTTTAGCGCTATGACTGCGTATGGAAGATGGACTTTGTACGATGGCAGTTTGCAGGGAGTTCAGGTGAGTCATATTAAATATGCTTGTACTTTAGTTGGTATGTATGTAATACTTATTAGGTTAAAGAATAGACAGATCATCAATATTTGTAAGAGGATTATGTTAAGGTTTTATCCCATGCCTGGATGTCTGACTTTAACACATATAGTTCGTGTTGTATTCTCGAGTAATAAAAGACTTGAGCTGATTTCGAAATTTCATATTCCGTTTTTACCTAATACTAATTAGCTGAAAGTATAGCTCCGAGTAATTTAAAAAACGCATGTTAAAGAATAGTATGCTAAGCTATTATTTTTGAAAAGGTTTGCTTATTATCTTAAATAACTAAAATATAGTTGAGGCGATTTCATAATTCGCTTGTTTTGAAATTTATATCTTTTTAATCTTTAGCTTTAGATAAACAGCAATAGCATTAGAAATCAACAAACTTTGTTCTACTTAAACTTTGTCTAATATTGAAATATTACCTATAAACACGACTCAATAATGTCCCGAAAACGGGTAGCCAGACTTTTATAATAATAAATTTCTCAACCACATTTTCAAGTGTAGAAAAGTTGGTAGAAATCTAAGGGTATTTGCTGATAGGTCTCCGGCTACATTCCCTAACCATCAGTAAATAAAAAAAAAGTAGCCTCTTACGACACCCGCGAGAACAAATCGTTCAGCTCTATTTTTCCTAAGCTAGTTGAAAAATTACTGTAAAATTGCCAATTTTTTTTATGGGACTAGTATAGCATCCTATTATAAATATATTTTTATCTGTTTAATACCAACTGTTAGTTAAATGCTGACGTATTCGGACCAGTGAACGTTATAGAAAGGAAAAGTTCGCGAGTAGGTAGAGGCAACCTCGCCGAACCGACCAACCGCCCACGCATACACCCTTGCATCCAATTTTGCAATTTTGCCGCTATTTTGCATTTTAATCAAACCCGTGTGTCTAAATTACGGTAACGCAAATAATGATTTCCTCTGTTAGATTAGGTTTTTACCTTACTGTTAGGCTTCTATGCTAAACTTTTATGCAGTTTATGTCGAAAGTATGTTATGTAGCATGCGTCTCATAGTGGTGAATCTGTGCCTGCAACTAATATAGGAACTCTTAATAATCTTTGGTATTTTACGGGTACTTTGTATCAAAGAGCACCACTGCCTCCGATGCAGAAAACCATAAGATCAAATCCTGACCGGGGCCTTCTTCACACCAATGCGTCTTAAATCATGTGGTTTGTTTATTAAGTTAAATTGCGATCGAGAAGAAACTCACATGGCTGAGTTTGTCTCAATCATAGGACCATGTATCCATACAAATAGGTGACAGGCCATTTCCCCATCCCCTACTAAGTGAAAATCCGGCCCAGTCAAAACACCATTCCCTTAGCATGAAAAAGCGAGTATGTCACGTGAGAAGAAATTATCCATACAACATCTGTCAGTATCTCTTATTCCTAAATTATACTAGTTCTTATGCGTTACACTCCGTGGTTCAGTAAAGTAAATGACACGTAATGACGATCATAATTTTAGTTGGCGGGGAGCAAACAAAGAGATTATTTCGGGATGGATAAAATCATCACAGGACCGGTCGTTGTGGAGACATCTTGGGAAGGTCTATGTCCAGCAGCGGACGTCCATTGGTTGATGATGATGACGATAACAATTGGAATCGTCTCCATATTCTCCACACTAAATTTGATCACTACTTATACATTTATCAAATGCATTAAGAAATTACAAAAACTCAACGTCAATACTTTTACTACAGTTTGCACAAGTAAAAGATACAAGTGGTCCACCTGAATCGTAGTTTAGTACAATGAATGAGCGTGTAGCGTAGTGGCCAGTGCGCATGTGCACTCGCGCTCGATATTGCACTTGGAGTCACGTGTGATACTGGGATACTGGAAGTGAAGCTGCGGTACAGTCGCGCTAGTGCGTGGAGCGGCGGTCCTGAGCCGAATGCCACGGGCGATCTTGCCTATATCAACGCTATCTAGCTTAAATGCGCTAAGATGTTTGAAATGCGGCGCTAAAATTTCAATTCATGTATGTTACTCATATGTTACTAATGTGTTTTTAAGAATAGAATAGATATAATATTTTTATAGATATGTATCAAAATTATTCGTATGAAAATGTGATTTTGCAGAGTTGTGTAATTTTAAAAGGCTACCCGGAAACCTATTCTTTTGTAGAAGTGTTATCGAGATTTTTTATCATACCATTCGTTATTATCGAATTTTTTAACCAATTTAAATCCAAGGTCTGGGTTCTCGACTAGATTCAGTTTTGCTGTTTTAGGATAGTTACGTTTACGGGGCGTTTTTAACACAAGGAAACATACATACTCACGACTATAAATCTCAAAAAAGGGTAGCGAGAGCTTTTGACTTTCCACTTTTTTAAAGTGGATTGGGGAAAAGATGATAAAGGATACTTGGTTGGATTTCTAGCACGTCGGCCAACAATAATTTAAAAAGCCCTTGAATCCTAAGTCGCCTATATATGGGTCTGAATTGGTTAGTTGTATTCTAAACCGAACAATACCCAGCTAATACATGTAAGAAGACTTCAAAGAAAATATAACATCCCTTGTTAAGAACTTAAAACCAAATTTTTAAACCGATCTCACGTGAGATCACATGAAAAACTCGTAAAATGCGGTAGGTACATTTTTTCTATAAAATGTATTATTTTTAAACATCTATAAAAATGTTGGTCCAAACTAGAATCCCTTCTACGAATAAGATGCGATGATATTTTATTGACTCTCCTCCTCTTTTGTTCGCCTTATTTAATTTATGGCCACTCAATCACTATGCCATTAAAGAGCTTATTCCATTTGTCTGAATTCAGACGTCTGAAAGCGCGTGCGTTAAGCTGACGTACCGTGAAGCTGTATCGAGCTGGTTACTATGTCAAAAAACTCTGCCTAAATAGTGCCTAATTAGTGTAAAACAAAAAAAATAGTGCCTCTTTAGTTAAGGAAATAAACACCATTTTCACTGTGTACGTTTTCACTATTTAGGCAGAGTTTTTTGACATAGTAACCAGCTCGATACAGCTTCATGGTACGCCAGCTTAACGCACGCGCTTTCAGACGTCTGAATTCAGACAAATGGAATAAGCTCTTAAGCGCATCATACAAATTATAACAAAATTGAGAAATAATATACAGAAATACCTTCGCCATTAGTATTTAATGGGGAATCTCAATTGTGCCCGATCCTAGTAAATCTCTGGAGCTTCAATCGTTTTTATCACTCTATGAACAAATGCTTTTTTGATGTTTTACTTCAAACGCCGCCTATTTTCTGTAATTTATCTACATCTGGCCAATAATCATATTCAAACTCGAATATGTTGATTGACTCTACATATATGGAAGTATATTATTTTTCACTTATTTACATATTCAAGATTTTTCAAAGAAAATAAAGTGTGTATGGACGTTTTCAATAAAAAGGAATGTTTTGCGAACCTTAAGAATCAAATCCAGCGCCAAAAGCGCAAAATGCTTAGCAAGGGCGGTCTTGGCGCGTGTGGGTGTGGGGTGAATCGCGCTCACCACGCAATCGCTACGTACGCTTGTCAATTGCCGTACTCGCCGCGCGCCAGTCGCACGCCCGCGCTCTACGTAGCGCTTCTGTTGATATCGTCTTCGTCCTCACACATCGATCTTACTGGACAACCCTCGCTTACAATTTAAGTCTCGTTTTTGGATTCAAAAAATATTCAGGATTCAACTGAGATTGTTTAGTGAAAATTGTTTCCGGGAAAGTGTTTAGTGTTGATCGCGTGGGGTGGTGTCGGTGGATGAAGCGGCGCGGGGTGGCGCCGGGGCGCGGCCGGCGGGCTCGCTAGCAAAATGTCGATACCCCTGGGCCGGGAGACTGTGCTCCCCTCACAGGTGAGTGTCTTCTACTTCGCGTGCCGACTACTTCGGGGTCAGGGTGCGCCTAATACGACACCGTGCTTGCCATACCATGCTTGTTTTGTTAGTCTTGTTAATAGTAAAATAGCATTGACCCGTCAATCAAGAGAACACGCCAGTTCTCATGAAACAACATAGGTTTTTATTCTTAGAAGTATTATCGTTCACTTGTTTCAATATCCATATTGGTACCCACTTATGAGTACCGTCACTTGTTTGTCAACGTTATCATGGAGATTACGAGAGATAATAAACAGGTGTAACCAATCGATTTACTTTTATCTCTACATTTCCCAACGGCTCAAAGTACGGTGTGAATGTTATAAATATTATTATAGCATCTTATTATCATAACTATTGAGTATTGCATGACTTACATTCCAACATTTGCAACTAACACAGTAACGTGCTGCTACTAGCAAGATTTTATCTACTTCGACGAATCGATTTGAACAATATATTTTCTAGAACTCTTAGATAAGGTGGATGAAGATAACAGACAAGTCTAGCCAACCAATCCATAGATTTAACTATGTTTAATTCAGAATAGGTACAAAACTTTCAGAAGCCGCCAATTGTAGACTTTCCTTGTTCTGAATTGTGCTAGTGTAGAGTTCAAGGCTCTATTGATCGACTGTTTAGTGCAAGGTTGAGCTATTTCCTAAGACTTTGCATCTATTGTTAGGCACTGAAATTTCACAACACATACATACGCTTTGTTTCCAGAAGGGCTGGAACTTGGCTTTGGATCAATTATTAAAACATAATCTGCTATAAATAGAAAATAATGGGAATGTGATTAGAAGCGTTGGCAATAAGTTACTAATCACATCGTATCGAAACACATCCATCAAAAAAGATTAAGCAGTAAAATTTTTAGCCGACTCTACATCTACATGGCACAAAATAATTGATATAAAATGCAGTAGAAAACAATTTGTATGCAATCGAAATACTTGATAGTAAGCTATCTATCAAGGATCTGATAGGTGTACATAGGAAACGTGTATTTAAATGAAAAGTTATTACTTTGACTAAGTATTTCAAGATAACTGATAATAATATATATATTGTTCAAAGGACTCTATCATATCACCGGTTTATGAGCTATATACACCTGAATATTGTACAGCATAATTGCAGATCAATAATTGCGAAAGCATTCAGTCGACTTGCTCATTATACTTCGATCCTTTTTTATAACTTGTCATAAGTATGATATTTTTTATGAAATACCAAAAAAAACCTTTATAAACATCCGGGAACGCCTCATGTTCTACATAGCGGTATGGGCTAGGCATTTTATCAGCAGTCATATATGGACACCAGTCCGCTAACTCACATACATATCTCACCTCAAGAGCCTTCACGCTATTACACCTTTAGACACGCTTAGTACATGACTCATCAGTTGCAAACTTTTTATCATCTCGTGCATTTTTTAACACTGATGAATCATAATCCTGTGCATAATCTCTTCCTTTCACCTCTCAATAGATACAGAACAATATTCAACTACACTATTCGCAGCTCATCAATTACTTTGTTTTCAGAAGTCTTATCCATATCTTGAAGTCTTATCTTAGAACACTGCTTCGATCTTAGCACCATTCGGTATACGATAATGCGCTGATGTTCCTACCTATTTTATTATATGCAAGCTCTTTCAAACTTGGTTTCATATATTGACTATATTCCTTCAAATAACCCTTTCATGAACTTCATTCTATAAGTACTTTCACGAGTAAAATAATGCGTGCTGGATAGTTAATTAATATATTTAACTATCTGCTAAGTCTTATATATATATTATATAAATTGCTATTTTCGGCTGATGCCTTGTACGCTTGTACCTCGTAGCTCACGAATCGTTTACTTGAGAGGTATGGCAGGATTACAGAAAGTGGCGATCGATAATCTCTGCACACCCCAATTTAAAAAAAAGACTGATGAAAAATGGTATGTATGTCATTTGTAATATTTTAATTCCTCGCACGTTATTATCACGGATTTGATTTCATTCAGAATAGCCGTTTCAATAATATTTCCTAAACATTAACATATTAACACATATTTTAAAGTGAAACTGTATCAAATCGATTTTGCGTTATTTGCTTTATTTTGCTTTAGCCGATCAACACAACAATTAAATTGATTTGTATAGACGTTAACTGCTCGTGATAAATGTCCGTGAGAAATGTTTCATGGCACAAAAACTGAGAGCATCCAAATTAAGCTCGATGCAAGGCCTTGAGTGCGTAACTTTGGCGAACTTGTTTTGGAATCCATCGAAAACTGCGGTCGATAGTATTTGTCCAGTTTTCCGTCCTTGTCGGCGTCTTTTCAGCATTCCTTCGTCCAGGGAATGCTATCCTCGATATCCTTATTGGGATGAATAATGGCAATCGCGATTTATTCGGAATAATCAGCCGATTGTTTGCCCTAGTTTGGTAATGCTTGTAACTTTTATCTGCTACTTCTGTTTTGGGAATACGGCTTCTGTGGGTTAGGAATTTGAGATTCTTTATAGCCAAACGTCAGCTAAGGATTTGAGGGTTTTCATAGTTTACTTTTTGTTTAATCTTAAAAGTGTATCAAATTGGCAATGTAGTCAAACTTGTTTACAAAGCCCTATACCAAAAATAGTATTTGTTTAAAAAGTTACGATGTGTAACGAACCGCAATATCCTTTGGGCACTGTGTTAGATAGTTAGTTATACTTTAGATAGTTAAATACTTTTACCCAGTTTATAGTAAGATATTTTATTTATATATATTTTCAAGGGACATTTTCACAATAAAGCATTTCTCAATAACAGAATTCAATTGGTTGTCAAAATATTGAACATACTATGTGCGAATTATCATGGAACCCGCCAGTCATTGGCTATCATACGAGTCTTTTTCGTACTACTACGTTTGGCAATTGAATTAGTAGCCCATCACCAATGATGATTTGTTTCAAATTCATCTCCTATTTTTACTTCCAAGACTAGCTAAGGTGTTTTTTGGTTCCGGGATTATGGCTACCTTGACCTTTTTGGGATAATAAAATTATAATATGGTATGACAGATAAATAGGTAGATATTTTACAAAGCTGGGTACTAGCATTATAATAAAAGTGTTGGATATAAGTAAAGATTTAGCGCTCATTGCAGAGACTGTCGCAAGTCAGGCGACTCGTCGGCCGCCATCGGCCTTATAAGGTGTTCTCAGCCCATCGAGGCCGCAATCCTCGTTCATAGCCACTTGTAGAAAACACACACGGTTTTCACTTCTATAGAACCCCGTTAACCTTTTAATTTGCGAGTAATTTTATGACAACATTGCATTTAAACCTCAGTTTTAATGACTGATCAAGAGTAACGACCGGCTCAATTACATGATAAACACAATTTAAGTGTCAGTCACAATCTTCTATGATTTGGAGGGAGTTTCAATTATGAATTATGATACTTGTTTACTGATCTAGCATTTTTATTTTAGCTTGATTTTTGTGTTCGTAAAGGCTCAAATGCCAATCCTTCGGTGTAAAACATGTAGGTATTGAAAGTAAAATATACAAAAACACTTTAACGACATATTTTTTTTATATGTTTGAAAATCGAAATAAGGAAAACTGCTTTTTATAGTTGGAAAATAGATTTAAATGAGTGGATATGTGACCTATTAACATGCGCCTCTTTAGTTGTTTAGCTGAGCTTCTCATTTCCTGAAGATTTCTCCTCTTATGCATCGCAGCATCAATCTTTTGGTCCCGTCAGATGACAGATAGTGGCGCCTATGTCTCGCAGAGATAAAACACGCCGCTTCTACTTGCGCAAATAGTTTGTACAACGACAACCTAATCAACGGGTCGCCTCTGGCAAAGTTGTTGTGAGAATCGACCCAGTTCGTCACGGAATGTTGGAGATAGATTGAATCATATTGAACCTACTGTTACTATCACAAGAGTGAAATGAATAGTGCTTCTTAGTCGTGCGTTTTTAACATCTATAGAAGGTAGTAAGATACATATCCTTTCGTTCTCGGGTTTAATTAGACCCCTCATTCTTAGATAGAGATTAAAATGATTCCGCATTTTTGTCATTTAAGTCTTTTTACTTGTAGCACTCTTCACTGTACGTGCTGGAATGAGGACTTTTTAAGTGCCCTAAGATCTTGCTAATGCTGTTTATACTAGCGTTTTAACAGTGTTATTACTTCTTTCATTGAATATTACTTATGTCAGTATGATGTTTTCTTAAAGTTGTAGACGGTTCAATGAGTTTCTACACCTAGGTATTTTTTCTCCAGTTTAAACAATAAATGTTGAAAATTATGGTGGTGTGGGGCAGCCAGATAGATCCGCATTAATTTCTAGTCGCGAAATCGTTATCTTACATACACTGTCCAGGCAAATGTTGGTGATGATCATTAGCTGACTGTCACTGTACACATGGTTTTATTTCATACTAGTGGATCGTCCCAGCTTCGCACGGGTAGCGTTGTTTTTTTAAATATCTGAGCTTTCTTTCTTCAGTCACTTCAGTTCAGCGTAATGTTTTCAATTTATTAAATTTATAGCACTCCCTTAACAGTGTAGTTTGGTGATTTTGAATGCGCTTTAATGAACGGTTCAGTATTTCCGTTTAATAGCAAATTTTGGAATAAAACGCCATGAAGTATTTATAACAATCTAAAAAATAAATCATTACGTTATGTAGGATGCAACTACTGGCGCCACCTAGTATGTTATATGTAAATTAGTAAAGATTTGGTTTCGATCACGGGCGCGATGGCTTATTTTATAAATAATATCGGTGTTTGTCTACCGATTTCTATGATTCTTTTTTTATTGAATAGGTAATAATGTTACCTTTTTTAAATTAGGGATGAGTGAGAGGTTTACAAACGTAAGAGTAAACAAATATAATCAGGATGTTCCGAACTGCTAAGCTATCAGGAATTACACGTGTTATTGTGAGTCAACCGTAAAAAATAGACATACACTGTTGAGGATTTTTTTTTAGATAATTTTATGAAGAATATTTCAGTCACACATGATTTCTATGTAAGTTTAACCATTAAGGCTGCACACGCGACGGAAGCTTAAAAAATGGAGTAACTTCTCCCGTTTTCCCAAAATTTCCCAAAATTACCCTTTACTTCTCTGCTAGAAAGTATACAAAAATCTGCGCAGGAGTATGAAGAATAATTGTACCAAGTTTCGTTAAAATCCGTCGAGTAGTTTTTGTTTCCATAAGGAACATACAAACCGACAGACAGACAGACAGACAGACAGACAGACAGACAGACAGACAAAAATTTTACTGATTGCATTTTTGGCATCAGTATCGATCCCTAATCACCACCTGATAGTTATTTTGAAAATATATTTCATGTACAGAATTGACCTCTCTACAGGGGCCCAATTCTACACGACCATCTTTTCTGTATGTCGGTCTTAGGTGTATCAAAACTGTGGTTTTGGCATTCTCGAAGCAAAATTGACAAATGTCATTTGTGTCACTGTCACAATAGTGAGACAGCTAAGATCTTATTTGCTATTCTACAAGGCCATTTTACGTCACTTTTTGACACATTGACGTATTTGGTATTCTGCAAATTAACGATTTTTTTCAGCGTTATGATGATTGAACGAATGATTAACCAAATCGGTATTCTAAGCGTTTTTAAGAGTTCTTTTGACAGCTGTCTGAAGCTACAATCCACCATAATGCTACAGTTTTTCTCCTAAAAAACAACAGTAGCTTTTTGTGTATTGTTTCATACATTCGAAAAAATTTTTTTTGTTGAAAATGATTATGATGGTTTATTTGAATGTATTTACACATATTTTATTGGATTTTATTTACATTTTACTGAAAATTTAAAGATCTCAATACAAATATGCGTTTTTTATGACAATATTTTTTCTGATAAAAATATCTTATTCAAAGTTCGAAAATATTTCAAATGTATCGAAGTAGATTTCGTTTCAATGTGGCTCAATGAAAATCGATATGATAAATGCAGTTACACTTATTCAAGAAAACGTTAACTCATTATGAGGTCCCAGTCAAAGTAGATATAAGATAAATATGTTTTTAAATTATCATGGTTCTTAACGGTGAGGGAAAACATCGTGAGGAAACCCACATGGCTGATGTACTTAGTCATGTGACAGTGTGTTCGTACAAATCGGCGATAGGCCTGCCCCCTATCACGTGAGTACACTGTCTAAGCAAAACGTGTGTACCTTCTCTGGAAACTAGATGGCGCTTGCCATGTGAGTTCCGAAGTATTGATACCTCTGCCAACCCCTTCGGGGATAAACGGCGTGAACGTTTATGTTATGTTTTTATAGCAAAACAGCAGAATAACACTACCCCATTCCTACCGGTGGGTGGTCATAATAATAGGAGTGTATGGGTTACCCTTAGTGATTTCGCGTGGGCTTTCTAGTGATTTTTGGTCGATATGGTTAGAGAGCCCGGCACCAACAATTATTTATTGATACCATCTTTTCACCACTCAACTTCCAAAAGTGACTCAGGAATTTCTCATTCCAAAGCCTTTAAGGCATTTACAGTAGTACAGACCTAAGCAGAGGTTCCCAAACTAGGCTAGGTCTGTATTATGGGAAACCAGTTTATATGAATGCATGTCAGTTTCATCACCAACACCCCTATGATATTTCGTGTGATGATATATAGCCTACGTTACTTTTGAATAATTCCAACGTTTAATTTAAAAAAAAAAATATATCGGTTGAGCTATTGGGGAAATAGGAACCTATACATACAAACAAATATCTCTCCTTTTGGAAATTTGATATTATAGACAAGAGATTTTGAGATGATTGGCTGATAAGTGTACAGTCGGATATATTTATTTTTTTTTAATCAAAAAATTCTTTATTCAGAAAAAAGGTACATCAGTTTTCAATTATGGTCTACTGCACCTGAACTAGGCTCATCGCCTGTATCTCAGGTTGCAGCTTTCGTTTCTGGTTTCCATTAAAATTTAAGGTAAATATTTTTTACATAAAGAATATTTTACATAATACAAAAATGATTTAAGATAATTTAACTTACAAACTAATAATTTTCAAAATAATAATAATAAAAAGAATCCGAATAAAAATTTGCAGGCAAAATTTAGACAAATATTTATGTAAGAACTTAAATATCAAGAAAAAAGAAAACCAAAAATAATTATAAAATGAACCATCTATACATACATACATACATATACTCACGGCTATAAATCCCTAGAAGGGGTAGCCAGAGCTAAGGAAAGGCACTTTTGGAAAATTTTGTTGGGGGAAAAGATGGTGAGATAAAGGTTGTTGGTGATGGGTTTCCGAATACATCGCCCAAAAATCTCTTAAAAGCCCCAATACAGTTAGTCGCCTCTTACGTACACCCATCGGAAGAAATGGGGAAGTGCTATTCTAAGCCGACACTACACAGCAAATATACACTACACAGTATATATACACTACACTATATATATATACTACAGTGTATATATACTTTGTATATATATGTAGCAACCGTGATAGCCCAGTGGGTAGAACACTCGGTTATCGTGCAAACGACTAGTGTTCAAATCCTGGGTCGGGCCTACACCAATTTGTCTTTTCTAAAGACATATGTGTGGTTAATTTATCACGGTTGTTAACGGTGAGGGAAAACATCGTGAGGAAACCCACATGGCTGAGTTGTACTTAGTCATGTGACAGTGTATTCGTACAAAACGGCGGCGATAGGCCTGCCCCTATCACGTGAGTACACGTGTCCATGCAAAACGTGGGTACTCTGAACACCAGGTGACAAAGTCAGTGATGTTCAGAAGTATTAGTACCTCTGCCAACCCCTCGGGGATATTCGGCGTGAACGTTTATGTTATGTTATGTTATGTTATGTATATATTAATAGGGTTAAGGTAAAATAAAAGTCAGGATCATGTGCGGCCACACTACGAAAACCGAAAACATTATAGGTTGCCTATGTACTAAACGTATGCATTGTAAATTATGCTAGGTAACGACTATATAAAGTCTAAGCGAAAACAGTTAAGCTTTTCGTTTTATAGTTATTAACGTTGCCGTTAGCCCTCTCAAACGTAATTCCTAATTAAATTATCACAGTTTTCATGCCAGTAAATATTGGCCCTAAGAAACACAGGCGTATATTCAAAGTATAACAATACTCGTGCAAATCCGAAATGGTCCACTAGTAAATTAATAAAGAAACAAGTATCAAGAACATATTATTTATTATATATTTGTAACTAAAGACGAGCAAAGAACTTTTAATACAAGTTTTGGTATGATAAATATACGCTTTATTATTTGTTAGCTTCTCCTACATGATTTGAAATATAAATGTATATTCTTGGGTAATTTTCAGTTGGTTGATATCTTCCGCAAGGAATTCTTATGAAATTGAGACACCATATGAATGTCCCAGTTTGAAAACTTTAATTAAGCTTCATCGTCACGAATAATTGGTACCAAAATCACTGATAGCATATTCATCGTTAAGTTCGTATCGTAAGAATAGTTCCGCAAACAAATAATGTTTGATATTAACCAGTCCGTTAAATTAATTATTATTCGGTATAAGAAATTTATTCATTAGTTTTCAAAATATGTAATAATGAAAATGAAAATTTACTAATTATAATTTTTTTGTTTGTTTATTGTTTTTTTATTTTTTTTGTTATTGGCGGTATCTGCCGAATATTTTTTCAGCAATTTCGCCACAAACAGCGTGATTTAGTCTCGCATGTGAATTTTAGTTGTAAGGATTTTTATCATTAAAGCGAAAAAAAAATTATGTATAAAGAATGAAATTATTAAACAATTAGATCTTGAAGGTATTTAATCAATGGTTAAGTAAAGACTAAGTTAAGTGTTATTTATATTTTGGGAAGAACATAAAATTAAAGAAAAAATAATAATGAAATCCCATTATCGCGAATCCCAACTAATTATGTCATGCTTATTGTTATTTTCCAAAAATTATCTTTCTTCTATTTTTTTTTCTTTTTAGCTTTGGGTATATTTACAAGCAGCCTTTTTGGCTCAATTTAAATATAATTTATTTAATATCCTCACAATTCATACTTGGTAAACATTGGAAACATATTTTATATCATTTACAATTAAATTTTGAAGAAATAATTGAGATCTAGTTACAAAATCGGGGATGATTCTAGATTAAGAGCATAGGGTACATAATAAATAAAGTGGTAGGTATTTGCAATATCAATATTAGAATAAAAATGGCAATACTGGATTTAAAATCATTCAACTCAATGACCGAATGAGCAAGAAACTGGGCTAAAACGTCAAATTTGGATCACCATACCAGAGACATACACCTAAGATACATCTTAAAAAGATTGTGAATACCCATTAAAAAGTTCTATTAAGTTTGCATTGTGACGTTTAGTGACATGTGACAGAGTTTTGACGGTTTTATGTCAAATTATGACAGTTGGAAAAAGTTTTTTTTCTTAAAGCGAGTTCGTGTTTGGCCAAGAATTTGCGTAATGAGTTTGTAAGAAAAAGTTTGACTTTACTTTGAACAGACCGCAAAATTCTTATCTTATAATCACGACTTATTATAAACAAACATAAGGCAAACTTAAAAAATTCTAATATTTCAGAAAAAAAAGGTCTTGAAACAAAACACAAAAAACTCTTAAACGTGCCACATTTTATCTAACAAATATTTATTTCATCATTAATTAAAGATAAATAATTCAATAAAAATAATAATTTCAAGATTTTCTCTATCAAAATAAAAAAAATTAAAAGAAAATTATACAAACCTACTTGCGTAAACTCACGAGATTAGTTCTTATCGGAGTAGGCAGAAACTATTAATTTTGTTGGATTTGTACGACCCTGGCTAACTTATCTAGCTTCTTCTAGTTTAATGAATCTTTTATACATGCTTTTTTATTCTTTACACTTTGGACGTCTGACAGGTTGTGTGAAAAATTTAAATGTATTTATTTTGTTTATTTGACCAATTTGTCACTGGCACAATTATAACAATTCACTACTAACTTATCTGTAGGATATAAAACAGAGCAATAGAGAGGTGTCATTTTCAAAACGCACAGGGTACCTATAGAGACTTTGAGGAAAAGAAAAAACAATTTTTTTACTAACATTGAAAACAGCCTTTAAATTCGCGCTTGTACATCAATAAAAAATTTGGGACAGGTTTGTTTCAATGAAAACTAGTATTTTTCCATATACTAATACTAAGGCAATAATATTTTTAAGACGGTTTGGGCATGATAAGGATGAATAAGTAAATTGGATGTGTAAAAACCCAATGTGGAAGGCACTGGAAAGTGGTGTTAGTAGAGGACGACTACGGAGGACATAATCGGACCAAATAGAGAGTTTTCTCAAAAAGGCAGGCGGCTTCTGTAATAATGTCATGCCTAGAAGACATTCCATTAAAATAAATGATAGTTACGGAGTAGGTACATACATACATAAATACATACACTCACACCATTAGTTCCCATTGGGGTAGGCAGAGACTATCGATCGCCATGGAGTAGGTACCCGCATAAATTTAACCATTTACGTACCCATACGTTTGAGTTTAAATTCTCGTTGGGCCTTGACCAATGTCTTTTTTATTTATTGAGGACGTTAACTGTGAGGGAAAGTATCGTGAGGAAACTATTATAGCTGAGTCATACTTAGTCCTGTCATGTGACAATGTATTTATAGGTACATTGTTACAGGTTTTTAATTTTGCTATACATATACTCACGGCCATAAATCCCTAAAAAGGGGTAGCCACAGCTTTAGAGCTAAAAACTCCTCAGCCACATTTGGAAAATGATATGGGAGATGATGGTAGAAATAAAGTATCGTTGGTGATGGGTCTTCAACCGCATCGCCTAAAAGTCACTTTAAAAAGCCCCATACCCTTAGTCGCCTCTTACGACACCCATGTAAAGAATTAACCTATAATAAAATATTTCGGTCGAATCTTCTAGCAGAAAGTACTCATAAACTGTACATAAAATTTAAATGATGTTTCTTTAGTCTTGGGCGATGGTACAGAAATAGGTACAGTTATTGCGGTAGATTTTTAAGATCACTGAAATGACAACACTTATTTGACTTATTAAAGAATGAATAAATGACTGATTTGGAATGTCAAAATTGACAAAACCATGCTCCGGCAGCTAAGATAATAGAACCGATTACGTTTTAACGACTAAAAATAGAGATACAGTATTGTACTTATTTGACCTACAGACTGTATCAAAACGGTGACGTTTGTTAAAATTGTAGAATTGGGCCCCTGATTTATTATAAGTATAGATGATATCCAGAAACACTAGTACTACGATGTAATCTCCTTTGAGCGTCTCTCGTCAAAAAACGCTCCTACTAGAAACTAACGATCTAATTAACAAAACAACGAAGAACAAATTTACAAATTTCCATTACCTGCGATATATTTAGTATCGTATAATGAAATGTAGGTCGGCACAATATAAAGAGCTATTCGACGGTTATATTCAGACAGTATCCGCCTCGATGCAGTTAGAGCCATCACATCAATCGTCGTGTCGCCACAAAACAATAAATTATGACAACTGACGATGGCGACGATCGAGATACGACCATAAATAAAACGATTTCTACTAATTCAGCGTCTAGATAAAGTAGCGCAAGTGTAGTGGATGTAGCTAGCTTAGTTTGTATTTTAGTTAAACGCTTTTAAAATAGTTACCTTTTTTAAGAGTATCTATATGTGTTGCTTGGAACTTAATTTATTTACAACTTAGACGCTCTGAAAGGAGTTTCTTTAATGGCATAATTGTGTAAAGTATTATGGTGACCGCTTTCTCTATCAAGTTTAGATTAAATGGTGTCACTTAAATCCTAAATATATTTGATGGAATATTATGCGTAGCGTGGAATGTCTTAGTTGTTGTCCCCTTCGATGATTCTGAAGCTCAAGTTTACTATAACCACCATATGCTACTTGATTTGCCAACTATATAGTATATGTTCTTGCCTTTTGTTTCATAATTAGTGGACATGAATATTGCAGTCTTAGTACAATCATATAAGTAGTTGACTATACTTACATTTGTGACTGCTTTTTTCACAGTTTCATTCATCAATAAAGATTTGAGGATCTTGCAAAAAACATAGACTCACTCCTCTCCCATGATGCTCACAAAGGTGAAAGCTACTGCAAGGAAAACGCTCAGTTCAAAACTTATTGCACTAAGTAGCCTTGTTTAGTCCAGTGTCGATGACCGACTATGTATAAATGTAAAAAGTGAGTTGTACTCGTTTTGCCGGGCTACCTCCATATTTGTATACTGAGGATGCCCACTACAGAGCGGTCACGTACGAAGATGGCTATTTTAATGACCGATAATTTTGCTATACAATAATGTGCTTTCATTTAAATCAATTTAAATTGAATATTGGTTTCGAGATACTAAAATCTCTTCATAATTCCTCTAGTGAGGCTTAAAAATAAATTGCGGTGTTTAAATTTAGGCGTATTGGCAATGTTATTCTAAAAGTCATGTTTTTTAGAAAAAAATCTTTAAATAAAGAAAAAAAAACATAGAGAAACATAATAAGTAGTTAAAAATCCCACATGATCATGAATCACGTCACGGTGCTGCATTTAATTGAGTGGTAGATCAACCACAATGGACTGTTATCCTATCAAAACACTATATGAGTGCAACCCTTTCTCTTTTGTTGTGGTGCACGCTTGTAATATTCGGTCTAATCCATAGGATTATTGGTTTATGAGGCTTAATATTTATTTTTGCAATATAAGCTTGTTAGACTTTGTACAGATTCTGTCCACTGAAAAAGATTTTTAAGCAAGTTGTATTTAAAGTTGGGTATATGTTTTAGATATATTATAATATAAATCAAATAGAAGCTATATTATAGTAAAACCTATATATAAAAGAGTTCCTCCCATATCTTGTTTGATATCTCCCCTCTTTGTTTTATCAATAATCCTATGAGCTACACGATGAGACCGTATATATTCGAACATCGTATAAATTTCATCGTCTTTGCTAAAGGACGACTTGCAATTAAAGACTTTATTAATTGATGTTATCTGAGTAAAATATCGACCGATCGATACGGTGCCAGTATCAGAGTGGGTGCTTGGGTGGTGTCGTTATTCTTGCCAGTTTCTGTTCGCTATTTTTTAGATGGGTAGCCACTTAAACTAAGTTATAGCTAGCTTACTTCGGATGGTTATCTTTAAAAAGAAACAATAAGAATCGTGTATTGTTTAGTTAGCCCACCTGTCCTTTGTGTTATTAATTAGTCATATGATATAATGCAGATGTCTTTAATTTTTATAATAAAACCCTATCAAACTACCGTTTTGTGTAACTTTTAAAATCATTTATAAGATTTGTTTGACATTTATGGGCGCAAAATATTGCAATTTAGACCAGAATTATATGATCATAAATTAGTGGCTGCCTCGAAAATTGATTAATAATGTAAATAACATTTTTACTGCGAATTACGTAAAATCTCTTTCTAAACTTTCACTCTTATTTTTAAATTAAAATCCGCTACTTGTTCGCGAAAGTGGTCTATTTGTAAATGTAAACGCCACTACGGTTTCGAGATCGGCAAATTTGCACAAGGATTAGATCGGACTTATCGTAGTTCTTACTAGATACACTTTAAGGAATATTTTAGAGTGTTTAGACTTTCGCTTGGAGATGGCATTACGGCGTTAGGGCGGCAAATAAATATTTCACACTTGATTTATTGGGTCTTTAAGACAGGTGGATAGACAGCTTTTACCGGCTGAAGATAACTTGCACAGTTTAATTGTGGTTAGCTCGATGTCAACATGTTTATAGGTCAGAGGTTCTGATTTCCCTATAGAATGTTTAGTTTCTATTCAATTCAAGTCTTTGGAATATAAATGGGCAAGGGTATTTAGAAGGGACGTAGGGACATGGTCGTGTTGTATGCAAACAAGGTCGAACCGCCTGAAAGGGTGCTTTGTTCCGAGTTTCGGGGATGTTCCCCGGTTTCCGGTGGGGTTCGAAAATTGTATTTTACATTGATATCAGATACTTTCAAGTAAGTCTACAATGAACATAACCAAAGCTTTAGCATAATATAACGTTAATATATTTTAGTGAGTCAACTTGTCTTTTAAACATGGTGCCGAAACATTTATTTATATATTTTTTTTATTCAAATCAAACTGACAATATTATCCTTCCCATCACATCCAATCCAAACCGTAAAGTTCAATTCATCATTCAAAAGTAGAATGAAGGATTAGTAATAAATTATTGTGATTTAAACGTACATCTGTCTTGAATTTGTTGTCTTTTAAATTTCATATAATATTCTTTTCATAGCTCTCGTCTGTGTTAGACGAAAAGGAAAGAGCACAACTTATTTAGATTGAGTTAGTCTACCTCTTATTTTGCTGTGTAGTGTCGGCTTAGAATATCACTACCCCATTTCTGTGTGTATACGTAAGAGGCGATTAACGGTATTGGGGCTTTTAGGGGATATTTGGGCGATGCGGTTGGATACACATCACCAACAACCTTTATTTCATCATCTTTTCCTCACGCAACTTCCAAAAGTGGCTGAGGATTTTTTAATTCCTTAGCTCTGGCTACCCCTTCAAGGTATTTATAGCCGTGAGCATATGTATGTATGTACCTCTTATTTAGAAAGAGGAAAGAAAAAAATAGAAAAAACATTTATTCGCTGCTACATTACATTATACACGTACAAAAAGACACATAGCACAAAAAATGTATACAAACACAAAGAAAAAAAAACAATATCATATACACTAATTACAAGATATAAAAGAAAACAATAGCCGTATCACCTATTTCACCATTTCTATCTACAAGTTTTTCTATAATAAGCATCCGAAGGTATACGAAAATACATAAAAGCGCTGAACTTTTGCTTGCACGAAACTATGAGGTATGTCCGGTGTGTTAGTGTTTATTATGAGATATTTTATATCGATGAGCGTGGGCGTGCTCAGAATCGTTAATGATAATAATTCGTTGGGCGTCAACATCATCACTAATTACTTCGAATTGCTTAATCTTAATCGTAACGGCAATTTGATAACACATAACTATCTTTTTATTAGTCCTTTGAGACACTTTTTTTATATTAAGGTCTGTCCGTAGAGCACGTTCGATATGATAAAACTTTTGAATCACGAGAGAAACGTTTTGAAAGCAACTTGGTGTCTTATCTACTGCATATCGCTACAGAACACAACTTTTTGCCAGAAAACTTATGCGTATACTTTACAAGATGGCATGTTATGAATTCAAGCCCCAGCTACTCGGTCCACGGCAACACGAAGATACCATCTGACAGGGGCAGCTTCAAGGAGTCATGACTTGTAAAGATAAAGACGTGTCGTTGGTAGCATTGCTACTATTCGCCGCTACTCTTACAAACAGATAGCTTAATAAGACGAAACTGTATCTACTTTTCTCCATACTTGTACTTTACACGTGAGAGCACCTAAAAATGGTTTCCGGTATTCTGTGGGTGGCCTTTTATTACATCGGAACATGCTCTGATTAGATTCTTGTCAAATAAGATGACATTAGAATGCTGTGATCGTATAGCTAAGCTTACAATGGCACGATTGTACCCTTCGTGATTGTGAGATATTAAACACAAAAGAATTATTGGATTGGATATGTGGGGACGCTTCAAATCACTTGTTACTATCTGGCATGCAAATGTAAATTGGTGTGATATGTGTCCAACGCACTCACTTTAATTCGTCCTGCGGCGTCATCAACTTATGCATTACTAGCAGCCCGTCCCGGCTTCGCTCGGGCATAAATTATCATTAACATTTTGTTTTTAATTTTATTACATGTATTATTATTTTAATATATTTTTTTTAAGTTTTAAGCTATGTTATATTTTTTGGCTGTGTAGTGTCGGCTTAGAATAGCACTACCCCATTTCTTCCGGTGGGTGTACGTAAGAGGCGACTAACGGTTTTGGGGCTTTTGAGGGATTTTTGGGCAATGCTCTTGGAGACCCATCACCAACAACCTTTATTTCACCATCTTTTCCCCACACAACTTCCAAAAGTGGCTGAGGAATTTCTGATTCCGTAGCTCTGGCTACCCCTTCTAGGGATTTATAGCCGTGAGTATATGTATGTATGTATGTTATATTTTTTTGTATTTGTATTTAAATATATTTTTTTATTTTTTTTATTTTTCATAATGAGTAATTACATCAAAAGCCATTGAATTTATAGAGTTAGAGCTTCCCTGTAAACAATATTTGACGTTGTTGTATTTTGGGGCAGCAAAATAAATTGATGTTCAGGAGCTCCCACCCACGACAGGCCAACGTACAGTTGACCGTGAGTAAAACAATTCTTTCGCAGGTCAATCCCTACTAATTTGAAGGTTTGGCCTTTGGACTTATTAATTGTTAAAGCAAAAGATGTTTTAACCGGAAATTGTAGCCGTTAAAATGGAATTGGTAGATCAGTTGGGATCATCGGTATCCTCGGTATATGAGCTAATTGACCGGCTGCTGGGCCATTGATAATAGTCGCTACAATTAAATTTTGCTTTAACTCTTTGATAAGCAGCCTCCCGTAGCCCTTCGTGACGCCTGCAACAACTTACTATGCATAGCTAATCGAGCGGAGTTTTATCTATTTTTTAATTCGAGATATCTTTCGAATGGAATGTTCGAATCGAATAATTCAAAAAGTAATATAAGGGTATTGAAGTAGTCTGAAATAACATATACGTTTTTTATAAGGATTAGATAGGTACAAATAAAGAGCCTTTTCTAAAGCAGGATTTTAATTTAATTTTTAAATAATTTTATATAATGACGCTTGTTGTGAGATAACTATAATAGTTAGAGACATGCTGTCGTGGCATTTTTTTTAGATAATGGTGTGTTCTATAAAATTGTACTACATAATTTTATTCTATTGTCAATAGTTTTCGCAGCGCACGCGATGTAAGGATTTTTTTGGTATTTCTTTAACACCTTGGGTTACATTTTTGAAGTTTACGTAAGGATCCCTAATTTTTTTGAAAATGAAATATAGCCTATGTCACTCGGGAATAGTGTAGCATCAAAACAGTGAAAGAATATTTCAAATCCGTCCAGTAGTTTTGGAGCCTATTCAATTCAAACAAACAAACAAAAAATCAAACCTTTCCTCTTTATAATATTAGTATAGATATAGATTCATCAGCAGTCTGAGTGAACTGGCTCATTTGCTTTAATGCGAAGTCACAGCCAATGTAAACGATAAGAAATTAATGCAGTGATATAAAAAAAAGTATGCTTATAAAACTATGCTTTTAGTTGAAGTAGTTTCTGAGCTAAGGTCATGATAACTTCTTTTAAAAATGTTTATTCATACTTTATCCTTATTCCTTATTCATATATAAAGAATCAATGACTCTAATTTAGTTAAAGGATTCAAAATTATGTATGAAGTGTAAATTATATCGTCATAAAGTATCCTCGTCTACATTTTATGCGGTCTCGCAGCGGCAAAGAGCTTTTATATAAAGTAATGCATGCTCTCATTAATATTCATCGCAGCCTACAGCAAGCTCATGTATTTGTCGTCTCGAGATAGTTTGATAATTTTCACACACTTTATCATCTCATGATCCCATAGTTGTGAAATATAAACAGTTCAGAATACCTGTCTCAGGACGGTTAGTGTACTGGTGTTGATTTATAGTTTCAGTTTATAGCAGGCTATTAGGGAAATTTATGTAGGTAGTTAGCCGCTGATGTTTAAGAGACCGGGAAAACAGGATATAAAGCCATAAAAGGTTATTAAAAACTCGAGCCTTTTAAGCTGAATAACTTAAATGGGACGTATTATTCGCGTATAGTTATGGCGCTGGTGAATGTGCGCATGCGCATATCGTCGTCGCGTCGTACAGTGGCGCCAAGCGAAGTCGCCAGCTAGATTCTTGGAGTGTGTATAAATGTAATTACTAAGATTAGCGGATTCCTGCCATGTTTTCTTAAGATTACAGTCATCGCTTGGTATGGAGGAGCTATAATATCTCGTTGCGATTCAGTGGTATGCTAAGTAGAGAATAAGAAATAGCTGTATTACTAGATGGATTCCTGTAGAAATTGCTACTTCCTTCCTTAAACACTTCTGAAACAAACTTATAAATGTTATTCATCGCTTTTCAACAATTCACTCTGATTGCAAGTTAAATTGTACCTTTCTTAATGCGTCGCGCTAAAATTGATCCAGCTTCCATTCTTGGCGAGTTGTATTGGATTGACATTGAAATTTCAAGAGCATGTTGTTTTCTTTAAGTTGGGTATGAACTCGTCGCAATGCACTGGAATAAAAAATACAATACACCAAAGATAGGTACTCAAATGTTTTAAAGAAGTAGAAGTAGATGTGTTTTGTTTGAAAGAAAAAACATTTAAGAAAATATAGACGAAGCTCAAGAGGTTAGCCATGATTTTACAAGGCGGCAATCGCTAATTTCAGCCTACCCCAATGTGATCTAATGGCGTGAGTGTATGTATGTATATTGTGTTTGCAATATGTCTTCTGGACTTTTGTATTTTAAAATTTTCTTCACGGTCTAATAGGTATTACATAGCACGACTAAATTGTGTCTGATAAGATCTCCAATATTCACGTTCACAAAGCCAGTAGCATTTCAATAACCACAGGCGGCGGCAGTCACGTTTTTACTTCATAAAAATGTGTTACAAAACAAAAAGTATAGCACCAAAGAGTCCAAGGACCAACTCATCTGTCATTTAATAGCCTCTTCAGGCCATATTGTGGATTCCGTTTGTCCGTAAGTTACATTTGACTGTCGAGAAAAAAGGAATAACCACATAACGAAGGCCGTTTATCAGAAGACTTTTATTACAGCACGGTTTAAATACGCTTTTTTGACAGGAATGGATATGTGATATTTTTATGGAGACTCTACATTTTATGTGTCAGAAACTTTCTCGTTACTTTGTGTAAGTTATCTAAGCTTTCAAAATATTCAGGCTCGTACGTTCTTTAAAAAAACACTTTATTCGGGAGATGCTTCCTGGAACTAGTTATTATGAGTTATGTCTTTGTTGTATTTTTTTCATGCTTTGTTATTTTAGCGTGCATGGATCCGAACAAATGTATGTAGGTAAACTATACTGGTCATTTGGTTAATAAATTAAATGCTATTGCTTAAAGTGATATAAAAAATGTAGCTGTATGAATCTATCAGCATTATTGTTGCTAAAAGCTTTGTAAGCTTTTCATTCTCTAGCGCTCTGATATGTGTGCGGCCTCGGCATGCGATGCATGTACCGCGTGTTTCATACATGATATATGGAGCTACTCAAATGATTGTGATTCCAAATGATTAATTGTCACGAATGACTGTATGTTGTTTCCCATGTATGAGTATGCCTATTTCAATATGTAATGTATTCGGAGTACAGCCACGTACTAATGCCGACAAAGTACCAAGACGGAGAGAACGGACAAATCAGTTACCACAATTTCCCAACTCGTGAATTATATAGTCAAGTCGCCTTGACGCATCATCTTTTATGAGACGATATCTCTTAAGAATATAAAAGGCCGTGCGCTTTTATTCTCAGTTTTATGTTTTGTATTTTAACACTGCTCGCTTGTTGACCCGAAGAATCGAATGATTGATATTAAAATGTAAATCTATTTTCGATATCGATTAGATTGGTTTTCGAAACTGGGTCGGTTGTTTGTTTTGGGACTTATATGTGGTATGAAGAGCAGGTAGTTGCATTCTTAGAAGTGGGGCAACCACTCGAGCTGAGGGCGGGTCAAAAACATGTTGAAGATGATTCGCCCGCACACATTTAATGGCCTCATTCTAAAACCATAACCGTTTTTATAAGTCGTAGCTGCAGCGAGTTCAATAAAAAAGCCACGATATTTTAAGTTTTTACGAATATTTGATCACACTTATAGATCGCTTTAGATATTAAGTTCCCTATAGAACCGCATTAAAAGTATTTCTATGTTGTGTTTGGTTATTAGCGTCGCCGACAAATGTTGAGTTATCTTTAAAGGGATTACCACTTGTTCCATTCATGTTGTTTTTGCTCGTTTTTTTCTTTGTCCTTTGCGGGTTGGTTTCCATTTCAAAAGATTAAACAAAGCGGGCGCGGTATGTGGAGAATTGCGCTTCTAACCGAAACTCAACCCATGTGAAAAATACCGCTTTGAGAAATTCAGCTTAAAAGATATTAAGACTGGAGAGTTGTGCTGGGGATTTTATTTAATAAAAAGGTATCGGTAATTATTCATCCAATAAGATTTATCTCAAACATTTATCAAACGAACTTAACACTTCGACTCCTGTAAATATTTCACCATAAGAAGCTTATGTTTCGATGTAAGCTGGTAAGGTAAAGGTAAACCGCGCTCTGGCGCCCGGTAGTTGCAACCAAGAGACAAGAGTATGTGTCAACATTTGACCGACCCTGTAAATACCCCTGAACTCTCATTACTTCATACCAATTCTGGCAGAATACTGAGTCATTAACTTGTTTTAAGAGGAAACTGAAACTATACGTTATTGGGATTGCCATATCTCATATTGTACCACGAAATATGTGTCAATATGATAAAGTATGGGCGACAACACTTCCGATGATGATGCATGGTTTATATCCAGTGTACTTTTTTGGCTGGATATGACCGCAGAAGTTTGCATTGATAATATAAATCAGAGATTATCCCAACGTGAAATTGAACTATCCCACTCTGTTAGGAATAAAACTCGCGAGTTTCATGATTTATAAACTCTCCGTTTTGGCTGGCTTTCAATAATTTATAGAGTTTTTTGTCAGTCCTCGCAAAATTGGCTTCTGCGGGGTCGCACTAGTTTAAAGACTCATCTTACGTCATTAAATGCTTTGAGGAGTGTTACTGAATATATCTGTAACTCTTATATCATGGAAGCTCCTTTGATTATAATATTGTTGATTATAGAAAACGATAAACTATGCCAATTAAATTCTGTATCAATTCCTGCCTTTCAGAAAATCAAAACATATGATCATTAATACTTATTTTATGATTAAATCAGTTTCCTCTTTGTTAAAGGTAAAGTATTATATTATCTGTGGTTAAAGCTTTAGCCTATTGATCAGTCGTGTTATATTGCGGCATTTGTTATTTGCCATTTGCAAGTTAGATTCAATTTAAAAACCATGTTGCAGTCCCTTTCCCTTTGGATTTTCACCATCTGCTTAATGTAAGTAATTAGTACTGACAGCAGAAGAGCTTTTGTGAAATATTGATTTGCTTATTGAATTGTTTCTAACTGAAACTCGACTTCAAGATAAAGTCAAATTTAAATAAATCTTATAATATACTATATCAGTTTAGAATTGGTAGTTAATTTAAGTGGACGAAAACCATTTTAGTTCTTATATCATAAGAAAATTGCCATAATAGAATTATCCCCATCCTCCTATTAGATGTCATTTCTAGAATATATATTTCTGTCTGTTAGATTAGTACCCTCTATATAAAAAAACGCATTCATATTCCAAATAAATCAATCGTCTTAATTTCGTCGCCTTCCTCACAAATCTTTCGCCAATTACTTTGAAATTCCTGTAAAAGTATTGCAACGAAGCATATAATTATATAAATTATGTTAGCGAGGCAATAGCAAATAATTTTGTCTAGTTGATAATATGTTTAACACCCAGCAATCCATGTATAATAATTCATTCATATTCCAATAATCATCTCAATTTTGTCGCCGTCTTCGCAAATCCCCGCCAATTACTTTAAAATTCCTGTAAAAGCATTCCAACGAAGCGTATAAATTAATGATGTTAGCAAGGCAATAGGAAATAATGTTGTCTAGTTGTTAATATGTTCAACACCTTGTCGTAATCCGGAGCGCAACATGTGGATGGCATATCAACTCGGCGATTCGTCACGTCAAGGTTGCATTCGTTCTGGTATGCTCTTCTTTTTGCATTATATTAATCTCATCGCATATCTTGAGATCGTTGCAGTTTTTTCTTGATTATGATTTAATTATTTCATTAAATCAGTTATGTTTTTAACTTGAGTTAATTACTTAATTCATATTTTCGAGTTCAGGGCATGATGACTAGACAAAATGAATAGGTGAGTAATGTATGTGCATGTAAATAAATGCATTTAATGCTTATTGCATTTTTTTTTAATAAACTTAGAACATTTAAAGAATAAATTTAAACCATCTATTTTAATGAAAACATTTGATCCTTATTTTATTTAAAAAAAGTATTTAACGCTGTTCATAACATTGACATGACATAGACTTTGATAAATTTAGATAGTTACTAGTGGTCCGCCCCGGCTTCGCACGGATGATGTTAAATACGTTTTACTGCTTACCCTCTACGATATTTAGCGTGATAATATATATCCTATGTCCTTTTCTTGGTTCTAAGCTACCTCTCCAACAATTTTCAGCCAGATCGGTTCATCTGTTTTCGAGTTATAAATAGTGTAACTAACACGACTTTCTTTTATATATATAGATTATAATCAGTCAACTGATAATTATCCGTCAACGATTTTTTCAAACATGCAAACTTAGAATATTTTTTAATCAAAGTTCAGATTCAGGTCATCGCACAGGAAATTGTTTATTTTGGACCGAGTTCAATTCCACAAACCAATGTATCTATTTAATTCAATAACAAACAATAGTCACAAAATAAAATAGACTTTTATATGTGGAATGGAGAGACATAAAAATTGCAAGTTACGTTCTTTTATTTTCATATTGTTAACAAGTTCACAACACAATACAAGTCACGACTACCTTACTTTGGCTCGAATTTATACATTTTTTAATATATATCTAACTGTAAAACTCCTGGTGGTCTCAAAGATTGGTTTCGTTTTAATTACAAAAGCGACGTCACGATTTGATGTATGATATTGTTGGTACCCCCTGTAGAACTTTCTGCTTTTCTGAGACTTATTTAGTTAAGTTGTTACTTATTTGAAGGTGCACACTCCATTCCTACGAAAGAGGCTTAAATAGAAATGGACTGATGAAAGACGGAAACGACAAACTGATAACCAAACTAAATAGATTTATGTGTAGACACAGATGATATAATATTATACTAGTATAGAGATAGTAGGTTAGGTGAAAGCTATCACTTCTATTATATATACGTTTTTTATGATCCGTCGAAAACTAATGAATTTTATAAAAATATTGATGCAATTAATGAATAAAGTAATTTTCAATTTGCTACGCTCATCATAAATACTTGATGTTCGTTTGTTGGTTGTAAAATTGAGTGCTTTATGAGCTGAACTATATAATTATGAGTTCAGGGAGTGATAATAATAAAAATAAGGAGACGAATTCGAGGCGTTCCTTCTTTCCTGGATAAAGAAGCAAATTAAGGCTACACGTTAAAAATAAATTTTTAATAATTACGATTTAAAACATATTTTCTTAAATTAAGTGATTATGCCATGTGAAGATTTGAAAATTCATGATATTTAGGTAAACTTGTATACCATATGTATTATTTCACCATTAAACGTTTCCATTTAATCCTTTATTTAGAAACTTTGGTTTTATAGTAATTTATGCCTCTCAAATGCTTTGGCAAAAAGTTCCCCATCTCATTTAAAAACTTCGTGCATTCTTAAATGTGATCCAATACTGAAGGAGGTGCAATATCAAATATTCCCGCCAAGCTTTTAAGCTCTCGTCTTAAATGGTTTATTCAAGCAGTGTGCCTTAAGAGATTCCTATTTGAATATTCTATCTGTCTGGAAAACTTATCGAAAGGCGAAAAAACTAAGTTTTGTCTATGTACCCGCGGTAAAATAAAAAATAAAGAAAGAAAGACATTTATTCACCGTAAATAAAGCGCGAAAGAGATACAGCACAAAAAATAAACCATAGCAAAGAAATGTCGAGCCAGTTCCTGTCTGAAAAGGCGCGAATGGCAGTTCACAATGCTGTACTGGTTCCTACGCTGATGTATGGTAGTGAATGTTGGGCATGGCAAAAGAGGCATGAAAGTAGAGTGAATGCAGTGAAAATGAGATCCCTCAGAAGTATATGTAATGTAAGGTTGTGCGACAGAGTGAGAAATAGTGTAATTCGTGAACGTTTAGGTGTGAAAGATGACGTAGTGTGCAAGATAGAGAAAGGAATGTTAAGGTGGTTTGGGCACATAGAGAGGATGAATGACAGTAAATTGGTGAAAGAGATCTATAGAGCCAACGTGGAAGGTAATGTGAGTAGAGGACGACCACGGAGGACACACCTGGACCAAATAGAGTGTGTGCTCAAAAAGGCCGGCGTCCGAAGTATGAAGAATAAAAGAGCATGTATGAGAAGAATGATGAATGTAACAGAAGCAAAAGTGATTTGCCTGGATCGTACAAAGTGGCGATCGATAGTCTCTGCCTACCCCAATGGGAACAATGGGCGTGAGTATAAGTAAGTAAGTAAGCAAAGAAAGTTAAACAAAAACATTTAAAGCTACAAAAAAAAACAATGAAAACAAAACCATAACTTGTAACAAAGAAACAAATTAACAAAAAAATCATTATTAACAAACTAAGCAAAAAAAATATGCATTGTGCCATTGAGCAGCGAAAAGACACTGACTCAGATGAAGCTGTGAGGTTTTAATGATGATAGGTAGCACAGGAAGAACACATAAACACAGGAAGATGCAGAGAGGGTAACTGTCTGTGCAATACAATGACCTCGCTGTTTATAATGATAATTTGCGGAGGATAAGATAGGACAATTTGATATATATTGATTATAGTGATCAACGTTCAAAGTAACGTAGTGATAAGATTGTGGAGTGAAACCGACACAATTCTAACCGTTTCTGAAATATTGTTACTAGTTTTACATCAATTATTTATTAAATATGTTAATTGATTATTAAAAAAAATATTTTTTGACACAGTGAACCCCTGAAATTGGTACTTAGAAAAACATCTTTATATTAATAATTACCTATAACAAATTTATATTGTTAATTTCCATTTTAATGTTCTCATATTACAAATGTCGTGTATACCTTTAATAGGCTTTTACAACGAAATTATAGTTTTATATTGCTCTTCGTTTAATGTTAATTGTTTAGGTTGTTGATGTTCCAGATTTAATAAATAAAATCAAATCAAATTCTGATGTTATATATGGCACGCTGCTCCAACATTTCCTACCAATCGATTACTAACTAGAGTTTATACTTCAGAATCGACTGAGAGCGAATACTCAGTCAGTCAGATTGATCACTAAGTCCACACTGAACTATTTCATTTGATATAAATACTTATATTATCTATCTCATAACGTGATACTTATAAATTTAATATTTAATACGTACAGGACTTTGTGTTTAAGCTAATAATAAAGCCAGGTCTAGGTGTCTGATAGGACACAATTTGTTAGAGCAAACCATAAATAACGAAATTGATTACTTTGTGATTAATTGTATTAGGAATACCGAAAACCCTTGCAAGGGTATTTTAAGGTATACAAACATAATCCTTCTAAAAAAATACTCACAACGTGCGTTATACAATGATGCAACTAAATTATATAACCATATAGGATCATCTAAAATTTCATCATTGAGCTTATATTCTGTTGACTTTTAGTTGAAATTTCGAAGCATGAAATTACTCTAATTTATAAACAGTTCATCACACATAAGCCCTGCGCCGAAAAACAAGTTAAATCAAAATGCGTCGGCGTGAAAAGCTATAAAGGCATTGCTTATCAGATTTTCTATTCGCCTCTGTTGACATTTAAAGTGTTATGACGAAGGGCGGAAAGGGGACTTTATCTGTTCAGGACATTCGGGTGACCGTTTCAACTGAAAACGCATTTGCTTCTCGAACTTTTTGTCATGTAAATAAGGTACATTTTATCCTGAAAGTTTTGGTGTAAAAGTGACGTTTAGTATCCCGCCCTAGCTACATCCGAAGGCTATAAGGGCCCGCCCAGCATTTAATATGTCCCATTAAAAATTTAACTTAATTATGTTCATGTCAGTAGCGTGTTTACTATGCTTTATTATGTTAGTCTGTTGGATAATGTTAGATTGTTTTCTTGTTTCCTGATGAGTTAAATAATATTTGTTTGTTAATAATGTAATAGTTTAGTAAATGAGAGTTACGTACATACATTTTACTGTTTGTTACTCTTTGAAATTGTATTGTAAGAGTTGCTGTGTAGTGTCGGCTTAGAATAGCACTACCCCATTTCTTCCGGTGGGTGTACGTAAGAGGCGACTAAAGGTATTGGGGCGTTTAAGGGATTTTTGGGCGATGCGGTTGGAGACCCATCACCAACAACCTTTATTCAACCATCTTTTCCCCACTCAATTTTCCAAAAGTGGCTGACGATTTTTGAATTCCTTAGCTCTGGCTACCCCTTCTAGGGATTTATGGCCGTGAGAATATGTATGTATGTTGTGATATAAGTATTATTTTTTCAGTGGTAAAATAGCGAAAGATAATATGCCATATTGGTATTTAATTAAGTATTATCTAAGTCTCATTTTAGTGGCAAGTAACTTAGATAATTAATTAAATTGTAATTCGATTTTATCTTTCTATTTATAAGTATATTAACCTTTGTGTAACAGAACATATTGATTCGTTTCAGAACAATTCCATATATTAAAGCTTACAAAATGTCTCCAGAGCTATGAAGGCATTTTTTATCCTTTCAACATTCGTAATTTCAAGTTTCTGACACGCACTATGTTAAAACATTTTGTATGTAAGCATGAATAAGCGTTTTTAAGCGAACATTCGCCTAATTAAGCAGCCTTTACGTGACATAAATTAATGAAGCGGCCCATGAGTGTTACTTTTGTGAAAAATACGGTGAAATTTTGACAAAAAAGATAAACACATGATTCCAACTGAGCTGGAATTTTATAAACGAATCTCCATGAACTTTTATGTGTTAATTTCACTAATTAAATTTGTATATAATGAATATATGATTGGTTTTGTCGGTTATGATAGTCCAGTGGGTAGAACACCCGCCCGAAAACAGAAGGGCGTGAGTTCCAATCCTGGGACGGGCCTACACCAATTTGTCTTCTCTAAAGTCATATGTGTGGTTAATTTATCATGGTTGTTAACGGTGAGGGAAAAAATCGTGAGGAAACCCACATGGCTGAGTTGTACTTAGTCATGTGACAGTGAATTCGTACAAAACGGCGATAGGCCTGCCCCCTATCACGTGAGTACACTGTCTAAGCAAAACGTGGGTACCTTGTCTGGAAACTAGATGGCGCTTGCCATGTGAGTTCAGAAGTATTGGTACCTCTGCCAACCCCTTCGGGGATAAACGGCGTGAACGTTTATGTGATGTTATGTTATGTTTTGTCGGTCTTGTATCAAGATGTGGAGGTTATTGTTTTCAATATAAGAGATATTGAGTGACGGAATATGTGTAATCAAATGGCTCTGAAACTTTAGCTGATTTTCATTGCCTTATTTCCAGACATGTGGTCGTATATTTGCCGGAGTAAACAAAATTTTGATAAAAATACTTTTTCAGTACAGCCACGAGCATTTTAGACATAAAAACTTTTCCTGACATCGTATTCATTTAAAGCCGGTTTGCGAGTGTCTGTCTAAAATAATTAAGCCCTCTTAAGTTTTCAGAGGTAGCGAAGCCTGGCTTTACAACATGAAGCTTTTATGTATTATGGTAAGCAGTTAGCGAGTATAATCCGCGGCCTTAGCGAATTCGCTCGTGTAATGTTATGAGGTTAATCCTTCAGAGGATTATCTATTAAAAATATGTTCATATTTTAGTTGGACGGAAACCTCACTGCCGTGAACGTAAAATTCACTAGGGAAATTAAATTATTTATTGCTTAAATATGTTGCCAACGTATTTTCTGGTTCTAAGCTACTTATAACTTTTCTTGACTAGTTACTTAAACGATCAACTTAAAAAGAGTATATTGTTCCTTTTAATTCATCTAAAAATCTAGTTACGGCCATTCCTATTTTGAACAGTCGTCTAAGCGTTAAAGAATCATAAATTATTAGTTAAATCATTATAGTCGGTGCTTACTTACGCCTTTAGATATATACTATCTAGTGAACCGGCCTAGCTTTTAGGGGTAGTATTATTTTAAAACTCTCAATTTAACATGATGATGTATTGACCTATATTTATTTGTCTTATATAGAAATATATAGTTAAAGAGATTATAAAAAACGGTTGAATGGTTTCAATGCCTTTTCAATCTCAAATCAAATAACTTTTCTGATTCTTTTCAGCAAATCAAATGACAGACCAACGACACACCAACAAATCTTTCTTCTATAATATCTATGAATTGATTCAGAGCGCGGTCACTGTACAGTACCTACGAACTCAAATAAAGTTTTGTTACATAGTTACACCCCAAAATGTTTTTAAGTGATTGATGACCGATGCAATCTTCACCAACGAGCAATTACCATTTTTGATCTTTTACGTGCTATTACGAAAAGTAGGAATCATTGTTAAATCAAAGGCATATTTTAAATCAGCCAAGTCACTAAATGTTAAGTTAAAGTAATGTACCAACAGTTACCTATGCGATTCATTTAAACTTTATCTAGCTGTATATCTACGTACATACATACATACATATACTCACGGCTGTAATTCCCTAGAAGGGGTAGCCAGAGCCAAGGAATTATAAATTCCTCAGCCACTTTTGGAAGTTGCGTGGGGAAAAGATGGTGAAATAAAGGTTTTTGGTGATGGGTCTCCAACCGCATCGCCCAAAAATCCCTTAAAAGCCCCAATACCGTTAGTCGCCTCTTACGATCACCTACTAGTAGACATGGGGTAGTGTTATTCTAAGCCGACACTACACGGCAATATCTACGTAGTTGTATCATAATCATAAACAATGGTTATTAACCATCTCATTGAATAAAAAAATTCTTGAAAATCACTTTTTCTGCAAGATCAAGTATCCAGTAAAAGTTTTCTACAAAAAGAAAAAGATTTCATCGTAAAAAACTTGTACGTTGGAGGATTAGACCCAACGCAGGTGTCTCTCGTTTATATTCTTGGATCTTTTTTGTTGCCAAAGGAATATGGGTTTTATGATGTTTTGTTTTAAAGTAAATAAAAATCATTGTGTAATGTAGCATGGAATCGATTACGGCACAGAGTCTGCGGTTTATCTGATCACGGCTTTATTTCCAACTGGGGTATTATGTCCCACGTCATGTTACGAATATTATGTGAGTGTCGATAATATCGGACGTATCGTTTTTATAGAGGTGTCATACTTATATCCGATGTAAGATGTTTATAGCTTAACTTGGCACCAAATTCACGGATAGAACGAGGGTGAATTTTGCTATAGGCTGCTAGGTAAATATAAAGAGCACACATTCACATCGATACTCTTCTTAAATATAACTTAAGAGCTTATTCCATTTGTCTGAATGAAGACGTCTGAAAGCCACAGAATCTGAATTCAGACTAGTGGAATAACGTTCAAACTGAAATTTGTGTAGTGGAATAACAAGCGTCTGCGGCAGTAACTTCGAAGGACGTCTGAATTCAGCAACGACAAAGTGTAATGCAATAAGCTCTTAATAGTATACTTAATCTGAATTGTAATGATTAATGTTCAATACTTTAAGTTTCACATTCAGCATATATACTTGTAATGACTTAAGGATTATATAAATAAGATTTCTATACAGATGCAATAAAATTCTTTCAAAGAAGTGGAGGAGTAAAAGATATGTAAAGACATCATTAATATTATCCTCAACTTCAACAAAGCTATTCGAGTGCTAAATGATTGAAAAGGACAAGGTGATAGGGAAAGTTTATCAGTTGGCGCCATTTCAACAGAAGACGCGACTAGAGACCCAATAAACACGATATCTTTTATCACACGAGGGCTCTTTATCAAGACGTCACTCATCACATCACACTGTTCCTATTTCCTTTAGCTTGCTTACGTCAAGAGCTCAATATGATCCAGCGTGCTTCATTCAGCACCTCTATTTATAGAAGAACAATAGATATGTTAGTTGTATGATAATAATGCATCAGCTTTTAGCATGTATTTGAATGATTTATTTACCGATAACGACGTATAATACATATTGTTAGGATAATTAGCTTAGTGTCAAGCCATTTTAGGTGTTCATGTATATATTTGTATTAAGAGTGCGTGGTAAATATTGTGAGTCTTACTAATAATGTCTGTTTAATAATTTAGATAGAATATCTCCAACTAAAGTCGAGCCGTGTATCAATTTGGTTTGATAATAATTTGATTCATATTGTTATTGTATTTTTGAGAGGATATGTAACCGTTTTCATAATATATTTTATCTCAGACCAACTTATTAGTTGTTAACTCGAACGGATGTTGTATTGTTTTGCTACTGATGTGGGGATTGAGAAAAAGATGGAGACTCGGAACGACAGAGTTGAGTGGCGGGCAAGAAGGGATAATTGTAAAGAAGACAATTCATCGGAATGTGATTGGAATATAATGTTAAATGTAAAAGGATATCGACGTTTTATTTACTAATGACCACCACCCAATAATATGTACATACATTTTTTAACGAAGATAATGAAAGAAGAAGAAAGAATGCAAAACGCGGGAACTCTGAACACCGGGTGGCATTAATGTCAGGTAATATTCAGAAGACCTCTGTGACCCCTTCAAGGATGATTGAACGTTTGAGTTTGAGATGCTATATCTACTATTGCATATTTCGTTATTGTTTAGTTAACTTAATAAAAGAGCATGTCTGAGAAGATTGATGGAAACGAAGCTAGAGAGTTTTCTCGGGATCGTACAAAGTGGCGATCGATAGTCTCTGCCAACCCCAATGGGAACTAATGGCGTGAGTATATGTATGTACGTATGTAAACTTAATGGTTATCATGTCATGCTTCTTGAAATGTTTAAAATAGAGTGAAGTTGATTTATCATACTCGTACAAGTACATATTATTCATGATTGACAGAAGAATAGGACTGAATACCTTTTGTTAAACATTTAGTCTCTTCGATACTATATTACAACAACGAGCCGCCCATTTCAGATTCGTACATGTTTGAAGTTTGGTATTCAAAGTAAATATTCGTCAAATGATCTCTTTTTCCTTATGTTTTCTCGGTGAATGAACTCTCACTAAATTTACATTGTGTAAATCAACAAACATAAATATGCAATGCACTCTTTATAAATCCCAAAGAAGAGTAGCCAGAGCTTCCAAATTGTAAATACTTTAGCCATTTTTAGAAGTTAATTGGGTTGATATGGTGATTAATTTAAATCTTTTTGTTCATGAAAACCTCATATGGGGATTATTACTAATAAATAAAGAATAAATAAAGGAAAGAAAAATTTCGACACAGGCGGGAATCGAACCCGCGACCTCGGGTATACGCCCCCGACGCTCTGCCAACTGAGCCACCACCGTATCAATTGGCTGCCAGTGCGAAATTCCTCTATCCTTTATTTCTTTTACACGTTTAAGTAGTGTTTGCGTTTCCTACCTCCGAATTTCAACTAATTCGGAAGGCCACTTGTCTACCTTTTCAGATAGAATGCAAATGTTGAAAACGCCTAACTATCACATAATTTAAATCTTTTTGTTCATGAAAACCTCATGTGGTGTGTGTGAGAAATAAAGGATAGAGGAATTTCGCACTGGCAGCCAATTGACACGGTGGCTCAGTTGGCAGAGCGTCGGGGCGTATACCCGAGGTCGCGGGTTCGATTCCCGCCTGTGTCGAAATTTTTCTTTCTTTTATTTATTCTTTATTTATTTGATATGGTGATTGTTCAGCCATTTCGCCAATCACTTTAAAAGCTCCAATACTCTATGTAATAATGGCGTGATAATCACGTGAAGAAATAGGTTTAGCGCTATTCTGTAAACTGCATTATAAAATACTACTACTAGACTACAGAATTGTTTTTAAGATGGTTATGAAAACCTAGGGGATGAAAGTAACTTAAACATCTTACAGTTGATTTGAATACAATAAGGGCCGGCGCTGACTGCCGGCATGGCATGGCAAAGGATTTCGGTACAGATATAGCATTTTTAATCTTAGTACCATGAGTATAGAATTCATTTTACTTTATTTTGACACAACGATGCCGACGTTCTATCCTACCGCGGCCTCCCTCGGCATCGTTGTGTCAAAATGAATTCTATACGCATGGTAACAAGATTAAAAATGCTATATCTGTACCGAAATGCTTTGCCATGCCATGCCGGCAGTCAGCGCCGGCCCTAATAGCCCAGTCATATTAGGTAAAAAAAGGGGTCAACCTCGGAATGAAAGATAATAAGCTACAAATTGGTATAGACCTTTGTTTTGTCGTTCTAAATGTTGTCTCAAAAGTCACAAATGATACCGTGTCCGCGTCTTAAGATATTGAAGGTCAAAGGTCATAAAAATGGGTTTTTCGTGAATATCTCGCTTTCTATGGCTTAAATGATATTTGTACTTATTATAAAAGTTGTAGAGAATAAAATTTTCTACAATTTTCGTTTCATGTTTTTTTTAATACGGTCAACCGTTTCTGAGTTAGAGCGTGAAGAGTGCGCAGCGCACAGTCATATATGGTCCTATGCAAGGTCAAGCGTGAGTTACGGTTATCAGTACGTACTATCAAGTCTATTATTTATTAAATTATTATAATTATTAAACAATGGCCATTATTTATGTACTAATTTTTAATTGTTGATATTTTATTAAAATCAGTAACTTAATTATTTATATTTAACTATTCAACTATAGTACATTATTAATTCTGGAATATATATTTTCAGTTAAAAAGACAATAAGGGGATATATTTTATGCATATCTTTATTTATCATTAAATATGCCATACTATACATTTGTTGAAATGTCAGTTTAAATATCATAAGAATTTTTATTGGTTTTAATTATAATAAAATTGTGAATAGAAGCTAGTTATTTTCATCTTCTTCGTCGTCTTCTTCTTGTTGTCGCTCGAAAACGTTCAATTCATTGTCATCATCCTCATTATCGGTCATATTCATCTCCAAACCCTCCAGAATTTCAGGATCGTATCAGTTTTTAAAGTTTGTAAACCACGTACAACATTCACAGAAACACCCTCTGAAAGTGACTTATCACATATAAAACACAAATCAGCCATAGCTCTTAAAACCGTACGTCCGTCGTTGCGAAGATACAACTTCAAACTAACGAATAATCTTGACAAATACAAAGTGGTCCCTTAAAAGAGAAAGTGGCCTTGAATACAATAGAACATCTGTCCCGGCTATAAATAGACATAGGGTAGGGACAAGTATATCCAGGTATATAAGTATTGAAAAATTTACACGTTTTGAAGAAAACGTATGTAATGACGTTTTAACTCAAAATATATATTCCAGAATTAATAATGTACTATAGTTGAATAGTTAAATATAAATAATTAAGTTACTGATTTTAATAAAATATCAACAATTAAAAATTAGTACATAAATAATGGCCATTGTTTAATAATTATAATAATTTAATAAATAATAGACTTGAAGTACGTACTGATAACCGTAACTCACGCTTGACCTTGCATAGGACCATATATGACTGTGCGCTGCGCACTCTTCACGCTCTAACTCAGAAACGGTTGACCGTATTAAAAAAAACATGAAACGAAAATTGTAGAAAATTTTATTCTCTACAACTTTTATAATAAGTACAAATATCATTTAAGCCATAGAAAGCGAGATATTCACGAAAAACCCATTTTTATGACCTTTGACCTTCAATATCTTAAGACGACGCGGACACGGTATCATTTGTGACTTTTGAGACAACATTTAGTATGACAAAACAAAGGTCTATACCAATTTGTAGCTTATTATCTTTCATTCCGAGGTGAAACCCCCTAAAATGACTGGGCTATAAGAAGTACTTATGTCATGGTTTGAGGGTGCACCCTGAATACTAAAACAGGAAAGAAAAGATGAAAAATGTTGTTTTCGCTTGAAGAGTGATTTTATTCCATCAATTCTCAAACGTGTCGCGGCATAACTTGAAGAGATTATATGACTTAGACTTCCATAATTTTATGTTGTAACAATATATTAATAAAGTAAATATATTTTTATGTATTTTTTTTACACAATACAATATCATTAGAGAAACTGGTAGGTAGAGCTTCAGCATCAATGATTATAACTTCTTTAACTACCCATCTAGAACAGCAAACATGATTTTCAATCACACCGCCCGCGCCCGCCCCCGACCGCCAGTCCACGGTATGGCTGAATAGGCGCTGACCCTTTGGCTTAATCTATATTTATAATATTTTAAGTGATCAGTAAATTAATAATAATAAAGGCATC